>VZTA01028645.1:18300-122249 GCA_013398855.1 Mohoua ochrocephala
ACATGTGCTTGCTTTGTGTCTCACTTTAAGTAACCTTTGGCCTTTCTGGGCCCTTCCCCTGGGTGGGACTTCTGGTCATTTGGCCACTCAGGAGCTGGGTTGGGGCTCCAGGGGCAGGTGTGGAGCATTGCCTTTGGTATGCCAGGGATTGGTGGCCACTGCAGGGTTGGGACAGAGGCCCAGGGGGGTGGGATGGGCAGGGCATCGCCTCACCAGGGCAAGGCCTGACCTGCCCCTTCCCCCACACATGCACCCAAAGGTTTCGATCCTTCTGTCTCTCACAGCCCCTAAGATCTGATACTGAGAGTTTTCTCTGGGATGTTCCAGCTCCTTCTCAGAACAATAGGAGTGTTTGAAACAAGAATAAATTCCATGATTTGCTGGCCATAGCAGGTGTGTGTGCAACAGGAATAATGACAACTGCCTCAGCTGATCGACATCATGTCTGCCCCAAAGTCAAGACAGAGCTGCAAGTGTGCAGCCTCCAGGTAGCTGGTTGAACCTGCTGGAGAGCAAGGGGTCCCTGCCTCGTTATCTTCTGAGTTTTCAATCTGCCAGCCCTTCCTCAGGAGCAACTGCCTGGAGTTTATAAAGCTGCTGGAACCAGGCGATGGAGAACACAAGGGACACCAAAACGTGACTTCCATGTCAAAGTAGCCTGGTAGCGGCCTGCTAAACAGCAGAAGAAAACTGGGAAGATATACATGAGTCCTGCACCAGTGCCATCACCCAGAGGTGTTACTGGAAGAGCTGGACAGTGAATCAGGGAACTCACACTGCAGGAAGGAAGTGGAGCAGTGAGGTACTCTGATCCTTTGGCCCACAAGATCTAAAATAGCTGCCTGAAACTGTTCTTAGAGGATTTTGTGCCAAAATGTTATCTATCAGGCTGCTTCTCTGACTGACCTGGTGTTAAGCCACACTGTAGATCAAGGGCAAGCAGAAGCTAATGAGAGCAGCACAACAGCAGGGACTCCTCTCTGGCAGATGCCATGGGGTCCCTGTGGATGGAAATCTCAGTTCGGTCTCTGGCTTCAGAGCAGACACTGCGCAGTGTCGCTCAGCTGCCTAAATCCAGCACACGGAGCACTCATTTGTTTTACAGTTAGAGACCCACCTGTCATAACAAATAGATAAAAATAGCCTTTTTTTTTTTTTTCAAATACTTTAATTGCAGTTGGAGTTTATCCATTTAAGAGCAAATTCGAATGATTCCCACTCCACCCCAAGGAATATGAGAGCATTCGCTAGTTTTAAATAACAAAGGGATCAAAGACAAAATCTGACAAATGCCACGCTAATCACCCAAGTTTCAGGCTATGCACCTGCTGAAATGTCCTCAGCTGTATGAGTATGTTCCCATAGTAAAGGGAGAGAGAGAAAAGAGAGAGAAGAAAAAGATTAATAGATAAAGGAAAGACCTCAAGGTATGAAACCAGATAAACACCTAAGGCAGGACTGAGATGCCTATATACCGAATAAAGCTTTACACCATGAGTAATCCTGTAGATATTAGGAGGCCAAATGATGAGAAAAAAAAAATTGTTACTGTGTGAGTAAGAAATCCCAGTTTGGCCAATACTCAAATGAGGATGAAAAGCCCTTATCAGGAAAAGAGATTAAAGATTATTTTTTAAAGCACTTTTAACATTTATTTATATCCAAAACAAAACTATCATGAGCCTTAATTTTTCCAGTGTTTTCACTGTTAAGGAAGAAAGCTTTGCAGCTTTCTAAAACCTGATGCATAAACCACCGTGACTGTCAAGAAAGATACATCATCATCCGGTTCTTCAGAAGGAAGAAGACAATAGTCTGTATACAAAATAACCTGCTCATTATTATGTCTTGATCAGAAAAAGGAAAGGGTAATTTTAGATACCTCTTTATTTGGCAGCTTTGCAGGATCTTAAGTAGACTATGAATTACCTTGTTTGAACAGATCCATATCAGGTGTGTAATTACACTTCCCAAGGACAAACCCACCCAAATCAAAGCAGGGATCATCAAACGTCATGCAACATCTAGGCTCCCCCTTGAAATTAAAAACATTGCAGTACTGAGAGCATTGCAATAAAGGGGTATGTAAACAACCTGGCTGTCTTCTCCAATTTCTTTCAGTTAGTTACATGATTTAGGATATGTTCTTCCCAAGTCCAGAAAACACTCTAGGTACTCACTATCTTCTAGCTAAGGAAGGATATACTAAGGTATATTATTGCCAAATGCACAGCATTATCAGCTCGGAAAAAAAAAAAAAATTAAGGTCTCCACTTTTAACTGGGAGTAGGTAGAAATGGTGACATGGAAAAAAGTCCTATTCAAACTGAAATGCTGTGCTGGGATGTCAGACAGAATTGCTTTAATCTTCTATGCATTCAAACTGTAAATATCTAACCTGTGATTAATCATCACATAATCCAAACCTTTTCTCTTTAATCCTCAAGCTAATGGAGAAAAAGTAATGTGGATCAATAAAATTGTAGCATCTTGACAGATGCCGTAGAAACACACTAAGCTAACATGGCAGATCTACAGTAAAATACAACACTTAATCTATGCATGTCATTTTCTCAGGAAGAACATAGGTTTGTGTAACTCCTGTTCACTCCTACTCTAATGACTCCGTCATGTGAACCCTTACAGCCTTTGGTTTCTTTCTCATGCGATCAGTGGCAATGAGTAACAGGTCTCGGCCAGCAAGTGTTTACAGAGTAAAGCAGAGGGTGGAATCCAGTCTACCTCACCGATACTTTAGGCATGTTGTGTCAGGGCTATTAGAGCCAAGGAAAGGGCTGATTCATTGCATCTAAATTGCTTTTTGCAGAGACAGCTCTTAAGAAAACATATCCCACCATGCTCAGCTTCTTCCATTTCTCCTGTCTTTGGAGGAGCTTATGAGCTCAATAACGTCAAGCTGCACCAGGGAAGGTTTAGGTTGGACATTAGGAGGACTTTCTTCACAGAAAGGGTGATTAGACATTGGAATGGACTGCCCAGAGAGGTAGTGGAGTCACCATCCCTGGAGGTGTTTAAGGAAAGACTGGACGTGGCACTTAGTGCTATGGTCTAGTTGAAATGGTGGTGTTTGGTTGAAGGTTGGACTCAATGATCTCAGAAGTCTTTTGCAGCCTAATTGATTCTATCATTCTCTGAACTCATCGAGGGAAATCCAGTCCTTCTAAGTTTTTATCTTCACGTGATGATATGAGGAACTAACAGCAATTTCCAGCTGTCTCTAGCTTCCAAAAGCCAGTCTTCATGACCTTCTTCAAAGGACCCTGAAGATTGTGCCTAGTCAGATGCTGCAGCCCAGTCCCTGCTGCAGGCTGGGGAAGTGGAGCCAGGCGATGCACCCTAGGCCCTTCCTGGGGAGGGGAACCACACATGCCCACCCTCTTGGCAAATGCTCCCAACACCAGAGCACAGGTTGCCCCAGGGAACCACCCAGCCCCCATGCTGTCCAGGGGTGGCCATCAGGCAGCCACTGTGCCTGAGGAAGAGCCCACAGGAGCTCACCACTGCCCAAGAGGTGCCATTTTGAACCATAGTTCTCTCACACACACATTCTGGCCAGCAGTAAGAGCTAAGAAGGTCTGAAGAGCATGATGTCAAAACTAGATAGGGTGGGTGTTATGCAGTGATAGTCCTATGTAAAAAGCAAAATATCCCAGAGCTTGTCTTGGAGCACTAAACATCCCTACATGTGTCGTGACTTTTGTAGCTAAAATGCAACCTCACTTGCCCCAGTGTTCTGCTCATCCCTCTCCATAGGAGGCCAGCCTTGGTGACACCAGGGAGCCCTGCGCAGCAAGGGAAAGCAAAGACTGTAATTTACAGCTGTGCTGAGCATCTGAGCGGAGGACTTTGTCTTGGTAGTGCTGTCACTCTATAACACTCACAGCATCAATAAATTCCTCTTTGAAGAAACCATCTTTAAAGTCCATGTTCAGAAAGAAAAGCTTGATTATTCTTCCCCCTATACTGTTTGTTTTCCTAGAAGTCTTAAAGTCACTGAAGAGACATTCTGACTTCTCTTGGTATACCAGTAACAAAAATTAGCTATGCTATTTATTTTTCCCGCCATAAAGAAACAGGACTTCAACAGTATCCAGTGAAATTATTCTCTCATCTCTTTTACTACAGGAACTTTCTTTTAATATTGCTGAATATTTCACTTCTGCCACTCTATGAATTAGTCTCATCCGAATGAGTTTCCACCCTCTCTTAATATATGGCTTTCACTGCATTTGTATTTGTATCACAGCTGTTGCCTATGTCAGTTTTTTTTTTCTCTTCATTTAGCCTTTGCATTTTCAGTTGCTACAGAAAGAAATTTACGGCTGAATCAGCAAGGATAATAATGTCTGTTTAGGCATGGTCTGTGGGGAAAACAACTGGAGGCGCATTGCCTGGCCTCTGTCTTTCTGAAAGTAATTTCTTCTGTAGAGATACATGTGCTGCAATGGTGGTGTTCCTACCCAAATGGATATGAGAGCTTAAGAGCTGAGGAAGATGTGGAAAGCAAGGGAAGAGCAATGTTTTTGTTGAACAAGAAGAACTATCTTCATCACTCCACCTCCAGGAAGTGGCAGGCATGGGAAAGGAGTGGAATGTTTTTGGCTAATGTGAGGGTACATCTGCAGCTTTGTCACACTGTGAAATGGAGCTGATATGCAAAAGGGAGCCTCCTTGCTCTGCTCACCACTGCCAGCTCTTGCGGTTTAGTGTGAGACCTGTAATATTAGCTGTTTTTCTTGTAGCTTCAACTCCTTGGGGCATGTGTGGGTGAGACTTTCAGCTTCTACTTGTAGAGTAAGGTTAAAGTTTTTTTGGTAGGAAAGGGGAGTAAGAAACAAGACCCAAGTGTATCCTAATAGCTGAAGAGCCCAGAGGCAAATAAAACATGCACAATTATTTTAATGAATATCATTATTCGTATGCCAGTTGCAGGAATTTTGAACCAGGTTGATGAACTTTAGCTTGGCAGCCTACAATGTTCCTTATTAATGTCCTGGTCAATCATCGTTTATAAACACCTTTAATTTTATGGTATTTCTCTTCCAGCTCTCTGAAACCTCCAAGTATATAATGTTGGACTGAGCCATGTGAGACTCTGTTACTGGTCTCAAAAAAGCCCTGTAGATATTAACCTGTTCACGTCTGTAAACACAAATAAAAAGTGTTATAAAATGCCATTTAGACTGGCCACCGTTAAGGTATATGATTGTGCCTTTTGCCTGATTAGAGTTACCATGGTATTATCTGTGCTAAGATGCCATGGTAACTCTAAGCACGTGGAAATGGCAATTATATACATGGTAATGTTGAGCATTGCATTATGAACTGCATCATTGAGGTTTGTAGGGACAGAAACAAATTCAACAAGATGAGAAACTTTTTATGAGAACTAAAGCAGGCAAAGAGAAAATAGCAAATCTGTAAGATTAAAAATACTGCATGGCCTCTAATATCTTGGGTTCTGTTTAGTTCTGTGAATAAGAGCTCTGTGTACTGTGAATAGGGGCTACTGAAATAAGAGCTAACAAACCCATTGATGTCCTACAGTAAACCATCAGAATGATAATCTCCCCTCCTACATGCACAGAAATGTGTCCTATATCTTCATTTAACACTTACAGAGATATATATATCTCTCTCTCTAAAGAGGGGGTTAGAAAGGAAGGCCAAGTCTTTCCAAAGAATGCTCAAGATGAATGGCAACAAAAGTTGTTTAGAAATTTTATTCGTGTTGGAGAAGGGCCAGCTGCACTCATTTTTAATATTTGAAAAATTAATTGTACTTGCCAAAAACCCTTTCAAGACAGATGCTTTAATTCCTTTTAAAATGCAAGATCAAAATATGTATCATCAGTTACTTTATTGTGAAACATTACAAACCCTGTCCAAGACCAAATTCATGACACAGTCACACAAGCTGATCTTTAAAATCAAGATTTGAGCCTTTTTTATTTTATAAGAATAGACTGGTTTTCCATCATTAATATTTAAGAAGAAAGAAAATAAAAATAACATAAAAATATAATATGTGTCTTTTTTTAAAGAGGAAAAACCTTTCGTAGAAAGAGGACAGGCCTCCAACAAATACTAAGTGTGCAAAACAAAAGACCCTTTACTTTCCATTATTTTTTTGGCACATCCTGCATGACGGGAGCATCGTAATGCACTGTTACTGTAGGTCTCACCCAAGGAAAGTAGACCAGTGATAAGGGCCAAAAGGTGAGGGAGGGGCTAAGAAGCTGGTACAGGCGAGATCTGAATTAGGTAAGGACAGCGACTGTACCTGTCCCCAGGCAGGATGTGCTGAGTTAGCATTCAAAAGAAAGCAAACACTGGGAGATCTGGTTTCGTGATATTGATCCCATTCTGTATTTCTAAGCCCACAATTTATGTTTCTTTTATTTTATGTCTCTGTTAAAAGTGTTATTAAAAAAGCTTTATAGGCTTTCATAGTACATTATTAGAATTTCTCCCACCCATGGAGTTAAATAAGTTCTGTTCCACTTCTCAAAGTGTGGTGTATAATATATGACTGGGAATCAATGGTCATATCTACTGTACATATAGAGCTGGATATTGGCCAGATATTCCAGACAGATGTCTGGTTCCCAGAGAGTATTTGCCTCAAGGAGTGGTATCTGAAGAAGTTTTGTAACTGTCCCTTGTTGTTACCTCTCTTCTCAGT
The DNA here is from genome assembly GCA_013398855.1 of Mohoua ochrocephala. Lineage (NCBI taxonomy): Eukaryota > Metazoa > Chordata > Aves > Passeriformes > Acanthizidae > Mohoua > Mohoua ochrocephala. The sequence continues at coordinate 25,007 of VZTA01028645.1, forward strand.
GTTTCTGCTCTGAGGTGTCTCTTACCACTTTTTAGATCACATTTTCTCCAGCTATTTCCTGGCATCCACTTTGGTTACCTGATTTTTTTATTGTCATTCTTTGGACACTGAGATAAATGGCATAGGAGTCACTTAACAGTGTTACATCCAGTGTGTCATTAAAGATAGCTTGATACTTGCAGCTTTAAAAACTGCTTTCCACAAAGTGCACTGCTGATGAGAATGTAAGAGTGCAAATATGCAAAGAAGCCAATCAAGTTTTTTCTCAGCTAATATAAAATACATGCTGGAGACTTCTGGGTTCAGGCAACTTAGACAGCTTCTATTTTATGATGTATTCACTAACCTGAAGTCAGGGTGTCTTGAACCATTGGTGATAAAAGTCTGTGTGGGACAATAAGGAAGTAACAGCAGCATCAGCACTGGATTGCAGGAAAGTTCTAGAAAAAACAAGTTCTTATAAAAGTACTTAAGCAAAACCCATCCTTCAAGATTGTACTTCTCAGTAGAGGAGGCAGGCCTTGCACAGAGCAGGTGAGAGAGCAGCATGCTGAGGTTGCCAGAGTCCTGCAGTCTTCACAGTAGAGCCTGAAGACTGAAATTAGGTATGAACTAAATATTGGAGTAGGGTTGATATTAGTAACATATCCAGGAGAATTTGATGGGTGATGGCATCACCTAGCAGGAAGGAAAGCTATAATAAGATCCAATGCCTAGAAGCTGAATGTTGACAAAATTCAGTCTGGAAATCAGACTCTGAACTTTAGCTGCCATAGTGATTAACTACTAGAATAATGTGTGCATGGATGGATAAATTCCTGCAGACACAGACCATCCATTTTTCTAAATGACAGAGCTTCAAAGAGGACTGCTGAGCACAGTGCAGAAATTACCAAGTACATTTTTCTGGCAAGTGTCATATGTCATGGAAAACATCATATCAGCTCATCAACACCACACCTTCAGGTCTTCAGATTCTCTTCCTTTGCTTCATCGTCATACCCAGGCCGCAGCCAACACCCAGCCCCACCACTGGTCTTTGGGACATGGTCTCGCTGCAAGCTTGAAACTTAGGGCAGATAAATTGAAAACATCACAGGTTTTTGAACCAGCGTGGGACTACTTTCAAACTAACTAGAGTTGTTTGTCTAGATTTTAAAAATCTGTAGGTTCATCTTCTTTGACCCAAATTCCTCTAAAAAAGCTTCCTGTATTTCTTTTTGGGCAGAAATAGTTAAAATGAAACCAGTAGAATGTAGTTTATGACAGAAATCTCCAGTATTGATGAGTTAGGAACCACAGATATTTTCTTCTGCTAATCTGTTCAGTTTCAGCCTTCTCAGGAAGGCAATGCATCTCTGACATGTATCTATATATATCCAAAGATCTGTTCCAGTGAATGTTTAATTCACATTTTACAGATAGTGCTAAATTGGGGACAAGAAAAGGGAAAGCTTTTGGCCACTGTTCTCCTTCGCAGCTCTTATCTTCCAAGATGAGATAGCCGGTCCCCTCTCTTTAGAAAAAAATTTTAAAATGACAGGGATTTGTTTGCTCTGTGTTTTCAGGCAGCAAAGTCCGTGTCTTTTCACAGTACGTCTTCTGAGGGTGCAGGAGTAGTTAGAATAAGGACTTTCACTGTGTCCCTGTCTGTCCCCACACTCGGCAAGGTGTTTACCTTTTGCCTACGGAACATCTTCAGTGACTCATTGCCTTTTGTGTCTTTGTAAAACTACAGACTATTTGAAATTTCACCGGGTTTTGCTTTGTGTGTTTGGATTTGATAGGGTTCAAGGTTCAAAATGAAAACCAGGAACCTGAAATTTGGGATGAACTACAACTGGCCAGTCTCACAGAAAAAATAAGGAAAATATGAGATTTATAATGAAAGAAAAATGACAGAGGCAACAATTCTATGTAAATATACATTATTTAGGGCAAAACTCCATCCTTACACAGATTTTTGATTTTTCAGCCTGTTTATAGCATCACTTTCGAATAATTAATGACCATAGCTCCCTGAGACCTGAAAACCTGCTTAGATTTTTTTTTTATCAGTGTCAAATCCATTTTTCTACAACAGCTTTGAGGTAAATTCCTGTAGTTTGTGCTAGGAATTTTAACCTCACTGAAAGGCTGGTATAGGCCAGAGTTAGGCAAAAGATGACAAAGCTCTGTTATTGTGAAGCGATATTGCTCACGAGATTCTATTATGAGTCTGTCTCTCCCAGTAAGCTGAAGCATCAGATTCTTGCACATATGGATTAACTTTCAGTCAGCATAGATAAAAGACTGTTAGTGGTGTTGCTTTCACACTGCTTTAGTTTGGGGTTGGGTTTTTTTTTTTTCATTTTCTGTGGCTAAGCAGTACAGACACAGAAAGGGAAGAATGCTGATGTGGGTGAAAAAAATATTATGGTTACCTTTTCCTAGTCGGAGCACAAAACCACCTGCAGCTATATCAGAGATCACAGCAAGGACACCGTGCCAAGCAGTGCTTGTCCCTTGCTGATGGAAGCCCACCACCCTCAGAGATCTTGTGAAGAGTGCATTTCATGAAAGCCTCTGCCAAGCCTTAGCAGTTATGCCGGATTTTGTCCAATGATGATGATTAAGAGCTTCCCCCTTCAGAAAAATCACAGCAAATTCTGACCTGAGGCACTGGCGCCGGTGGTAATGCCTAATCCAGGAGGCAGCTCCCACTAGCTGCAGCTGAAACACAGCACTCAAGGATGGGCATCCTTGTCCTCACACACCTGGTGGTGGGTCAGGGAGAGGACCGCTGGGACAGACAATTCTAGTTCTCATCTGCCCTCTCCAAAGAGGCAGCAGCTGCTCAAAGCCCTGCCTCAGAGCCTGGCAGTCAGAGCAGGAGATCAAGTATGTTGTCTTTCCCTCTTTTGGAAAAACTGTAGTAAAATGCAGGAGGCTAAAAGGGCAAAAAAATTCACTGTGTTTTCCATTGTAAGATTACAGGGTGTCAGAAAAAAAAGGACCAGGTGAAGCTAAGTGGTGAATTCAAATTGAACAAAAAGAGATGGTCCTCATTCACTTACAACTATGGGCCATTGCAGATCATAGCAGCTTACAAAAGTTCATAAAGAAATTGGATGAATTCATGGATGAAAAATCCATCTTGGGCTATGAAACAGAAGCCACTATTGCTGGCTCAGGAAACACCTGAACCAAAAATCACTGAGGTTGCAAGACTGGGCTAGGGTAGTGTCATTATATGCTCATCCTGTTTCTATGCGTTCTCTTAAGCTTCTTCTAGTTCACAGGCTTGGATACAGGCTTCTGGACCTTTGATCTGATCAGTCTGTAGTTATTATTGTATTCCCATAATCTTCAGAGAATCTTGGCCAAACCTATGATATTTGAGTAAAATTTATAATTTGTAAAATTAAGTGTGATATAATGAAATAAATAATTGAAGGCGGGCACATTATTTTTTTAATTACTGATGTGTTAAAAGTAACTTAAATCGTTCCATACAAGCCATTTCCCACTTATCACTTGGCTACACTTAATTGCTTTTACTAACCTGCCCACATACTTAACTTTCTTATTACTGCAGTGTAGTATGAAGCAGATCTGTGAAATAACTGGTGGAATACAGCCAGGGGTGGAAGGTTTAGGTCCAGAGTTTGCAGCTCGGTTCTGCTCCCTTTAAAAAAAAAAATAAAAATCCAATCTGAATTCTAATGCCACCATTAGCTGATGCAGTTCTGGTAAAATTATTTGCAGTGTATGTGTAAGTGTTCTTAAAACCCCAGTCTGTCAGATAACATATGAAATAACCCTTTACGCATCGCAGCAAAGACTGTTCCTGGGAGCCCGTACCCAACTCTACCAATGGTCCTGGAAGTGACCTTGCTGTGCTTCTCCTCTTCCTTGCTCACACCTAGGTTTCAGTATCTGACAGATGCTGTGCTCATTGTGTCCATATTCACTCGCCATGCAAAGCACATCTCATTAAACTGAACAGACTCCAGCAGAGGCCGAGGCACAGCTGTGCAGCGATTCCCAGAAGAAGAGGTCCCAGCTGGCTTTGGCCCAAGCTGTTCTGGAACGTGAGTAAAGCTGTCAAGGGTCTGCACAGCTGGCAGCATGCATGTGGGCATCCCCTTTGGGAGGGGAGGTTTTGGGGTCAGGGAGTTTTCCTATGGGGACACAAGTCCTGTTCGATTTGCCAGTTTAGGTGCAAGTCTAGATGCAAAACTACTTGCAAAACATAGGATGGGCTGAGAACCCACTAAAGGCAAAAGGAGTCTTTCCTTTTATGTTGATGGAGTTTGGATCAGCCCTGCTGTGCCTGAGCAGTTTGGTGTTTGAAGCTACAGAACTCCTAAAAGAACACAAAAACCATCTGTCAATTCTGTGAGGAGCAAAGGCACTTACCTGAAGCACATAGGTGTACCAGGCATTTTAACAGATGATTTGTGAGCTACTGTGGCAAAAAGATACACAAAACCAATGAAATTTAAGGAAAGTAACTTTTGGGATGGGAAAAGTGGGAGTTTAAAATGATTACTCATTTCTGGATCTGTTTCCCTCATCAGGGGAATGCAGCACTGCAGCTGATGATGCAGTATTTTGCAGCACCCGAAGGCCCCAACTGCACTATTTGCTGTTCCCTAAAGCTCACAAGCAGCAGCCCTGCAAGCTGCAGCTGACATTAGTGGCTTTCATACACCATGTGAAAGTCTTAGAGCCATTGTGATTTGTCTGTTGTTCCATGTTACGAGAGCTGTACCAGTATTCTGGTACAATATTCTTGTGATGCAAATGTATTAAGCTTTTACATCCTTGTTTCTACTGAAGTATATTAGTAGAAGAGACATGTGGTACTGTTGTACTCAGGTCCTCAAAGAATCCCTGAATTGTCCAAAAACATTAAATTCCCAGAAACATTCAACTTAACCAAAAATGTCTGGACTATCAAAAATAATTTTTTATCAGGTGAATTGAAAAACATCCAAACTCTTTTTTTTTTTTTTCTGAAGTATGGCTGTATTTTATATAAACACTCAAAATTTCATGTAACAAGTAACAAATTTTTGAATGGTAAGGACCTAAGTAACAGAAGGTTGCAAATAGCACTGTACCTAATACTCTAAAACTCTGCGACCTTCAGAAACTGTCTTCAGGCAACGTGAAAGCATAGGAAGTATTTTGTAATGCTTTTTCCCCTCTTTTTTTTTAGCGTATTTATAGTTGGCTTGCTGATATTGGGGTAGAATTTAAGTGGGGAGGGGAGACTTTATTTTGTGTCAACTGTAGGTAAGTGCTGTCTACTTCAGAGGGTACTGTGGGGCTTAATTAATGTTTACAGTGCCTCAGGAGTCTTATCCACATTAAAGGTATAATAATAACTATTCCTAATTAACTTCCTACTAAAAAGCAAAGTTTCATGAAGTTTTAAAGCAGAACAGTGGATGAATTTGTAAACTCCATTTATTTGAATCCCTGGAGTAGGAAAAGTTAGTGGGGAAAGTGGTAAAAATCTTCAATTAATTTTTCTCAACCTGAGGGATTTAATTAAGATGTTAGAAAAAATGTGCAAGTTTCCTGTGGGTATTTCTTATTTAATTTTCAGTTTCTTTAAGACAGATATTGAAGCTTAGAATAGATTTTGTAAGCCACAAAGAGACTAATTCAAAAATAGATGTTAGTTTATTAAAGTTGAACTGGCTACGGATCAAATTATCTAGAAAAAATTCAGCAGCTACATGCAGCACTTCGTACTATTTACATTCTGTAGTTTCCTTGTTTTGAATTTCTTTTAAAAGGATTGCTTAGAATTGCAGAATATGTCTCTCTGGCATAACTCAAGCACCACATAGAGATACCTGAGCTACCTGTGAAAGATCTAAATCAAGTGTTGGAAGCGATGCATCTCTGCTAGCTCAGAATTATATCTGAGTTAATTAGTCCTGGGGAGAAGAGAGATATATTAGCTTCAGTGGAGCAACACCATAACACAGTGAGACCCATGCTACCTTCTCTAGACGTACCCTCTAGGAATATATTTCCAGCTGAAAAGTAGGAAACTATTAAAAGGATCCACAGCACTGCATGGATGGCAGTGCACCAAAAAGAAGCCCTTGCCCTGTGCCCTCAGGGTACGTCTACAGCCACAGACAGGAGAAGACCTACTTCCATGTGCAGAACTATAGCTCGTGACCAGACAGAGCCTTAATCAATGCTGACTTTATCTATACCCATCAAACAAACCAATGTTTGCTGCAAAGTTCCCATTTCCTTGAGGACTGGTCACCACATGACACGTGGGGGCAAAAGATTGTAGTTTGGAAGACATCAGGTTTCATGAGTTCATCCATGTGAGGAAACACAAATTAAAGCCAGAATAAAGAAGTTTGACTGAAGACCAAAAAAAAGAGTTAGAGATCAAGAAATTACATTGTTCTCTTGGAGACTGCACGTGAGCTTTAGAAGCTAAAGTACTTTCCTTAAAACCACATCAGGACAGGCAGGGGTCTATGTGCAGTTCCGAGGGGGAGTCCTGGCTCTGGGCAGTGTTTCTTCCCTCTTTACACTGGCCTGGCTTTCTAGCTTCTCTGCTTCTCTCACAATGCCACAGAGTGCTCAGTGTCTGTGATCTGCCACTTCACTGAACCTGAAGAGATTCTCTGCTTCCAAGGAAAATGTCGGCAGTGTCCAGCATCCCTGGTTCTCCCACACCGAGAGGAGTCTGGTGAATGGGACTTGCAGATACATGGTGATAAGTCTTCGGGTTCCCTGCCAGCAACCTGCTTAATTTAGACATGTGAATACACCTATGGAAGTAAATGCTTAAGGCTAAGATTTTCAAAATGAGCTTGAAGGAATTAAACACCCAACTCCTACAGACTTTCTCAGTCTAACTGCTTTTCTGGACTGGGGCCAGAGTGCTAATCAACTTGCAGTCCTGAGCTCGAAAAGAGGGACTTGTATCCCAACTGCTCCAGCGTGCTGCTTGCCTTCTCATTTGACTTTGGCCAAAAGCATGCAATAGCATCTCTGGTTTTGAAATACTGAGATTTCACAAATGTTATTTTATATCTTTTTGGATAAGGTTTTTGTCTGATGTGCAGCAAAGCCTGCAAAAATATATCCTCTATCATGCAGAATTCCAAAAAGTGTGGTAATATCTGTCTAACACAACATCTGTCTAGCATTAAATCTGAAGAATTGGAACCATTTGTTTGATGAGCCATGTAACAAAGATGAAAATTCATTCTTGGGATATCAGTGGGGAAATTTTTTTTTCTTTCTAATGAAATGTGAGATGATTTCAACCAAAAATTATGTCTGCCAGCACATATAAGCCTCCAGGCAGCTTATAAAATGTTTATAAAAATAAAGCACAGACTCATTAGAAGACTTTGGGGGTAAAATGCAAATAGTACAAGATTTATGTGCTGTTTAGCCATATACAGGTGCTCCTGATGAAAAGAACCAACAGAAAACTTGAGGGCATTTCTGCAGACTTCATACTTCCTGCCACACAATAGGTTGTTTGTCCTTGTATTTTATTCACAAATATTTTGAGCCCACAAATAATGTGAGAGTTTGCTATAGGAATAACTAGGGAAGTGCAGAGTGGTTCCTCAGAGGTACTAGACATGGATTTCTAGACACTCTCCTCTGTAGATGATCAAGCAACCACTAAACATGCCAATGCAGCAAAATTAACCTCCATGAAATCACACCAGCTTGGATGGGATTCAATGAAGTAGATGAGTTGGGAATAAAAAATTACTGACAAAAAGAAGTACAACAAACACAGGATAGGATGCCAGTACCGCAGGCTGTTGTCAGACTTGACAGGGTTTTTACAGAGGTCAGAAGCAGCAGCACATGCAAGGGAGACGGAGCATCCTGTACTGCATCTCGGCTGCTGAGGCTGCTGGGAGAGAGCAATTAGGCAGAGGGGAGCAGATGAAATTTGTCAGCAACATGGCAGTATTGACAGGTGGAAGTGTGAGCATTTTCTCCTCCAGAAAACACTTAAAACCCACCCCAACAACCTATTTGGCTTTAGATGCAAAGCATAAAGGAAATTAATGGTGCTGTTCTACCACAATCATTGCATTATAGCAATAATGAGAAGCTTTTTGGCTCAATGTAAAATTTCAAAACCGAGATCCCCTTTGACAACTTACTGAGCTTTTTCTCTGTTTTCTGGATAGTGTCAAATATAGTATGATCTTTCTTGCTTCTCTCTGACTTAAAGCATAACTCTGTGTTCAGCTGACCAGATGTCACATATCAATAGTTTCCATTGGAGGTCCTGTTAATTTCTCATTAGTTCTTTTGTCTGTTCTATTAACAAAATCAACATCATTTGAACAGTAAAGATTAATTTTTATTAGCTGTTCAGGAAAAATATAGAAAAGTCTTTGTTTCAGACAGTAACGGACCCAGGGTTACTTGTTTCTCAGTTGTTCAGGACATGTTTAAATGCCTTGTTTATGTCTTCCATTATAACTGGGAAAATAAAACATGTCTGTTAGAAACTAAATAATGCTTATTTATGACCCACCTCTAGGGGTTTTTTTCGCTCCCATTGTTCTCATTTTATTTAGTACAATTAAAATACAAAGGACAATGGCTATCCATAGCTTTTGGCACATTACCAGTTATTTAAAATACGAGTCCAACACAGCAGAGCTCACGCAAAACAAAATTAAATTAACTTAGCCAGCTAGTAATTCAAAGCAGTAAAATATATCCTGTCCCATTCATTCCCTCAATTCTTCCCAAAAAGCCTTAGGAAACAGACTGTCTTTGTAGTTTGCTTAAAAGGTCGAAAGACTATATTTGAAACTTTTTGCCTCTTTTAAAATGAGGGGACTTATTCTTGCATCCCTCTGGTGACACCAGGACCAGTTATGTCAGCAAAATCTGAAAGAAGCAGTAAGGCAGCACTTAACAATACCTTAACATCCAGCCAAGAAAATCCAGCCGCCAAAAACCAAGGGACACAGATCTTACAAGCTTACGGAAAAATACTGTTACACAAGCTCAGTCAGTTGATTGCTGGCTCAGCACAACTGGGCACAAAAATGATGGAGTCTGGGTAAGGCTCATTCAGTGGAAATAAATTCTTACAGTGATTAGGGGTGTAATTTTTTTCTTTCCGTTTGACCACTGAAGCAAATGAATTTCAGTACAGCCCCCCAGATTAGACAGTTCAAACTCAGAACTAAAACAAAAGTTTTCCTTAATTTGAACTCATCAACCAAAAATAAGCATCTCTATGAAATGGAAATCGATGAAAAGGGCAGAAGTCTACAGAGCTGTGATGGAGGAGATGAGGCAGAAACCTTCGTCTTCCTCGTCACCATCTCTCTGCATCCTCCCCATATGCGGGGGACAGGACCTGCTGTCCCAGCAGGGCACCTGGTTCCCAAACCAGAGTGGAACACTCATGCTGGTCCCAATGCCACCATTTCATTTTGTACCGCTTAAACAGCTTAAAAAACCACTAGCGCAAGGCCTGGACTATACTGGCTTGCCTCTTTTGGTGAAAACCCAACAGCCACAGGCTCTGGAGCTATCCTCTCTTGACCAGCCTATAGCAGGAACGGAGATTTGCCCCTTCCTTGATGCTCCCAGAGATTTTCTTAGGGTACATGACCTGAAAACGCTTTCTCTGGGGATGTCTTTTTGGACTGGATTCTGCTCCTGTCCACCTGAAGCCACCTGTGCCCTATGGGTGATATGTGTTCTAGAAATCTCTGCCCTAGAGCGTGGTGGTGGAGCCCATTACAGGAACAGATAATGCTCAAATCTTCTCAGGCAGAAGAGAGAGCTGAAGCTGAGTTTTGCACAGATTTGCTGAATGTTCGGATTGCTGGGTGATTGTAGAGGCCATCACCATCCGCAAACTCACACCTAGACCTGAGGAAATAAATTTATACATATCTACCTCTGAGGACAGAAAAAAAAACCACAAAAAACCCCGGCTTAAACAGCTTTACAGATGTGGTTTTGATTCAAGCATATTTTCAGGCCAACAAAAATCGTGTGTTTAGTGAATAATCTATTTGTTGGAAATAAATGCCTAGAGCCAACTCTTTTCCTGCTGCTGAAATAAACAATTCCCCTTTTTCCCTGGGGCAGGACTCACACCCACATGCTTTCAGGCTTCCTTCCTGAATTGCCTCCTCAGACAGCATCCATCTCCGATGAGAGGGGCCACACCTGAGAGTGGTATCTGTGAATACGCCAAGAAACACCCACTTCCCTGTCCACAGAGTGCCCCTTGTTGCACTCTGATCCCTAACCAGCGACCTGTCATGGTCTGTGCCAGCTTCAGTTTGCAGCCCCTGCTGCCTGTAAAGCTTCGGATCAAACTCACAGGGCTAAAAGAAACCACAATCTCTGGAAACATCTTGCAGGAGCAACATGAAGCAGCTATCATGACTACTTCTGCATGGTTGTTTTTTAAGATTAGGAAGTGCATTTTCAGACGCTCAGCTACGCTCTCTTTGTGTTCTGCCTCTCTGAAGTCTGCTTAAGATTTCCTTGCTAAGTGTCCTAATTTTTCAGCTTCTTAACTCACAAAATATGCAGCTACCCCATCTCAAATAGGGAGTCAGAGAATTTTTAAACGTGTGTATACCCCTTCCTATCCCCCAAAGATATTCCAGGAACAGTGTTTTGTATGTAAAACTGTGAGATCTTCAGGGAAAGACAATAGAAATTGCAGAAACAGAATGAATCCTGTGGACAAAATTTTTCTAAAATCTCCTTTTTTGTGCTACTGAGATGTCAGATTAGCAAAATTTCTTCTCTTTGATAGCAGCTGAGAAGCATTGAGGCAACCAGGAACAAGACTCTCCTTTCGGGGCTGTGGATGTAAATCACAGCAAACCATAATGGAGTTGCACCCATAACATCAGACTCCCATCCTCTTACAGCAAGTCAGTGCTAACATATCATCCAGGACAGGTATAAGGGATTTCTGCTGCACATCACTCAGCATATGAATTTTCAGGGGGAGAAAGAGTTTAGCTCTTCTCTGAAGTTAGTTTACATTTGTTGCTCTCTTAATTAAAGCAGGGTGTTATTTTCCCAGACTGAAGTGGATTAGAAATACAACGGCTTCAGTGAAAGCTGAGAATAACTTCTCTGTGATGCATTAGTGGATGACAGAGGACTGGAAGGTTTAGTTAGGGCTGATTCTCAGAATTATGTTACACATATATAGGGAAACATCAAAACAGAAATTAAAAAAATCTATTGCCCAATAGAAAATCATGTTCCCAAATACATTTTTACCACATTGACAGTTAACCAAATATTGTATGACTTCCCACCCGTGGATGCAGAAAAGAAACAAAAATTCTCTTAAGTTCTCCATGTGGAGATTTTTTGGTGTTATTATTTTTAATTGCAGCAGAAAGAATAGCTTTGAAATGGCACTCTTTTCTCCCAGAAAATAGCACTGTCTGAGTTTCATACTTGCTCTAGTAGTATCTATGGCAGTACCTATAGCAACATATGGCCAAACTTAAGACAACTTAGTGTAAAAGAAAAGTCAATTAAATGTTTAATTTGGCACTTGTACCTAAATTAAATGCCACGGCTATGCTTCAGTGGAGTATATACAGGAATTGGCTCAGTACAGCTTCTGTTAAACAGCCACCTTTGCCAGGTTTAGTGACTCAATATTACTTATTTCCTGGCTGAGATTAACTTCTGATTTTATGGATATTTTTTGTTTCTCTTCTGTAATGAGCACAGATAAGCAATTTCAAGAATACAATCCTTTAGACCCTCCTCAGGCAAAATGACCACTTAAGAAAACAGACATTTAGGTGCAGTGGGGACTTAGTCCATGCTGATATAACACTGATGCAAAGAATATAAGTTAAAATAATGGCTAATTGTATTCAGGAAAATAGACTGAAAATTAGGACATACAAGCTTTAAACATTTTATTTCTATGCTTCATAAGTACAAGGATTTGGGCAACACTAGCGAGCTGCAAAAGATTAGTACCAATCAATCCTCGCTTGTGCAAACTTGAATGTGTTACTATACCAGTGTTTTCTGATGGCCAGGAAACAGATTCTGCAGGACAGCTTCCTTTTGCCGACCAGCAGGAAATAATAGAATATTTTTATTGCTGCTGTGTTAAAATCTGAGACGCTCTAAGAAGGGAGCCAGGTAAGAATGATCTTTTTTCCCTTCTTATTTCTACCTTTATCATGATGTGACTAAAAACTCATTTCAATAACTCGTGAAAAAGATTACTAGGACTACAGTTACAAGCAGTTTCACACTGAACACAGACTTGTTTGAAAATCAGAATTAGATCAGCTGCCCAGGGAAATTTTCCACTATGTTATTTGTAGCAGCTTCAACTTCTTCCTGTTAGTGCCTTCCCTTGTAAGGAGCCTTATTATCCTTAGCCTGGAATGTGCACTGAAAGAAAGGCACTTATTACACAAGATATCTTGTTGGTTCTCATTTTAAAAAGTGAACGGTTAAGTACTTTAGAAATCTCAGTCTCTCAGGTTTGCAGCAGAGGTTGAACTGCTTTCTTACAGTGAGGAGCTACTGAACCCCACTTATTTTATGACCGAAGTATGAAACAGACATATCAGTCTTTTTTTTCCCTAGTGGCATGATGAGATGCTTTAAAGCATTCAACACAGAGGAAACTGAGTCAATATCCACTCATTATTGTTAGAGAGCAGATTTGAGTTTGCCTCTACAGAGCATAAACCCATTTTCAAATGTGGCCTCAGCTTTCCTCCTTACCTATTCTACGTTCTCCTCGTGCAGTAGATTACATGTCCATTTCATCTGCAATGGTTATATGAGGCATTAAAGCCTTCCTGACAGAGGGATAAAGCCTTCTTTCAAATAGAATCATAAAATAGTTTGAGCCAGAAGGGACTCTAAAAATCATCTAGTTTCAACCTCCTGCCATGGGCAGGGACAGCAGGAGCATATCAATAGCTCTCTTCCCTCTCCGAACTAGGTAGACCTTTGCTCATATATCCCTGAGCTCTTCCTTAGCTGGGCTTAGAAAGCAATTGGATGCTGCCATACTGTGCTAGTACTTGCATATAAGGACTCAGATTGCCAAATTGTTTTGTATCTCTCAAGCCTTTTTCTTCTCCTGCTTACTCTGTACATCCAAATTTTAATCTCTTAATCCTCAAACTCCTGACAGACCAGATCCAGACAGATGTTTACCTCTTCCATGCCTTCCTGATCTCCCTTGGGCCTTTCCCACAGCAACCTCCCGGGCAGCTTCCTCAGCTCGGCTTGGAAAGAACTCACATCTGGTCTTCTCCAAGCCCTGTTCTGTCTTCAGCTGAGGAAGAAACTTGTCTCAGAAAAGCCTTATTGCATTTCCTATCAGGACTTGCGCTCTTTGAGCTGCCTTTCAGAAAAAAACTGCCACTGGTTCTCAGTGGGTGCTATTGTCCTCTTCCAGGACACATAGCCACAAGCTGCCCTCATGACCCTGAGAATCATCTCAATAAGGAAATTTAAAAGTTTATTATTCAAAAGCTGGGTTTAGAGCAGATTTTAATTCAGTTCAATACATATTGCAATTTCAGGAAACCTTGCAGTGAAGTTCTGCCGCGTTGCCTCCCCTCGAGCCACCCCTCTTCGAGGGAATCTGTGGCTGTCCCGCAGCGTCCCTGGCCACAGGGGTCAGCCACTGCTGACAGGAGCTGGCTGCTGTTCTTGCTGTGCTGTCCTTCCCGAGTGGGGAAGGGGGCTCGCAGAGTGTCAGCTGGGGAGGTGCCGGGGGCAAAGGAGGAGGGAAGGGCTCCTTGCTTGGTTTCCAGCAAGATGGTTTATTGTGGAGGGGCCAGGGACGAAGACACTGGGAAAGCTGAAAGACCGGGTTTATAAAGGGAACAGGGCAACCCATCAGGGAAGGGCAAATGGGCGGAGGGAAACTTGAGGGACAACCGGGGAACAAATTGGAACTGGGGAAGGAGGGACTGGGTAGGGAGGAACCAATGGGGTGTCAAAGTGAACAGAACTTTTGAGAACATAATGAATATTTAACAGGGGACATACATATTGAACGGAGAACATACATAACAAACAGGGAATACAAACACGAGAGGGGAACATACACGTGTGGCAGTGGTCCGATGACCACGAAGGTGCTGCAAGCCCTCCAGAGGGCTGAGGCACCGCCACAAGGTTCTGGTTAAGGAATCTGAAAGTTAGATGAATGGTTTGGATTAGGACAAAGCTCCTAGCCCTGTGCTTCTTTGACAGTCACTGAGAGAAGCAGGCAACTCATGGTGAGCCATTGCATGTGAAGAGAGGAGCCTAAAAGTGGTCTCAAAAACTGCCTTCTCTCCAAACACAACCTAATGCACCAAAGGTAATTGGTAAGGATCTTGCAGAATAACTTGGAAATATCCTTAGCTCATTAAGAGGAATCTTCTATGGTTTTCCTGTACCATCACAGAAAACAGACATCGGAGTGATCAGTGTGTCAAATAAGAGCAGATGTAAGTGCAGCTGTACTAGGGTAGGTTGAATGCTACACATTTCTGGAAGCCAGCCTGGCCGTAGCCCCAGGTGACAGGATGGCATCCCTACTGTGTGGCTAGCCAAGGAAGGCTGAGTGGCGAGCCCATGTCAGCCCTTGGCAGAGCCCAACTCTGCACAGACACTTGGAGAGATGAGCTGTGGCCCCTTCCTTTAAGCTCTACACTTCTATGGAAATCGGATATTTAAATACAAAATTTTGTCCTAGTTGAGGATCTAGCCAGAAATGTATTTCTAGGCATGAATGTAATGAGAAGCAACACCACCTCTTATCAATCTGTTGGTATCCCATGTTAATGGCTGCAGTGTTCACTCGCCTGCCTGAAATTGCCATCAGCAGCAAATCTCTGCACGTTGCATTTTTCACCTGCCGTAATGAGGGAAAACACTGGTAGTTTTCCATTTGCAGAGAGGAAACCAGACCCTAGGAAACAAAAAGATAATGGACCACAATCACACTTGACATTTACACAGGCTCTGTCCACTCTTACCGCTGCCTAAAATGAGGACATGTTAAAGAATTGTCATGTCTAAATTGCCACTGCATCCAGAATACCCATATATAAAATCCTAACATCTGTAATGGTCTGATTTTTGCGTTTTCCTGTTTTTTGCCTTATAAATGTCTGAGCTATTAAAAAAATAGTGGTATGCGCTTAACAGTAGACATAGTTTCAGTCTTTGGATCTGTATTAATCCTTTGAGTTTCTCTCTCACGGTTTATTATGTCATCCAGATTTCAGTCTGAACCATCTACTCTTTTCCATATGTTCTTAGCAGGAAATGTGCATGAATTTAGAAACGCAGCAAGACATATGATATTCAATAATAAGAACATTTCGAAGACACACAAAAGAAAAAATCCAAATGAAAGTTGTCTCTGGCTTCCAGCCTCATGCAGTCAAACAAGATATCCAATATTCCTTAATTTGAAACTTTTAGTTACGGTAAAATATGTTTTGCTTTTCCTTTGCTTAGCTGAGACTTTACTGCGGATACAGACTTAGAGAGTGTTGTTTTATATTTACTCACACTTAAGTTTTGTAATAATATCTAATATCTAGAATCATAGGAGATTTTTCTTAAGTCTTATGCAGACAAAAGTAAACAATGCTTTAAAAGACAAGTCTCTGTATTTTGAAATTCAGTAAATATAGGGGTATGTGAGATACCATAGCTTGGTTTATGAATTACATTGCAGATTTTATATATATATATATATGTAAAATAACATGATGTAACTGCCTAAAAAACTAAATGTTATTCACATGTCATATCAACAAGAAAACTGCAAATGATGTCCAGGTAATTGCCTGAACCCAGAAAAATGATTCCCACATATATTTTTCCCATTAAGAGTGAACTAAATAAACTGCCACAGACCTTGAGCATTCCTCCCTTGTGACCCTGCATCTAGAAAGGTGATGGAAGAGTAAGAAAACAAGAGTTTGCTCCGGCAGAAAAAGCAAGGGAACTCCAGTCTCCACAGCCTTGTAGGTTCATGAAACAGGGGTTAAGACAATGGAGAGGGGAATGGAAAAAGCAGAAAGGACAGATCATGGGAGTTATGCAAGCCAGAACTGCACACTGGGTAAACCATGGATGTTCCGTAAGTCCATTTATTCCCATAAAGCTTGTTTACAAGACTGTTTATTTGATCTCCATAAGAAAAAAAATTTACAACAGAAAGTTATCTTTTTTTTTTTTAGGAGAAGAGACTGGCTTTTTTCTATTCTGTTTTGTTTATTTATTTGTATGCAATGTTTTATGTTACACCTTTCTTCTTCTTCAAGGTAACCAGTGTGTAGTGTTTAACCCCTCCAGGAATATCAGTTCAGGGAGGTGGTGCTATAAAGGCTTTCTGTCTTTGCTTGATGGTGGTGGGTCTCCAGGCAGGCAAAAAATTTCCCACTGAATGGGGCAATCTGCTCCAGGGTGTCTGCAGAACTCACAGTCTGGAGGGAACAGGGAGGCTGGGGCAGAAAAAAGGAATTGATCTTCTGCATTTTTCTCCTCTAGCCCGAAGAAATGAGTTGGAATTGTTTTTTGTCGCATCGTACTAGGATTTATCCTGGGCATTAATGGTGCTACAGTCTTTCAGCTAGTAGGGCCTGATGTTAGCCTGGATGCTGTCAGCACTGTCAGGCTGCACACCTCATGTCCACTCCAGTCCTGGCCCTGCCTGACGTGCTGTCACCAGTATGAGATCCACAGGTCCACCTCCCCACACGATAGAAACAGTCAAGGGTGAGCACCTCTAGAGCCTGCTAAGAACACTGGAGGCAACACTTAACTACCCAGGCAGGAGAAAGTATAATTTACAGTTATTTACAGAAAATTATTAAATTAATTCACAGAATTATTTAAGGTAATTATTAATTAAGGTTAAAATTATTCACAGAAGAGGTAGAGGTTTTGTTTCTAGACCGTACACAGACGCTATTTATGATCAGGATCGGCAGCTCCCAAACCGTCTTCTGCAGACAGTCTTTTGTGGGGCATGAATCAGCAGCAGGCAGCAGATCGGCTCTACCCTGTCACCGTTATAATGCTGCAGTCTCATGAGCCGTGTTCCGGGTGCTCTGCCAGAGATTTAAAAAAGGTTTTTCTGTCACTTTTCTTTCCTTATTTGAAATGGGTTTAAGCCTCAGTAGGATGAGTCTCTGTTAGCAGCAAATCAGAACCATATTCACTATTCCATTCAGCAAAATATTTCTATTTTTCCCTCTTATTAAATAAGCCTTATATTCCAGAGAAGATGGATTTCAAGTGCATGCCTGTACAAAAACAGCATGTGAGCTGAAGCTCCTGTTCTGTAAAGTTCTTTGGACTGTGGTATGCAGAAAATTAAAATTTTTTCTGTGGCTATTTTTGGTATTGTAACTGTGTAGTCTATGTGTACCAGATCTGTAATTTTAAGCTAGCCATAGGCAAACATGGCAAGTCAGTACATGTATAAATCACTGGCTGTGACAGGTGTGGGCGACTGTAACAAATCTTCTATACCTTAAATTAGTCATAAATACATGCCTTTCACCAAGCAGGCTCTCAGTCTTATAAAAAAGGTGGCCATAGAAATCAATTGTGACTTAATTTCATATCTTAAAATGAAAGACATATGTGAAGCCAGCAACATCTATGAGTGAATCCACCAAACAACCCACATTTTTTAATTGTTATTAAAAGAAGAAAAGGGTTGCATCTCAGGGATGCAACCTCCATTGTTAAACTTTTTTGTTTGTTTGGCGTTTTTTCTTTCCCTTTGCACATGGAGAATTTAAAGTTCAACTATTGCTCTGCGTATGTCCTGGCAAGGCTGCTGAACAGCAAACACCCCCAAGTTCGGCCAGTGCTCCATTCCTCCGTTCCGCAGGGAGTTCTTGTTTCATGTGTTTTTCATTTTAAGTTCTGCCTCCTCGAATGCTATTTCCTCTCTTTCAGTTTTCACCAAGGTCAAAGAAATCTTTAGCAAATAAAAAATGTGAACATCCAGTCATCTACTGGAAGTGTGCCCATCCAGTGTCTAAATAATAAGTTAATAGGTTCATGGAGCAGTCCTACCTACACTAAGTATAGGGCAGCTGAAACCTTCAGCTGAGCACTTCCTCACACCTAAATGGAGAGTGCTTATCAAATAGAGGGCTCTTTTGTCTTGATTATGAGCTGCAAAGAAATCAGTTTAGCAGAAATCACAGTTCTAGCAAACAAGACTCTCCCAAGCTTATGAAGTACATGACAGGGCACAGACCTTTCCCATTGGCCTTCACCCATCCGTGGGCCAGAGCTGCAGAGGCCCCTACACAGAGGAGAAATGGTGGCAAGCAGTTGGAAAGCCCAGCTACTGAAAATAGGTCTCATATTTTGATAATACTACATGAAAATCATAGAGATTAAAATTTTATATAACATATTCAGCATGTTTTGGAGTATATCTTGGTAAAATTACCTATAAAAAGAAAAATATTATTTGATATTTGCTGACTGCCACCAGATGCACTGTTGAAGTTCTCTGAAAGTCAAGAGTCACTACCGAACAGGATCAGGAGATACAGTATTCATGGGGATCGTTTGTCTCTGCAGAGACAGGAATGCATTTGGAGGTCGAGCTCGTCAAGCAATTAACAGCTACTGATATTTCTTACAAATCTGGGCTTACTTTTCATCAAAAGTAGGATTCAAGCTCATGCTAGTCTGTGGGAGACTCTACCAAGCTGAGTGTCTGAGCTGTGCGTGAGCTGTAGAGGAAATCAGACCCAGAAGAGCTCTCCTGGACTGCTGCCTCCATCTTGTCTAACTACCTTGCTGTACCAGCTTCCATAAACTGGTAAGGTTCTGTCTTAAGATCATATTCAGGTTTGTGGATGGATGTTCCAGAAATGTAGGACTCTTCTGGTTAGAAACCTCCCTGTTTCCGTTTGAAGTAATCTGTGTCACGAAATGGTACCCGTACTTATCTTTGCTGCAGGTTCCCCACCTGATACATCTGACCACATTTATGTTCTCCACGGGCACATCACATATTGTGTCATCTGGTAACCAAATAGTCCATTCCCAAGCTTTTTTCATAGCTTCCTGCTCGGGGAAAAACTATGAGTCCTAAAGTGCTTGACCTCACCTTTTGGGTTATTTAAATTCATCCTATTTCTATTATTCCAGTCCTGAAACTTATCCAATTCTTCCTGTACGCTGTCCTCCTCCACATTCACACTACATATTGCATTATCAGAAAATTTCAAGAGCACAGTACTACTTTTTCTGCCAAAGTTGTTAAAAATGTTAAATAGGATCAGTCCCTAGACACATCTTGGAAGAACTCCACCGGTAACTTCCTTTCAGTTTGGTATTTTTCCTTTCAACATGATCTTTCATTTTTTTTCCACCTCACAATTCTTCTGCTAATCCAAATTTTCTCCAGCTTAATGAGCAATTTCCTATGCAGCACTGAGTCAAGCGCTTTCCTGGTAACTGAGTAGCATCTCATTCTCTTAAAAATGAAAAAAAAAAAATCAGGTTATTCAGACATGATCTACTCTTGTAATTTCATTTCCGTCTTCATGTCCTTATTTGTTTATATCCAACATGCATTTTGAAATTTCACATATTCTTGAAGCCACACCTGTGGTTGACGAGACTTTTCTTCTTTTTTGCTTAAACTAGATCCAACGCATGCTTTTTCAAGGAAGAGCTTTCATCTCCAATAAACACATTCAAAATCTTTGTTAGCAGACTTGCAGTTTCTTTAACCAGTTCTTTTTTCCAGGATGTGCCTCCGCTGCAAGCTGACTCAGTCACATTAATCTCTTCAGATTTTGGCGTCCACCTTAGATGTGGTTAATTCCATTTCCATTCACATATTCCCATTAGCTACACAGCCTTGTTTAACATCGTCATCCCTGTTGAAATCTGAGCCAAAATATTCATCTTGGGGCCATATCTGTATTATCCTCAACCTCACCATCTTCGCTGAGCAGTGCTTATAAATCATCTTTTTGTTTGTGTGGCTAAAAAAAAAAAATCCCTATTTGATTTAGCTGTGTTTGAAAACCCCAACCAAGTTTGTCTTTTGGCAATTCTTATTTTATCCATACACCTCCTGACCTCTAAGACTTAATCCTGTTAGCTGAACATTACTCTCTTTTTCCATTCTACGTAGGATGTCTGCTTCTTCTGAATAGGTTATTTCTGAGCTGGGTAATCATCCAAATAAGTCTAGATCCCTTCCCTTGATTTCAGCTGAGGCCCCAAAGAAAAGCTGCACCTTTGTCATTCAGAAATTCCAGCTCACTATTACATTCAAGTTCACGGGTTTCCCAGTTCAGTGAACTGCATATTTGAAACTGAAAATGGTAGTTTCATTTTCAGCTAGAACTACCTGGTTTTACCTGGTTTAAATTAGTCAAGTCAAGATGTCTAGATCGGGCACAACCAGTTCTTTTCCAGTGTCCAAAGGTATAATCCAAACTGCATCTAATTGAATGATCTGTATCTGGTTTAAAGTTTACCTGCTTGAAAGACTGTCAGCTGTCTCAAATATTAAAGACAGAAGCAAAAATTCTGGTAATCCTTCTAACTGGAGTGGAAATGCAGAGATTTCTATCCAGAATCCGAGTTGCTAAAAATCTGTGTTGCTCTGATGAAATTAGTTAAGCTGCAAAAATTTAAGCACATTCTTTGTCACGACAAACCGGATCAGACACATGAGGAGCACAGCACACTTTGGTTTAAAGAGCTGGCTGAGCTGCCTCATTTTCTGCGAGCTTTCACAACCCAGAAGGACTTTTTATGGCACCATTTATAAGCCTTATCCCCTACAGCATCAAATAAGGACACTCCTATCACTCCTGCTGCCATTGAACAAGCATCTCATGTAATTTACTGTCTTTCATTTGCTTGCAAAAGAAGCAAGGAAGTTTCATTAAGTAGGTGGGAGAAGCTCAAGGCCCTTTTCACACTCACATGTTTTCTCTTTGTTGCTGTTTGTACAGGTGCACTGAAAAAGACTCAGAGGGCGTATTCATAAAGACAGGACTTGAGAAATGCCACTTTAAATTGTTTGAAATCAAAGGTTTTGGTAGCTCATAAACAGGGAGCTGTTTTTTTCCCTAGGACTGCAAATCTAAATATGAGGAGCTACCTTCATGTACAAATGCATTTCACATACAGATGTAACTACCATTAACATAGTCTGCCCTTGTGGATTGTGGGAACAGGCCCTTTTCATTTGTGCTCACTGAGAATTTCAATACCAAAAAAAAAAAAAAAAAAGAGAGAGATTCTCATAATCAACCAGCTCATTTTGTATGTTGAAGTAAAAGTATCCAATGAGGATGTCAGGAAGCCTGTACTCCATCCAAACTGACCAATTTAATGCTTGCTGTAAGCATACTTCCAGACTAGCATCTGGAAATCCTAAATGAACAGAGATAGACATAGACACCCCTAGACTCTGGGAAATAATTAAAGTTGGAATAAGAACACGTTTGTGGACCAGATCATCAGCTGGTATAAATCAGCACAGCTCCAGTCATTCCAAAAAGTAATGCCAGTTTATGTTAAAGTGCTAGCTGGCTCCTGTAGCTTTCCTTTGTGATTAATTTCAGTGCAATCATTTGCTGGAACATGCTTTTGGACCAAGCTTCCTGAAGCATTACTTTTACAAATCTCTTGTGTGCTCTTGGAGCACTGCCTGTAGCACACCCTTCTGTATTAGGTCTGCTTTTCTCCAAACAGAAAGCTCAAGGTTTGGGATTTTTTTTTTTTTTTTTAACGATATCTTAAAAATAAGATGAAACCCAAATTTTTGCTGAGCAGTTACTTTATACTTATCACTTTTGGCCCTTCTATGAATCAGTGGCACCTGACTTTTCATTCTTTGCCACTCTTTGATTAGATTATCCTTAGGACTATTAATGTCGGTATTTCCCACTCCTTGTGTACCGCAGAATCCCACTGGATTTAAGAGTGGAAATCCATCTTCATGGCAGTGCAGAAGCAGCCACAGGCTGCTGTGGGTTGCCTCCAGAGCTGAGGGTGTGACAGTTGCCTATGCGGTTCTGCCCCGGCTGGCACTCACTCGCACAAGGCCCTGTAAATGCCTGGCACTCAAGGAGCCACCACAACACAGGTCAGCACAGCCAAGGTTCCTACATCCTCCCTTTTGCAAACCACTCTAGGAGGTCTCCAGAGCTGGAATCTTTTGCCATGGGAGGGATGTACAGGTGGCCCTGTCAGCTTTCCACTGGTATGTCAGAGCTGCCAGATTTCCCTCCCTGAACGCAGTAATCGTAATGAGTCCCCCCCTGCTGGGACCTCAGGCACCACACCTGGCCTCCCGTCTGCCTTGGAAAAGCCTGCATCACCCAGCTTGGGGCACATGAGAGAGAAGCCACAGCACTGTCTTGTGGCTGGGGAAGTGTCACCATGAGAGGCTGGGCACTCAAAGCCCCCTCACTGGAGTTCCACCTTGCAGCCTCATGCCCAAGCAGTGTGTTGTGGAATGCAGCCAGGTCCGCTCTCACAGCAGACAATCCCTGAGAAACCAGTCCAAGGGCATGCCTCACAGTTATCATGCAGCTCCCCAGCCATGGCTGGCACATTTTCTTTTCTATGTATTTACCACTGAAAAAAAAGGGCAAATTACCTAAAATATTGCGTGTTCATTCATACATTTCAGTTAATCAGTCTTTGAAAAAACAGACACTTGTGAGTTAGCTCCTCACAGTCTGTGTTCCCTTTACCTTCTCTCTCATCTCTTCCTCGGCAGTGCCAACCAGAACCTACGAACACATGAAGAAATGTAGGGAACCTATCTGTACGAGGTCATGACTTTTTTCAAGGCCGTGGTAACTCCTAAAATATTCCACAACAGCATCTCTCTCAAGATGTGGGAAGCCATTGCTCCTGCAGGAAGGCAGGCTCACAATAGTGTTCAGAATGATGGCAGCAGTTCAGTTGTCCTTGGTCACCCACAGACAGCTCATATTCCCCATTACGGGGATAACTACAAGGCTGTACAGTCTTACAAGTGTTCAAAGACACAAAGGACTTGCTAAGAGCTTTTAAGTGCTGGCAGAGTCTCATTTCCCTCAGGGCACTGGACTAAATGCAGATATGGTGCAGTCTTCTGCTTATGAGAAACTGAGCTACTGCAATGTTGAGGACGAAGCCTCGAGAAATGAGCCAAAAGTGTATTTCACCACACAATACCTACCAGCAGCACGGGACATGATTTTCAGCTCTCAGAAAGACAAGGAAGATTGTTCCTCCAGTGTTATATCCATGTTTCCTCTATGACAGCAATTTGCAGAATGACTTTTTCTGGGTGCTTTGGGTTTGTGTTTCCAGGTCCTGATTTGCAGAAGTATTAAGTACTCATATGGAAATCTCCATCTGGAATACCCCAGATTTGACTAAATATGACCCTGAAAGACCTGATCTGATTTCAAAGTTGGGTATAACTTCAAATTTGGCCCTGCTTTAAGCAGGGGGGTGGATCAGATGGTGCCTTCTAACCAGAACTATTCTCAGACTTCAGCTGCCACTGCCTTCAACAGACGTGCTCCAAAAAATCAGAGATTTTCTGCTCAGCACCCAAAATTATTTGGAACTTTTGAAAACATTGCACCTAAACACTGCATCTATAAAATGGAGCAAATAATGCCAACACGATTCACAAGCAAGGGTTAAAAATTGCTTATGAATCTCTCAGCTGCTATTTTACAAGCATTAGAGAAGACACTGAGGAAATCAGAAATTTACTGCTGGGACCAGGGCTGGGGTAATGTAAAGGGACAGAGCTCTTCGTGGAACCGTGGTTCTTAAACACAAGGCTGAAAACTCATTCGGTAAGCCCTGTCTGCTCAGTGTTGTTTCTCTGAAGCATGGCTTCTGTGCAGAAAGTAGTACGTCTCCATGGAATTGAATACCATAGCAGGCTTTCATTTTTTACTTTGTGCTCAATAGCATCTATCTTTTGAAAATTAAGTTTCAACAGGCCATTCCAATCGACTAGATACAATTTTACATCAATATTGAAACAGCTTTTTTTTTTTTTTTATTGCCCTGCTAAATGTTAAAGTATGAAAATGGAGGTCTGGAGGCTTCAATTACAGCAGATGCCTTGAGTTTGAGTCAGAGTCAGTGACGAGTATTGACGGGGTACTGTGCAAGCAGAAGAAAATGCTCTGGAGTGTAGACACACATATGTATCTAAGTGAAATCTACTTCACTCAGCAATTAATCAGATTAAGAAGTCTACTGAAGTAACCGAGATTTCATTTAACACATTTCTCATGGGTAACTACTAGCAGTGATAGCAGAAACAAGCCTTCAAGACTAAAAATAGAAAGCATTCCTATTATGAGTTTTGCTCGAAGCTCAAAAATGAAAATGCTGTGAGAACAAGAGAATGGAAGCCTAATGAAAACATCCCTCTTTGCCTCCCTCTCTGAAATGCCATGCTGAGAAGCAGCACTTTCTTTCTCCGGCACTCAGAAATCTTTGCGCCTGACAGATAGAACAGGAGATAAAAAGGATACAAAGCATCCAGCTTTCCAATACTTACATGGGTTGATGATTTAAATTACAAAGTTTGAAAAATTTGGCACTTGGCAAACTTGAACCTTGCCCAGGCTTTTTTTTCCTCCTTAATAATAAGCATAGAAAAACTTGACAAAAGAAATATTTTCCCTGTAACACAACATATAAACAACATCTGCACTTTGAATGAGTTCAAAACACTTTTGGAATGAAAGGTTTTTCCCTTCCAGCATGCTTCAGTGGAGGAAAAGTCTCGCAGAGATTGAGCTGTCTGGTTTCATTGTAAGGTTGCTGGCAGAGACCTGGTGGCAGGATTGACACTGCATTAATCACCAGGCCCGTGGGCCCTCTGACCCCACTCCACCATGAGACATACTGGCAATGGATCTGAGGAACACTGGCATTATCTCAGTCCTGAAGACCTGAAGGCAAGGTCTCACCTGAACTGCAGGTGAAGTGAGACATTTCACCGCACTAACAAAATACACATTTCTCTGGCATTCGGACTGTCTGGGAGATAACTACTTAATTTGTTGCAAACTCTGTTGCTAATATCTGAATTTAACAAACATGATTACAGAAAAGACAGACTTTCTGAGGTATTTTGGTTTGTTAATATTCATAATACTCATTTAATAGAGACATATTATTAGATAATTATTTCATTCCTTATTAGTTGAACAGGGGCCTCGATCTTATTTATGCATCTTCCATAGGTGAAAGGATCATCAGTACAAGAGTGTTATGGCATGCAGACCCAATTGATGCTGGGCCCATCGGGAGCGGTGCTCCACATTAACTGGGCTTCCAGCGTAAAGAGACAAGAGCGCATCACAGTTACATCACCAGGCACTTTTTAGCAACTGGTCCTTCCAGGTGCTTTATTTCAGCTGACTTAATTGCACTGCAGCAGCCTGCAGTAATTTGGAGGCCTAGCGTGATCGGTTCTGTGCAAATTCTTTAGGCCTATCTCAGTCTGCGCACTAAAAAGTTAAATACTCACTTCACCGTGATCACTATCTAATTGATTCATTCCTGTCTTGCTTGATTGCATTGCCATTTTAACTCAAAATCAGACATAACAGCTAAGAAAATGGGAGCTATCAAATGACTTCTTAGCCAGCACCAGCTCCTTTGGTTATAAACTTTGACTACAAAATCAGTGACGGTCAAAGCTCTTAAGACTCTATGTTGGCCTTCTTGATGAACAGGAAGAGCTGCTGAATTTGGCTTCATCTCACTATAAACACCTGAACAAGAGATCAGATACCTGAAGTCCAAAGAAATATTGTTTGCAAACAATAAGCAACAGTAAAAGCAAAACTTTGAGCTCAGTCTATATATAGTTCTTTAATCCAGGTGGGGTTTAAACCAATATTTGGCCTTGACAAATATTCCCACAGAGTGATTGAGAAAGTATTACAGATTTTAACAATGTTTATATAAACAACATGAAATGCGAGATAAAGAACTTGATAATTACATATCACTTTTAAAGATACAAGCGAACTGTTTGAGTCTTTCAAATCAAAGTCATAATGGATTGCAGCTTTATATGTATTCAAAACAGGGATTTGTGGAATATGGGTTTTTTATGGCTTGTAGATCTATTTTTAAATATTTTTAAAAATAAAGCATCCCATCATTAGTTCTTTCAATTACTGCATCACATAGTGTTTTGTACAGGCTCTAATTATATCTTAGATTAAAATTCAAAACACCTGCTTTTGTGGCTCACACTAATTTCAGCCTCAAGTATTTTCATACAAAGAGCTATAATCA
The DNA here is from genome assembly GCA_013398855.1 of Mohoua ochrocephala. Lineage (NCBI taxonomy): Eukaryota > Metazoa > Chordata > Aves > Passeriformes > Acanthizidae > Mohoua > Mohoua ochrocephala. The sequence continues at coordinate 51,377 of VZTA01028645.1, forward strand.
GAGAGAACCAAGTGATTTCCTAGTCTCTGTACCACACCTTCTCAGCAGAGTACAGCTAGACATCTCCATTTCCTTCTTATTTTTTGTGTTATGATTATTACACCTTGTATTTAAAGATGACTTTTTAGTGCTGAAAGATGTAGTATTTTTACTTTTATTTAAATCAGATGAAGCATTTAATGCAGATATTAGTTTTTAAAATAACAGTAATTTTTATATTAAATAGCAGATGAATAGTGTAGCTTTCTTCTGTTAGTTCCCCTTTTCATTTCTGCGTAGCTAATATAAATACTTTGTTCCTGGCTTTTAAGAAAATTGGTCTTTAAAAACCCTGTAATTTGAGTTCAGGGATTTAAATGGGAGCACATATTTACTTTAAAGGTAGTTTTTAATGTGCTTGGTTCTCTGTCATTATTCATGCACTTCTCTACACTTTAGGTATGTGATCCAGAGTCCATGGAGCCAATGGGAAGATACACAGGTTTCTCTGGACTGTGGGTCAAGCTTTAAATACTGTGTGAAGAAAAGGAAGGGTTGAAACGTCCATGTAGATTCTATCACAGTAAAATAGGGATATCTTTAACAGTACTTATTCTTTGATGAGCAAAGTATGAGATCTGACTTTGCCCAGCGACACTGATTGTAAGCTAATTGGACAACACTATAGGACACAATAAGACAATGAAGAGCCAGGGTAGGGCACTGAATCAGGTGCACCACAGCCCTCCGAGGCCCTCCAGAGCAATTCAGTTACTCTGAATTTTATGCTATGATCTACTTTCAAATAACACTGTCTGCTGAAGCTGTGGGGGTGGGCCAGCAGTTCTGCACCAGAGCTGCTTATTTTGTTCCTCCTCCATGCTGTGCTGGAACTTGCCACTTTGCTCTGCTGCAGTGGGAAGGTTTCTGAAGGCCCGTGAAAAGCCACCTGGCTCTTGCTCCAGAGTATATTAACGCAATGAAAATAGATATCATGGCATCAGATTTAGAACAATGTTTTCAGAAATTTGGCAATTTTTTACTCTATGTTCCTCACTATGATTATTTAGCTGTGAAAGTATTTATTGATATTTTTCCTCCCTTTTCCCTGTCATGCATTAAGAGAGGTAGGGAAGGTAAGCTCTTTGTGGAAAAATTCAAGCCCTCCACATGATAAAATGCCATATGCCACTGGCATGTACCAAACCCCTCTAGTTTTCCCTAAACACTCAAAGAAATTTGTGCCTGAGCGGTGTACAGTGAGATTTCTATCACTTGCGGACAGCTATTCTGTTTTAAGATAAATAGTAACACGGGCCAGAGATATCTACTAGAATCTCACAGGCAAGCCTAGTAACTCTGATTAACCATAAGGTCTTTGCTGCATTCAGCATTTTCCAGGGGTACTTTCAGCTCTGTTCATATGCACAGAGCCAGCTCAGGTCTGTGGCTGCTGTGGGAGAAGGAGACCCTCCTGAATGGACAAGAGGCGTGCGGGGTTATGTGGAGGCACTGAGACAGCTCTGCAGCATTGGCCCCCACTCCCCTGGCTCTGGGAGCATCTCACCAGCTCACAGCACTGTGTCCCAGTTAATAAACTGGTCTTTTGAAGAGTAAATCTGGGTCAAAGACGATATTTGTTTTCTGTTGTCCAGAGTTTCCAGTCTTGCAGGTATCTCAGGACAATTGAAGCTGGCTGGCACCTCCTGACAGCCAGCCGTAGAGCAGAGCCCAGCAGCCACTAGCACTGAGAAACCCAGAAGGAGAAAAATAATTATCAGAGTCACTAAGAACATAACAAGTAATGCAAATTTCTGCATAGAACCCAGGGCTTTATTTCATAAAGTCTCACCTCTCTGCATGGTAGATGCATGAAACTCGATGTCTGCCTACAGGAGCTGAAGGGCTGAGTCAACCCTGCTGAGATTTAAGCCAGTGGTTCCAGAGAGTCTAGGTGTATCAAATGTGGTGCTTACATGACTAAACTACTTCTTCAGCTTTATTTAGCTGCGGCTACTGCCATCAAAATAAACCATATGTTGCAAATCTATTCATTGTGGGTTTGTGGTGGGTTAACCGTGGCTGGAAGGCAGGTGCCCACTGAAAGTCACTCTATCATTTCCCTCCTCAGATGGACAGGGAAGACAAAATAGAACAAAAGGCTCATAGGTCAAAATAATGGTAGAGAGAGATCGCTGACCAGTTACTGTCAGAGGCAAAACAGGCTTGACTTGGGAAAATTACTTTAATTTATTAGAAATCAAATCAGAGTAGGATAATGAGAAATAAATACTAAATCTTAAGACACCTTCCCCTCACCCCTCCCTTCTTCCCAGGCTCAACTTCGCTCCCAAATTCTCTCCCTTCTCCTCCCCAGTGGCTCAGGCACATGGGGAATGGTTTCTGCGGTCAGTTCATCACATGCTATTTCTGTTGCCCCTTCCTCTTCAGGAGGAGAACTCCTCACACTCTTCCCCTGCTCCAGCTTGGGTCCCTCCCATGGGAGAAAATCTTCCATGAACTTCTTCGACATGAGTCCTTCCCATGGGCTTCAGTTCTTCAGGAACTACTAGAAACTTCTCACAGAAGCCACCTCTGTTTCACAACCTGTCCATGCAAACCTAATACAGGGTTTATGCTTCATTTGATGGGAAAGTGTTTTTTAAAACAAGACAAAACCTTGTGGTAGTCAAACTGCTTTAATTTTTTAGCTACATAGCTTAAAAAACACCAATGTTTTTTCCATAGTAGAAATTAAAATGCAACTGATGTTTATAATTTGGAATTTACTGCCACGAGGAAAGTCTGCCTACCACCTAGTAACTGGAAACATTAGTAAATTAAAAATATAACATAGAGGATATTAAAAGAAATAAATAAATCAAAGCTGTGCACAAGCAGTAAGTGTCTTCTGCCTGACAGGAATCCTTAGAGAGCAATACTGTGGCATTTTCCAGAATTAAATTGCATTATTATAAGAGCTTTAAATTAAGCTCCTACCCGTGACCTTTAAACACGGTGATTGCCATTATGCCTGCTGAGGAGGTTGTGGAGGGTTTGGAAACCCTGTGCAAGATTGATGGGTTATAATACGTAATCAAGTATAGGTTCATTTAGCACAGCTGTTGAACAGAGGGTCTAACACCAGGTTATCACAGGGAGTGCCCTCTCTTTTCTTCCAGACAAATCAGTGTTAGCAGTGGGAGGCAAGCTTGTTAGTGCTATGGAAAACAACACAGTATCTTCCTGATGAAAGAAGATGAGGAGTTTAACACTCGTGCCCCTCCTTTAGAGAGTGACCAGGAAAGAAATCTTCCCCCAGTACTCATGCAGAACCACATGTTGACAAAAAAAGCAACTGACGTATAGCTTTGGTCTCAAAGTATTTCTATAGGCACAAACCAGAAGAAAAAACATCTAAAAGACAGTAAAACGTAATAAGCCAAATATGCCGTGGATGTTCACTTAGGTGAGGTAAAACCTCATGCAATGCATACTTAAAACAAAAATGCTAAAATGCTAAAAAAAAAAAATCAGTAAAATTCTTAAACAAAGGCCCAGAGGTAAAAAAAGAGGTTTTCTTGCTCTTCATTACATTTTGTTCTCAAGTGTACCTACTGACATTTATATACCTACCTATGCCTTTGTGCTGGTTTTAACACCAACAGGAAATTAAACCCCAAACAAGCCACTTACCTTCCCTCACCGCTTCTGGTAAGGGAGGGACAAAAAGCAGAGATTATGGGTTGAGATAACAATTTGCTAAAAACACAAAGCAATGGAGTAAAGCACGCACAATAACAGCAGTATTAATAGCAAAAATATACAAAAAGAGAAGGTGTTTTAACCACAAAAAGATGTTCACCACTGGGAACAAAGCCAGGAGAGTGGGTACTCCCTGTAGGTCGTGTCCGTGTATTCCCAGACAAAGGCAATATGGCAACCGTTCCTATGTGTCACCCACGTGGTCGTTGGGAAACAAAGGCAGGAAGGCAGGGGAGCTCCTGTGGATGATGTTTCCTGCCCCCCAGCCTGAAAACAATGAAAAATCATGACAAGCCAGCCCCCTAGAAGATAGATCGTTCAAGCAGGGGTCATTCAGCCTCTCCGCTGGTGCCTCTGGTGCTCTTCTAACAAACTACTGTCCTGTGGGGTCTCCCCACGAGGTTTTCCTACTGCTCTGCTCTGCTCCTTTCGGCTCAGCTCAGCTGGACTGGGTTCGGTTTGGCTCCATTCCTGGGTTGGAGTGGCCCCCACCACCATTCCATTCTCTGCCGGCAGCCTCCCTGCTGGCAGTACCTGTTCAGCACTACGGTCGAGTCGCGGTTTTGCCGCTGTCTCTTTCAGCACCACAGCCTGTAGCCACCCTGCAGAGGAAAATGGGAGGGGGGACAGGCGGGGTGGCAGAGGGACTGAGCCCTCAGGGGCTGATGCCGATATCTTCCCGAAGGGAGGCAAAATGGCTGACTACAGGTGGGGTTGCCTGGGTTTTCGTCCTGAAACCACGTGCCCTAGTGATAATGTGAGTGGTGTAGAATAACGACTTGGTCATGTCCATGGCACTCAGCTCCACCCCTGTCTGCAACCGCGACAGCCTTACATCTTGCACACTTCCATAGACCTATCTTACGTGTTATAGAATTATCTTCAAGTGTCAAAAAAGGAAACGCTTTGGAGAAATAAACAAGGCCCCAATGTACTGTATGGTTATGAGGAGCCAATTCTGCAAATGTGCTATACAACCTATCCCAAAGGCTCTTAATTCTCATCATAGAAACCAAATCTTTGGGTGAGTAGAGGAAACAGAGATCTGAGGGGGTTGACTTGTCTCGTTAAAGTCCCAGCTTTTCTAGTGGGCCAGATAGGAGAGACAGCATCCTGACTTGTCTGACTCCCCAAAGCAGGGTTAGAGTAAGTCAAGGCCCAAATAACCTATTTCGTATTATCCACACTGAAAGTAAACTGCATGGTCTGTAGGACCTCCTTCTGGCATGCAGAGAGCATTTCTCTGGAGTATCTGACTCTCCAGGGGTGCTGCCACTTGTGCTCCGCTGCAGAAACCGCAGCTGTGGGCTCAGACCATGCCTGAAGACTTCCCTCTGTCTAGCTCTGCCAGTGCCCCTGACCAGTCTCAGGCTCAGAATGACCCAGCCCTTGCTGTCAGGTTTGTTCATCAAACACAAGTGCAACCTGAGCTCACAGGTTATTAAATAGACCAAAAACTCTACTGATACCTCACCCAAACACATATTGTGTCAAGGGCTGCAATTTGAGCAGACAAGATGTGGTGTGGTGGCTGGTTTTGGTGTTTGTGTGACAGATTTTCAAGTGGCATAACCAGGACAACTGTACTCCGCTAATAATATTGTTCAGTATTGTGTCAATAATAATTATCGTACATTTTTTTATTAATTTCTAATAAAAAATTAGTTAAAATTAGTTTCTAATTAGTTTTATTAATTTCTAACCAGTCAATCAAGTAAAAGTCAGTCAAGTAAATCAAGTAAAGGTAGGCAAAGCCTGAAGCATCAGTTTCATGCTTTAACACTATATTAGGCAAAAAATTCCAAGATGTTCACTGAGTCTTTCGACTAAAAAAAGTATGTGCTCCAAATTCACATGGCCTACCATCCCACATAAGCTCTTCTTCCTACTTATCCAAGCATCTTTGAAGGCTGAAAACCAGACAGTAAAATAATGTGGGATTTAGACTCTGTGAATCTGGGCTTCTGTGAAGATTACAGAAATAGGAATAAAAATATTAATGAGTTAAGTCATATTTCTCAAGGGTCACTTTGTCATAAAAGGAGCTCAGGTTGGTCAAGAAGAACCTGCTTTTCCTAAACTCCTGCTGGTTGGGCCTGAACCCCTGGTTGTCCTGTATGTGACACATGATGGCACCCGAGATGATCTGCTCCATGATCTTCCCTGGCACTGAGGTCAGGCTGACAGGCCTGTAGTTCCCTGGATCCTCCTTCTGACCCTTGTTATAGACGGGCATCACATTTGCCAACTTCCAGTAACGTGGGAACTCTCCAGTTGAACTGCTGGTGAACGATTGAGAGTGGCCTGGTGAGCTCTTCTGCCAGCTCCCTCAGTACCCTTGGGTGAATCCAATCCAGCCTCACGGACTTGTGACGCTCTAAGTCACATAGCAGGTACCTGACCATTCCCTTTTGGATTATGGGAGATCAGTGGCCAGATTAAATTCTAGCCAGGCTTTGGCCCTGCTAGTTTTCCCCCTGCATAACTTCACAGCATCCTTGTAGTCCTCCTGGTCTTCCTGCCCCTTTTTCCAGAGGTGATTAACTCTTTTTTTTCTCCTCGAGTCCCAGCCAAAGCTCTCTGTTCAGCCAGACCAGTCTTCTTCCCCACTGGCTCATCTTTTGACACATACAGCATATTTTGTCTTCTGGTTTCTCACAGTTGAGGGAAAAAAAAAGGTTTTATTCTCTATAAGAATTCACAGTAGTATTGGTTCCAACACGTATAATAACTCTGTGCCAGTTTTGACTGCTGTCACTCTTTTCCTCTACTATCAGTCGCGATCAGACAGAGGTCTTGTGGTCATCTATTCCTGACCACATGGGATAACTTTCAGGAAACCTAGACATACTTCTTTCTACCTATTCCACTGACCTCTGTTGGCCATGGAAGAATGAATTTGCTTTCGTAATGGTGTTCTGCTGGAAGAGCTCTGCACAGATTCTTCACTTCTCATTCCCTCATCACCAACGTTTTGTCACGGTGTTTTTCTCCAGGCGTTTTCATTTTTTTTTCAAATTTGCTTGTTTTAATATTATTTCATTAGAGATGCAAACTGACATATTAAACCTGAAGTCTGTTTAGCTGCATATCTAAGGCAAGCTTAAAGAAGAACACTGCAATCTTCCTCCTCCTCCTTTCTGCATCTCACAACAGCTTGCTTGATGTGCAGCCAAGTTTTACTTGTCTCTTGGGCTCTATAGGTGAAGGTGGAATACATTTCCCTTCAGTCACTGGACTCTGTTGTTAATTTCTCTGATGAACCAAAGTTCTCCTAGCACTGGAATTAACACTAATACAGAGCTGCTTCTGTTCTTTGCATGGGATGCAAGATTTTTTCTCTTTATATCACATCCATATGCAGTTTCCTTTCTTGATCTGAGGAGGTTTGTCTTCCCTTTACATTGGGAGGAGGAAAAAAGTGCATAGAAATGCATCAGTCTTCCAAATCCTAAAATGTGTTCCCTTGTCCAGCTTGGGTCAGAAGGAAAAAAATATTTGGCAGTTTTATTCACCTTTGCAGAGCAAGAAAGCATGCACTTGTGTAGCAGAAGTAGTACATGATATGCACTGCTATTAGTAACAGCACAAAGCAGCTTTGTAGGCATTCATATCCAAGTCAGCTACCCAAGTGTTTCTTCTTGTAGACATCTGATTAAACGGAAGGATTTATGCCTATCTGCTCTGCAAATCTGCACTGTATTCTCATTGTCTGCTTTCCTCATACTGTTTTGAGGATGCCTTTTTCTGTGCTTCCCACCACAATAGTGTACTTACAATATATTGATGTGCAGTCTTTTCTGAGTGTCCTGTCCATCCTTACTTGGCTATCAATTAGCTGATATGAAGTAATCAACAGATAGACATCTGGGGAGAAAAGATATCCTCCAGATGTGATTTTCAGCTGAAAGTCATGAAGCTGAAAGGTCCTAAGCGTCTTTAAAGCTGCTGCTTTTGCTTCAGAGGAGCGAGCAACCAGCTTCGTGGGACAGTACACGTATGAAGCCCAACAGCCGTACAACTCCTGCTGTCCTTTGATGCAGCCGTCAGCCTCTGAGACACGTCCATGTGGATAGTGGCAGTGGGATTGGAGGATTCTGGGGCACTGTGTAGATTCGTAGGCCTTGTGCAACTGGTTTAGCACCTTAGAGGGGGATGTCTCCAGGCCCCCCAATTTTCCATCAGAATAGACTAGGACTTGTAGGTACAAGTGTCCAGAAGTGTGCCTATCCCACCGGAGACATTAGGAAAGAACGTGAAGTCCCAGAACTGAATGCATCCTTCATTTGTTGTTGGCAGTCAGATGAAGGAGTTGCCAGGTCTTTAGGGCCTGCAGGAAGGGATCCAAGGACCTACTGCTCCACCTCCCCAAGTCATATGAGTTATCAGAATGCCCAGATCTACTTTGTCACATCTCACTTAAATTCAGAAGTGTTAGAAGTTACTAACTCCCTCTTTGATGGAGAAAAAATGACAAGAGGCACCTCCAGTTCAAGAAAGTTGTTGTAGGAAATAATTTGGTATTTTGTCTCAATTATAATGTCGCGATTTCAGATAGTTTATCACTTACCTATTTGTTATATCCTTATGTTATTTTCACAAGACAGAAATTATCATTTTCCCATTGACATTGTAGCTTCAAAGTGGATAGTATAAGACTTCATAGTCTGGATTTTGAGTACTTCAAGGTATACAGGTGCAAAAAAGTGATGAAATACTTTCATGGAAGTAAAAAATATCAAGAATTGTTAACAAAAAACCACCATGTCTTCCTGGGAAAGTACCAACTAGTTGACTGCTGAAAGATGGCGATATACTAGGACAGAATATCATCATGGACTCCTGAGTTTGTTTACCTCTTCTCTAAGCATCTGCAAGAAATTATCACAAATGGGACACTGTTATGGATGAACTTTTGCTCTATCTGGTAAAACCAATCTTAAATCCCCGTGACTCCTTTACTCTGATGTCATGCTGAGGTACCACCACTGTACCACTATTAATTCAGGGCATTTACAGTGTCATAAAGCTGACCTAGTGAAATGCAGAATTAAGCCTGACAATGGCAGAACAGTAGCTTTCTGAGCTGAGTTTGTAGAGTGACTGTACATGTTTTCACGTGGCAAATTTACAGGCCATACCTATATGCTACCCCTCTTTTAGGGCAATACAACCTCTTCTTTGTAACTGCAGGAGCTCTTTAAGAATTTCCCTACAAAACAGAACTCATTTCTTGGTCAATGAGTTGCAGATTATTTATTACTTACTTAAGAATAATTACCCCTGAACAGTTAAATGTTTCAAGACTAAAAAGGAAAATAAATGTAGGTTGAAAGCCATTATGTACAGATACAAAAGACTTTTTGTGAGTAAACTTTTCATACAGTCATCCAAAATAAATTGAATGGGTCTGATCCAGAGACTTCAGTCTGCACAAAAACCCTTATTCCTTATTGGGCTATTGCACTCCCAGCATTTTGGTAAGGAGCACTTTTGGGCAGGTCTATATTAAGGAGATATTTTGATCCAAAAACACAGGCATGAAATTGTCTCCCCTCTTCCTGTCTCATGTGAAAGCACTACCTGGAGGAAAGCAACAGCACTGATTTTGAATAACCCAGCTTGGAGGGGTGCCAGGCCTTGAGCTCGCCTCAGTGCAGTGAGGGCTTCCAGAGGCTGCTCTGCCTCCAGAAGTGCCAAAATGGATCAGCACACGGGCTCCAGCCAGAAATGGAGTCAAAGTAGCTGTTGTTACTTCTCTCCCAGGAGCACTTTCAGAGGAATGCCTCAGAGGCAAGGACTGAGGTTCCCAAGAACAGCCAGCCTCATGCTGGGAATGACTGGAGCATATCCATTTGCTAAATGCTCTATAAAGGGTAATATTCTTTAGCCTCTTTTTGGATAAATCCCACTCCTCTTCTGATAGAATATTTACAGACAGCATCTCCTGAGCGTCCTGCAAGTGACTGACACAGATACACATGGATTTTGTTTATTCTTGTCTGCTCTGGTTTTAAATTTTATGCATGTCCTCTAGGCATGACTTTGATGCTGACTCTTCTAGGGGAAAAAAAACTGAATACATAAACAAAGAAGTTATACATACATAAAGTAGTAAAACATAAATCAAAGTCAGGCCGTGTTTTGGGTTTTTTGTTTTTTGGGTTTTTTTTAATGCCAAATACTTTAGAAAGCAATATTCTGTTTCAATGGCTGTCTTGCCTTAGTTCTTGTCTACTTCCGTTTAAGGGGCTTTTAGTTCTGCATCATGACCTCCTCAGGAATTCAGTTACATTGGGAAATTTTATAACTGTAAAGTCAGAAAGCTAAGAGCTGTAAAGCAGCATCAATATTTTGTCTTTTCCCCATGTGCATTTTAAAACGAGAGGTCGGGTCTCTATCCGACCTGATGGTCTGGCCTCGGAGAGGTTTACTGTGTCACCTGCTAGTGTGACAAATCTCTCTCACATCCCTTTTCCTAATGTGCTCCCACGGAAGATGCTGGGTGAGAAGCCATTCACAGACATTTTTTAATGTCCATGCATATATTTTCCCTCCCTTGCTGATCTTTTTGCACCAGGTGGGTGGCATTGGCTTTACAGGGTTCTTGCCGAGGAGCAGCCAAAAGCACTTTGACTGTGGAAGGCAGATCCCATACTCCAGATCCCTGAAGAGTTGCCAAGGGTACTGACACCTGTACAAATCTGCTGAGCAAGTGCTGTTCACGCTAGGGAGGCCTGCCTGGACACAATATTACTTGCACATCTAATTTTTCCAAAAATCCAGAACATGTTATTTATTCACACGGTTCTTGTGTTTCATCAGTGCTTGCCCTTATCCTTCCCCATAATTTCTCTGCATCCACAAAATGGCTCTGGGTGGCTCCTGAAGTCCTTGTTGACTTCTCTTCGAAGAAGGGCTGCCGGATTACTTTGAAATAGTTGAGCACCATGAAAATGAGATACATAAAGGCAAATTCATCCCAAAAGCCCCACTCTGACACTTTTTTTGGCCTTACCTATGAATTCCAAGCAAATATAACAGCTAGACTTACTGTATTCAAACCACATTTGTTCCAGATGCATCAAATCAGTTCGGAAGCTGGGTTGTAGTCTGGGATCACATGTATCCAAGGTATTATTTTCTGGTTTTAAATGTCCAGAATTTCTGGATTGATTATTTCCTGTGTTTTATTACATGTGTTCAGTAGCTAACATGAGACCTCTGACTGGGAAAATATCATACTGCAAAGGCTCTGCTGAAATAGCTCCCTGCCCACACATCTTTCTACAGCACTTCAAAATATGCGTTTCCTGCACATGCTATAATTAGGCTCTTTCATTCTCCCTGCCGTTGCTATCAAAATGCTCATTATCTACTGCAAAACTCTTGTATTATGCTATTTTTTATAACCCTCTTGTTATTTCAGAAGGCAAATAGAGACATTTTAGTGGATTTAGTTCTAACAAGGGAAATTCCTGGATTTCTTCACCATGACAATGGGACATAAGCATCAATATACCAACTTCACTGTGGATCAGTGCAACTGCTAAAGGATTTGAGGATGGCTTTCAGCCACAGACAACATCCACAGGACTAACTGCACCTCACCAAGATGCACAGGCAGATGCTAAACTTGAGTCTAATTGAAAATATGTTGAAAGCATCTCAAGCAGGGAACGAGAAATGAAGAAGTAGGGAGGCTAGAGAAGCTACTTTGGCTATTGATAGTTTGTTGTCTCGGTAAAAATTCCCCCCCAAACATGCGTCCTCCAGAGCTTCTGTATCAGGACTATGCTTTACTATCAGAGAAGACATCTTGCAAACTCAAAAAGTCCAGAGTTTAAACCTGTCCTGCTTCTCTGAGCTATCACTTGCAGTTTCACACCTGATGAAACAGAAGGAAAGATGCAATGTCATTGTCTGCTGGTGGCCATAAGCCAGCTGCTGGAGCTACATTGAGTCCTTGAGCAGCATGTTCCATCCACAGCTGAAAATGATCCAAATGGTTTAAAAATAGTTTTTGAAATATTATTTGACACAAATAGCTTTTGAAGGGGAGAGGAATTCTCAGAGAGAATATGGCTTTTAGGAGTATCTCTGAGGAACAATGTCCCTGCTTTTGGATATTTTCAAACTAAAGTGTGCCTCTTCACTGCTGCCAATCTGATCTAGGAAATGCAAATTAGGCTGTAAGAAGACTGATAGGTATATGCTCTAGAGAAATAGTACTTCAGTGCAGTATTGGATAATTTGATGAAATATATTCAGTAATGGATAATCTGAAGAAATGTATTATGTATAGAAATATATAAAACTCAGGTATGCATTATTATTAAATATTAGAAAAGATCCTGTCATGACCCAGATCTACAATAATGGGGCAGTTATAATTTCCATCTCAGCTAAGTCAAAGTATGTTAATACACAATCTTAAAATTACATTTTTTTGTATATAAGCTGAACTTGCTTTGACTTTTCCCAGAGGACATGTGCAATGCAGTTTGAACTCCTTATTTATCCCCAAACAGGATGAAACGTGTAAGGAACATTAATATGTTTAAAGTGCACGGTTAGGCAGAAATGCACTTCCTATTTGAGCAAAGAATTGAATAATTGCCCTGGTTCAACAACAAGCAGTCATTATATTGGAAGCAAGGCAACATGAGGAACATAGTTTCATCTAACTTTGAAGTACTCTCAAGAAAGAGACTGGTGGTAACAGGCCCACAAATCAAGATAAAACATCAAAGATGCGTATGTAAGGTGTCAAACCCTTAATTGCATAGTTGAATGTCGACAGTGCTTCTTCCAAATTATTTTGCAGTTGCGTTCATTTTATACAAGTCAGCTTAGACATAAACTCCTGTAAACAGTGATTTGCTGCACATACACTGTTTAAAATAATGTTGGTTTACCTAAGAAGTACCACAGAGTGAACAGAGTTCATCTTGAGGGAGATATTGAGGATGCACAGCAAATGAGTATTCCAGGTCATTACAAATTCTCTTCATTTTCTCTGCACTTTATCAGTCCTGAAATTTCTCCCCAATCATTAAGCTCCTCTATCCTCTTTAAGCTTTGTTTCAAGCTACACAGAAAAGATTTAAAGCATACAGTCTTATAGGATCACCACCCATCGTTTTCCACATTGCGTCCTTTCCCTTCTACCATCTGTTGACCATGATTTGGGAAAAGCTGTCTTGTTTCCAACTTGAGTATAATTTTTGATTGCTAAGAGCACATCACTCTCCTTACCCCAAGAAGTGACAGGCCCAACCATGCTTTTAAAACAGACTTTGAAAAATGGAAATGTCAGTGGCTGTTGGTGCGAAACAGAGGTGGTTGAAAATCAAAGAAAAAAAAGAATTGTAACATATAAATAAGAAGACAAGAGGCAACTTGAGATAAAGCAAACATCTCCCAGAGATGGGATTCCATCCTCAGGAAAGACCTCAGGAGTCAAACTCCAACTGGCTCGGAGATGTAAATTACACATTTGTCTCGGAAGCATATCCGTGCACTGTTATGACAAATCTGTATCATGATCTGTTCCTGGCATTCAGTGCTTACTAGCTGCTGCATAGCTGTCTAACACAAAGGTATATGAGCAACATCAATCATATCAAATTCTAAAGCAATATCTTCCTGTGTAAGGGTTGGGTTTTTCACAAGACAATACGAAAGCATGTCTAATTAAATCTTCTCCACTTTTCCTCTCTCAGAATCCAAAGTTTTTTTGGTTGTGGGGGATATTCACTTCTGCTGAAGACTGGATGACTCGAAACTTTGCCTAATACACATCAAATGCTAAAACAGACGTTTTTAATTACTGGCTCAAAGTCTACAGAGATATGTTTTATAATGAGGAATGCGGTTAAACAGCAAAATAGCCCCATTTGCCTTTGCAGCAGACTGCTAACATTTCATTTTGACCTATCCTTATACCACAGTTCTGTTTTCTTTCTAAAAAATTACAGTTTGTTGCTAAGTCAGGTAAATAAAAATGGACAAATGCTGGCCTGCCAAAGCGACGCTGAAGCCAATGGACCTCTGCCTACTCACATCCACTCAGGATGTTTCGCAAACACATTTAAATGCCATTAAGATAACAACACATATCAACAAAACAAAACAAAACATTATTATGCTAATGCTATATCTTAAACATAGTGGGAAAGAACAATGATCATTTAAGAAAATGTCTTCTGTTCTCTGGATAGTTGCACATCAATAATTTGCATATAATACCGTGTTTTCCCTTTTATCGGTGGTGTTTAACAAAACCAGTATAAAACAAAGGATAAACAAATTATTTGAAAAGTTTCTTAAAAGGCTGTTTAAGGTTAGACAGTGTTGTAATAATGATGGATCAAATTCGTGCAACCAAGCTTCCATCATACACAGAAGGCTTTGTGGACCGTTATTTAAGTACTAATCTTGTTTCAAGGCCGAGTAAGGAAAGGAAGGGAAAGGGGACCTATACCAGCCCCTGCTGCACATCAGTGGAGGAACACTGTGATCTGTCAGCCCTTGCTAGGCAGAAACGATCACAAGAATAAAACCTGGCTCTAATCTCACTCCAAAATGTGCATTTAAGTCACATGCATTTCTCTGCAAAGGTTTTTTTTTTTTCTCTCCACTGATTAAAATAGGAGTGAAGAGTCATTAATTTTGATTTAGAAATCTAATTTTTAGACATATGAATCTGAGTTAGATGAGCTCCTGCCTATGGACCGTGGCACAGACAGCAGTCATTGAAAAGTGTTTTGGCTCTGTTAGACCCCATCTGGCAGAGGTCACCAAGAAAGGCGATATAGAAAATATTTAACCCTTCTAGGTGGAAGATAGATTGATGTGAGCTCAATTTTGCCTTATATCGTTTAGAAAAATACATAACAATATATAACAGAACTTCTATGCTTTCAGCATTTAATGTATCTCAGATTTAGATCACTAGCTGAGCCAACTACATGTGTTTAAGCAGAACTTTACCAAGCTGCTTTTTCCCCCTTTCTATTTATCTTTCTTTCTTTCTTTCTTTTTTCCCCTGAAGCTGTGTCTGAGAAGGAACGACCAGATAGTGAAAACGAGGAGGATTTGAGTGAAAAGTCTGAAAGTAATGAAAACTGGAGGTTGGAGGCAAATAGAGGAACTTCAGTTTTGTTTTGCCTCCTTCTTACTTTACAGTATGTTTCAAAGAGCTAATGGCTGAGAAAAAAAAGATCTGAACATCATTGCAACATTCAGAGACCATTAAGTCAGGGGAAAAAAGCTGAAACCCTGAAGAGAAGAATTCAACATAAGTCAGTTCTTCAAAGCAATAGTCTCAAACAGAACACCCTTTCTACATCTGTAATCTGGCACCTATGAATTCAAGATGGAACAAGGCAAAAGCCATTGTGAAAATCTTGTTGTTCCCAGTATAATGGACATTTTTTTCTCAGAGCTGTAAACGCAGAAGGAGGTACCAAATTGAAAACAGAGCTATTGTCAGACAACAGTGCTTCCAGCTCTATGAGACATGGCTGCAGATGTCTGTGAGCAAGTTTCAAAACTTGAGAAACCTGACAGCTTCACAAATCAGACTGTTTGGTTAATGTGCTGCAGCTCTGTTTTTGAGGTATGCTGAATGATGCACTCAGTGGATTGAGCTAACTCTCTACAAGTCCCAGCATTCAGAAGATATCAGATAAGGTTTTGTTTACTTGCATTATATATATTATATATAAACCTGTATTTCATGCCTAATAAATCCATGCCATAATACATACTTTCTGTTTACATGTGAGAATAAAGCCCACGCACACACACAATGTGTTTGTGTGTGTATGTATATCCATACACATATTTGCATACAATCTACCTGTGAATGCATAAATATCTCCAGATAACATCCAACAATAAACAGATATTTATCCTCAAGAAGGAAAGTGGGCTAGAGTTGCCCATATACCACATTACCATTGTTTTTACAATGAAGGCACTGAACTAAGCAGCTGTATAGTAGTCTAAAATAGAGAAAGAAAAAGACAGATAATTAATGTGAAGCAGTAGCAAAAGATTTCCAAAGTCTTTTCCAGTAGCAGATGGTGACCCTTAGGGATCACACCATAGCAGTGACTGAGGACAGTGGTGCTCTGGTTGGAGGGCAGAGCAACATTCCATGATTCCACTCCACTGCCAGAGCTCCTGGGAGGCTGCAGCACTGAGGGTGCTGCTATAGGCTTGGGTTCTGGTCCCACCACCAGCAGCCAGTCCTCTTTCACACCAGAGTGAGACCAGGCTTCCCTGCCGGTCAGAAACCTGTGCAGGTACACCCTCCAGAGCTGGTCTCTGGGGCACAGTGCCTTGGAGCTTCCAGGCTTTTGGCTCTGGCAGAATCCAACCTACCTGCCTTGGCAAAGTGTGACTGCTGTGTCTGTGCACAGCAGCACAGAGCACTCACAGCAGGGCGGGGGACTGGACTTCCAGACTGAGGGAGGAAAGCTGCTCCTCTCCCTTTTGTCAGGGGAAGTGAGCAGCAGGTGAGAAGCTGGTGGGAACCTGGAGCTAAGCTAAAAGCCACAAGGTCCCTGCATGCCTGCCTCCCTCCTGCCCACCAAGGAAATCTAAGGCATTTATTGAGGTGTTCTTAATGGGATACACAGCTGCAAAACCTGCAGGTAGATGTTTTTTCCAGGATTAGGGACAGAACAGATTTTCACCGGTGACCTCAGATGCCAAAACAAATCTCAGGGCAAGAGCCCTCTTGCTGAGCTGTGCACATCATGGAGGTCCTCAGGCTTCCCTTCAACCCCCATTCCATGGGAGCTGCAGGTCAAAGCAAGCCCTTGCCTCTTCTCTGGAGACAGGCTAGTCCCAGTTTCTTTAGCCTAATGCAGTAGTACTCGTCAGTTCTGATGAAGATGGCCTCATGTGAGGTCGGTGGCTCCTTTCTGATGCTGCTACTGGAGAATCCACCCTGTTGTCTCTGTAAATTCTGACCACATCACGCTGGTTTGAGGGGGGTTTGGTGCAATGAGGAAAGCAAGAACAAATGCCATGGTCCTTGCGGAGGTTGACCAAGGCCCCCATATACCTGAGACCTCCTGGCACTGCCTTCTCTCTTCCCATGAGGGTTATTTGGCAGCTCATGCAAGCGAGAGGGCTCCCATGAGCCGCTGTGTATTCCAGGAACCTGCTCTCAGTGCATGGCTGTGGTTGGGCGTGTGGTGCGAGCTCCTGGGTCTCCTCACATCCACATCTGACATTGTTTTCATATGTCAGGCTTGCAGTGCTGATGATCTGGCCTCTACCATCTTTGAGCCCACAAACAGAGGGACTAGGACAGGAGGACAAAACCCTGTCTGTGCTCTCATGACAGTGTAGATAGAGCACCCAGGAGCTGGAAGGTGTTCACAAATGTTTAGAGACTCCGGAAATATAAAGAAGCAATTCATAGAAAATAAGGACAGAATCCCAGACCATGAAGTAAAATGCTTAAAACAACGTAAGAAACCTGTCTGGGGTTATGTGTGTCTTGGTTCTTCCTCTCTGATATGCTGACAGCTGCCCAGTGTGCTCTCTTTCTCTTCAGGACAATTTTGATAAAGAGAAAATAATTGCTCCATAGTACTTGATGGGGGTTTTAAAAATTATTTTCCATTAGGAATGATGCCCTGTGCATCATCTGGGGTCAGATTAGGGTCTGTAGACCTGTGAACTATGGCCTGGCAGTGACAGAGAGTTTAGGCAGAGGAGGCAGAAGGGGTAACTGCACTGCCCTGAGCCGATGGCCACCAGCCCCAGCAGGAGGGCACAGCAGAGCAGGCTGGTACATTGGTAGAAAACTATAGAACCAAGCGGAAAGGAAACAGCAGTGGTTCACCTGAGGGTTTGGAAAAAAGTCTTTAATAAGGGTAGTTAATCGTGGGTTGGGAAACTCATCAAGCTTTCATCTAATCCTGATTGTGTAGATCTCCTCTCTCGCTTTCTACATCCTAGGCACTGTAATCTGAACTTTCTGTGTCAAGTAACACATTCTTTACGAAATGAAATAACACAGTAATTGTTCTGCTCTTAATTGGTGGTTTTCATTTTAACACTCTGACTACCATAATAAACAAGCATAGAATGTTCACACTCCCACTTCACATATAGCATGCCTTTGCCTGCCAAAGCAACAGTAGCCCAAGGGTTAATTTTTTTACATTCTAAAGATATGCATGCAACAAAATGTATCCTAGAGCTATGATTCATTTGATGAGTCCATAGGCATAGAAAGGCTCTTGAATTCTAGCAGTTAAGCCTTTTTTGGGTCTTGCATGTTTAGCTGGTGAATCTTTGTACTAAAATGCATTTTATGTTTTTTTCTTAATATAGCAGGGAATCTTTGCAAGAAATACACTGACCAGAAGCTTTATTTCTTAGTTAACTAATCTAGTCTTGCACCTTGTATCCAGGCGTGAGGAGTGAATTTCTGAATGCAGTTTACACCATTAGGGTCATTCCAACAAGGGCATATATTTATTGAGGGTCAGACCCTCACATCCTTTCTTTGATTACGTTCTCCCCACAATCAATGGAATAAGAACTGTTTGTCTGACACTAGCCATCAGTTAGTGCTGTTGTTAATTAATTCTGGTTTATAAATAATTGGAGGTTGTGAGTGATGAAGTTTAGCTTTTTTGGGACCCCCAACTGTTACCACAGTGAAAGACAATGATGTCTCACCAGCCCTTCGGTGTCCCCCACCTGCATTTCTGCTCGAGCCCAGCTCTCTGCCTCCCAGCCTGCTGAGATGCATGCTGCAGCAAAGCGGCTGCTGAGCGCGCCTGTCCGGTCGGTCTCCCCTCTGCCGAAATCCTTCCCAGTTGCCAAAGACAGAATGTCACGCTGTTCTCAAGCAGTTGCGGATGTGAAAAATGTGAAAGCCAAGACTTTGCTTCAGCTCCAGGAGCAGCTTTTAGAACTGGCGTGGCTTTGGTAGAATCAAAACGAGAAAAGTTTGTGTCTTACAGTGCCAGAAAGTGTCTGGGAATTTGCTTTGAGCTCTGGTATACTTTTAAACAAAAACACTGGACCTGGCAAGAGTTACCTTTGCCTAATGGGCTGTCAATGATCTTTAGCATCTCAAAATTATTCCTTCCCCTCGGAAAAAATCCAGGGGATTTTTCCAACTCCGGCCCACCTCACAAAGATCACGGGATGAAAATGATCCAGTTCCCAGCAACTCTCTGCCCTGTTGTCTCTGTAAATTCTGACCACATCACGCTGGTTTGAGGGGGGTTTGGTGCAATGAGGAAAGGAAGAACAAAGGGTGGGCTACAGACTCAGGGCTGCTGCAGGAGCTAACCCTGGTATACAGCAGAGAGGAGGATGCACACATGCTGGTCCCATTTGTTCAGGAATACTCCTGCATGATTGATAGGAAGGTATGACACACATGTATAGACTGTGGCTCTGGGAGACCAGGAAAAAGAAACAATTGCTTTAATTATCTGGTAGGAAAGGGCATCTAACTCCTCCCAGCTGCATTAAATTTTTGTCCTCAGCTCCAGTCACACCTGGCTTGAAAGACAAAGCAATGGGAGCTGTGTAGTTCCCCTTGGGCTGAGACATCCTCTGTCTCAGTTTGCTGCAGGCCAAGGATTCCTGGTTTGCTGGCCAAGGATTCCTGGTTTGCTGGACAGTCCCTGGAAGATACAACCTCCCCAGGACTGTTGTCCTGCATGGGCTGCTGCACAGCTATCCCAGTCACCAAACCTGCCCTGAGAAGCATGCCCATGTCTTTGGGTGCTCACAAGTGTCCCAGAACCCAGTGTTCAGGCTCACTATATCCAGAGAAATGGAGTTGTTGGCCAGACAGCTGGCCATTGAGTCTGAGTCAGAGGGAGATAAAAATGAGGAACAGCATGCATATCCAATACCCTCAACAGACAGGAGAGCTGTAAATAAAAATCATGTGACACTGATGACCAAGAGCAAACTCATAGGGACTCAGCTGAGGTGCTCTGGGCTCTCACCCACCTCAAGAATCTTAATAAAGCCCTGTCAGAATAGAAACACGTACTGAATATAACAGCGAAAGCTTCCTGTGTCTCTGTTCCCAGACATTATAACCTGACATGGCCCAAAGCATGTTTCTGCACAGAGTTATTACTGAAATGCAATCCCTCAACCAAAATGCGGGTATGTGAAATCAGGGAGTTTATAAAACCCTCTTTGGTGCTGAAACACTTATCTACAACCTTTAATGTGCATATTTTTAATTAAAGGCATTTTTCTATAGATTTCTAACACAGAACCAAATACTCATCTTTTGACTTAAAAAACACCACCTAGAAACTATTTTCTGTGTGTCTGGAAACAGTAACTTGCCTAAGAATACACAGCACATGAATCCCATCAGCTTCCATTCAACTTAAAGAATGTTTTAGAGTTGTTTTTCAGAACAGATTCAACAATGCCAAAATGTTTGAAACACTTAAGCAGAAACTCTACTCCTAGTTTCCCTCTCATTATTTGGAATTATTCAGCGTAAGTTTGTTTTGAGCTCCTGTTTGTAACATGGAGTTCTTTATAAATACATCTTTTTAAAGACAAATGTTTTAATTGCTCATAAGGAGGTTATGTTTCCTTGATATTCATCCATCACTGAGGAAGGTAAACTCAGTACACTGGCTGTTCACAAACGGTTGTCAATCCATAGATGGTGAGCAATTTGGGAAAAAAAAATTTGGTAATTTTAGATTCTAATTTTAACTGAAGTTGCTGGAGTTTTTTCCGGACAGGAAATGGATTTTGTGAATCAATGGCCCTCAGTGTTATTTTGTTTCACAAAAAGTGGCACACCATCAAAAAATCACAAAATAATGCCAAAATATATTTTAATTCATGCATTAAAGGAAAATTGTGAAGGGTAAGGAATATGGTTATGACTTTTGTGAAGAGATATAAAGTTAGAAAACTAACTTTTTGTTGCTTTTACTTAAGGATTTCCTGTAAGTCAGATCTATTCTATTCCTAGAAAGCAGAAGCAAGAAATGTATCTCAAGCACCTTAGCCAATCTAGCTGTGCCTTGAATGGCAGCTCCTCTTTCTGGAATTGCCATTTTGAGAAGAAAGAAGGTCTGAGAAGGTAGGTAAGGGTATGAGTAACTAATAAAAATGAGCCAACACCTGGAAGAAATGATGTACTTGATGGATCCATCATACTCTTTTTGCTGCCCAGTAAGAACCCTCCCACATACCATTTCAGTGGCTGAATGCCACAATGGAAGGGTTGTAAATTGCGCTAGGTATTAAAAGATTCAGCTAGAAACATTCGGATAGGACACCGCTGCGCTATTTTTCCAAAATCAAGTAAAACTTATAAAGATTCTGAATCAAAATCTTGTTTTAACTTTGCGTTGCCAGCCCCCTCAATCTTCTTCTTGTCATGTCTGAAAACTCCTTTTTATGGCTGGAAATTCAATAGAATGCTGAAGATTTTGTTACTGATATTGGAGAGAACAGTGTGCTCTCCTCATGTGAAAGCTTATGAGTTTGAGAAATACCTTTACATCTTAAAAGATAAATGGAGGAGAAAGTAATGTAAAGTGAGCATGAACCATGATATCATTTTGCTATGCCCAGAGGGCTAAATTTTTAGAGAAGAGTTTGTACTTTAATTGGGCTGATTTTAAATGAATCCATAAGAGGGGAAAAAAAAAATCACCTACCTCTTCCAGCAAAATGGAATGGTTTATCATGTGTGTACCAGGCAGTGCAATATGTTCTCACCTCCATTAGCCGCAGGAGATTTTCTTTGGGAAGGAGTTATATATGTGGTTTTGCATTGTTGTGTTGGGTTTTTTTAGTTGATATGAGCACAAGTATGAATAAAGCATTTATTGCCCTCACCTTTTTTTAAAGACTCTTTCTACTATTTGACTATCTCTACTATTTCTTTCTAATACTTGACAAAGTAATCACGCTGGTGGCTCTTTTGGCGTCCAGCTTATGTATTTAGCTGCATTATAGTTGAATGCAGCTGAATTTAAAAGCCACCCCTCTCTCTGTAACAGACACGTTAGCAGTTGCAGTAAGAGCTTGCTCTGAAACTGTTCGTAATCTGCACTAAGAAAACAGACTGGGGAAAAACAAAAACACAAAAGGGAGAGAGGAATCCAGTCTTGTCACGGTGTGTGGGAGACCTAGGGCCACTTTCCAATGCATAGTTGCCAGGCAGAACGCCTTGATGCTCAAGGATTTGCAGCACTTTACTAACCCTGAAGAATAAAAAATATCACCTAGAGACCTACAGAATGAGGGATCTTCTTCCACTGAAATCACTGAGTTCCCACTGCCTTCAGGGGGAATGGGCCCTCCAACCAAAGAATATCAGGTGTGGTCAGCATGCACAATTTCCAACCTCTCTCTGTGGATCTGCAAGGGACACGCTTCCATTTCAATGTGCATCAGTACTTTATACAGACCTTGCAAGACTTTTTACATCCTCTCTTTTTGTGGATGCCTGGGAAGCCAACCACATCTCTGGGGAATCTACTGGCAACTAGTGGAAAACCCCCCTACCAGTGGTAGAAGGTGTCCATTGGCACAGCTAGGCTAGATACCTCAAGATTCTACATCCTCTCTAGCAATGTAATATCAGCAAGTTCTTGCTCCAGACATTCCTGATAACAACAGGCTGGTTTTGTCAGATCACTCCCATTGTCAGAAGTGTGGGGATGCAGGTCTCCCAGTGCTTGCTGCTGGCAAGGCTCACACCTTCATTGTAGGACTTCTACTTGCTCACAGAGGCTCTGCACCACAGGTAAGCACCATGAAATGGTAAGGTATGATCACCAAAAAAGCAACATTCCACGTTAGATATTAACCACAGAGGCATGAAAGAATTCCTGTTATCCACTTGTAATGGATTGTCAGAGCATGTGGCAGTTTCAAATGAAGGTAAGAGCTAACTACAGGCTATGATAACATCCTGTGGAAGGGAGCAGACCATTTCCCACCTTGAACCTGGGACCTGGTAGTAAGGTGAGGTGTTGCTTGTTTGCTTTCTGGAGCTGGGGAGAAATGGAAGGAAGGACTGTTTCCCAGCTTAGAAATATCACCTGCTAGGTGTTGACGGAGAGCTAGGGAGAGGTGAGGGAAGAAAAGGGGTTCTTTCTGCATCTGTAGTGATTTTGGTGTCCCTTGTGATCCATTTTTGTCTGTGGCTGTCAAGATAAAAAAGGATGAATAAATCAGCAGAACCCTGTGATCTGTCTCTCCAGTTCTGGATGTTCTTGACACCTCAGCTGGAGACTTTGCTGCTCCATGTCACAAATGTTCTTCATGTGCATGGGGCCAATAAGCCACAAAACTGCTAAGGGATTTCTTCAGAATATCACTTACAAGAAGAGACATCAAACAAAGTTCGGAGTTCATTTCCAAAAGTGCAGTCTTAATGAAATCCTTCTGCAGACATTCATGATATTTATTAGCTGCTATTTTCCAACCTATTTTCAAGGGTAATTATGCGGATAGTCTGCCACACGCCCCATTTTTTTGAAAAGGTGATGTACATTGCAAGCCCAAAACATTCCTGAAGACCAGTGCAGAAAGCAAACTCAGCAGAGCACTGCCCTGGGCTTAACTGGACTGACAGAAACAAGGCAGGGTTGAAAAGGCCAGAAATGTCTCCAGAGGCTCCGAGAGGGAGTGTGGGGAGTGTCGGCAGCATGGCGTTCCCCTGCAGCCCCTGGAGCCCATGGCCAGGGAGTCGTGCCAGCTCAGTGGGAGTGAACAAAAGGGAAGTGGGATCCAGGGAGCAGACAATTTCCACAACATGTTCCCTGCCTAAACTGGTGGTGATAATTGTGCCAGAAAACAAAAATAATAAAAATACATCTTCAATTTCTGTTGTTTTGGAGTTTACTCCTGCAATGCAGCCAATGGAAGGAAAATAGCTAATGAATGCACAGTTTCGATAGTGATTTACTCCTTGTTGTGAAGGGCTTGAAACTTGTTGTTGTGAAAGCCCCATGATTCCCCAGTCCTGAGAGATGTGGACCAGATGTTAGAGCATCTTCCTGAGAGAACTGGTCTGTCCTTGCTGCAAACAACTGGCAGGGATGGCAGGGAGCAGGGACCTGCCAGGCTAATGGTTTAGCATGGCAGAGTGAACAGTTTTCCATTTTAAAACACTCTCCTAACCCAAATGAGTTGTACAGAGAAATCGAGTTTTTCCAACTTCTGTACGTTGTTCTAAATGTCAGAAATGTGATCCAAATGTTGTGGTGCTAATTGCCTGTAACCCGTAAGGGAAATGAGCTTTCTCATTTAAATGTGCTTTCTCTGGGGCTAACAACATGGCCTTTCAAGTGACAGAAAAATAAGTACCCCTCACAAGAGTCTGACTACTCAAATGATATTCAGGCATCTCCCTGCCACAGCGCTCATGAGGGATGTGACTACCCATGAATGGATTTGGATGACTTGAGGATTTTTTTTTCCCTAGGATTTTACATTCACAATATTTATTTCAACCGGGAAGAAAAAACAGTCCCCATGTTATATCAAATTGAAGTCCCAAGCGTGTTTCTTTGCCTGAGTTATTAACCCCTAGTAATGAAGGTTTGAATTGAGATATTAACTGCTGGAGGGGCAAATGAAGTTGCTTTAATAGGGCTAATTAGTCTGCACCTGCAGTGAGGCTGGATGTGGCTGCAAGTCGCCAGCAGCTGGGCTCCTGGAGGCTTATCAGTGTCAGGCAGCAGCTTCTGCAGCAGGGCTCACTCCAGGACCACAGCCAGGACCTCAAAGAGGCGTTTATCCAGAGGCAAAACCATGACAGACAGAAGAGACACAAGCACAGCCGTGTGTCCCCAGCCCTGCTAGGCTTTAGTCTTCCAGCTTTGAAGCCCAAGGCCAGCGTGGCAGTGGCGTGGCAGCAGCGCACTGCTCACGGCAGCGCTTGGTCCATGCACAGCAGCTGTTGTCTTAGCCAGGCATTATCAGCCTGATTTACATATTAATTGTAGGACCATGTTTAGTACTTTTCTCTCATCCTTCCTTTTTTTTTTTTTTTCCTAGAGCTCAGAAATACTTCAATCCTTGAATAGTCAGTTTCCAGATACAGGGAGAGAAATAGAAAGGAAAAAAGAAGCTAAGGCTTTTCATTTCAATTTTGGAATTGACTGACATGTTAAGAAGATTGAGAGTTTCTCTAACAAAAGCATCTGCATAAGACTTACAGCCTTCCTCTGATCCTCTTGTGCTGTTTTGCTTTTTACCAACTGACAGGTTAATCCAAGCATAAACAATTGCATTATCATCCTGAAAATTATTTTCCATATAGTCAATATTCTTCTTTAAAGAGTGAAAATAAAAAGTGAATCCACAAGAAGTCTTTGACTATTGAAAATAGTTTAATTGACTTAGAAGCACTCAGCCACCTCCAGGAAACAGACTCAAATGGCCTAATTACTAATACACCATATGGAGGAAAAGCAGAGGTGTGGTGCAGTCTGTTGATGGATCAATTAGCACACAAGGCAGAGGATTGTGTCATCATTGCTGTTACCATCAAAACAAAATCCTATTTTGCATGTGCCTGTAATATCACACAAACGATCTTGTTTTTTTCCATTTGCGTAGCACCTCCTTCAAAACTAATGTCTCAAAGCACTTTGAAAACATTGAATTAAGCCATCTCTGCCTTTGCTCTATTCTCTATAGGTTAGAAAGGTGTAAATGACAACCTGGTGCAGCTGCTGTATAAAAGTAAATAATGTCTAGAGCAGCCAGTTTCTTCATACTCCACTGATAACTCCCAGCACTTTTACAAAGTAATGGAAAAACTGCTGAGAGTGAAGATGCTGTCTCTGTGGGTACAAACTGGTGAAGGGCTTTTGCCTTCACAGCATAGGAGGGGAACCCCCCAGGTGCCTACTTATCTTCAGGGCTTTAGCAAGGCACTGGGAAATTGCAGCGCGGTGCGACTCACTCCACTGCTTTTATCAGTATAATACACATTGCATTCTGAGGGGAAAGGTTAGAGTGTGAATTCTTTTACCCCCGAATATAATGTAATGAATTACAGCAAGCAGTTCATGCTTTTGCAATTAAGAGAAGTAGCTTCTGGTAGCCTCTCATTTTAGGCTTGGATTAAGCACCCATAAAGTTTCTGAGAAGGCTCCTAGGAAAAAGCATATTGCTAAAATTTTTAATTAACTAGTTGCAGTTTAAACAGGAGAGGAAAAATGTCACATTTTGAGAGGCAATTTGACAAAATTAACTGCTTTTATATATGGAAATTCCACCACTTTGATAAAGCTTAGAACATGCAGGAGCACAGGCGACCTCTGCAACAGGGCTGCAGCTTTTCCTTTCAACATCTACTGCCCTAACTGGCTAATTTGATAACTGTAGGTCTGCCGCACCATTCACATAAACCTCTTCTTCCAAAATTGTATGTTTCTGGGATTTCTGCCTTAGGCACCCTAATACCCCAATATTGGAGGGGTCCCTCCTCCAGTTACACAGTGATGGGGCCACTCTGTGGAGCTGCCACCTTTCCTTCCGTAAACACACTTGACCGTGCAGGAGAAGGCTTGGTTCCTGCTAGAGTGTCTGTGAAGGTGAACCATTTTGTCACACCCAAATACAATGTTTTCAAGGGGTTGTACAGGAGTCAACTTTTGAAAAGGTCACTGCCCTCCTAATAGAAGTGCTGCATTTAATCAAATACTCTGACATCTCTTTTGTTCTTTAATCAGTCTGCTTTTCATGTTTTCACTCGTGTTCTGCTATGTAACATGGGAAAATGTGTCTTGTACACAGTTATTGTTTTGTTCCTCCAGGTTTCATCTTACACGCATTTTAGCCAAGAAATCTCCGGCTTTCCGGCTTTCTTACTTAGGGCCCAATCTAAACCTCTGCTTGCATCATCGCTGTCAAACCAGTTATCCATTTCCAAAAATTTAAATAGATAGTGGAGAGCAACGCTGTAAGGACGCTTTACTCCTGGAAGGATTTGACCTCAGCATCCATCTGGCTGTTTCCACTGCTGTCTCTTTGTAATAATCTTTTGTGCTTCTGAAGTTAAATCTCAGAAAACAAAACAGCTGTTTACTGGATCCAAGACATTTGAATGTGGCTAAGAAGTCTGGGCAACTCTGTCTATAGGGTTCCTCTAGTTGCTTGGAAGCAACACAGTTTGGAAAGCCAGGCTCTTTGCAATTGTCTCAAAATGAGTAAAAGCTGGACAAAACTCAAAGCACTGAAAATCATGCATTTCTTCTGAAAAGCTAGGTCTAGCATTTTATATTCTTCTGAAGAGACTTAGGCAGGAATCGGTATGTGTCAAGATGTCAGTATCAACATGACATCAGATTTCGCCCACCTTTCGCCCACTTGTACAAGCAAGACTTCCAGGAAGCTACCTGGTGCCAAGGCTGTGGACAGAAGAGCCTTCTCTTCCTGAAGTGACAGTCCAACATAGTCATGAAGGAAGGCCACTTCTCTGGGTGCTTTTAGATGTGCAATAAATTATTGCAAAGGAATATGGTTGCTAATTCCCATTAAAATTACCATAGTAAATTTTAAGAGCAATCTAAAAATGGCTGATGGCTTCCATCGTACCCAGAGAATGGGAGCTGTCTGAGGCTTTGAGGGTACCTGATACCAGTGATAACCTTCTCGTGGAAAATTGTTTATTGTTGGACTGTCTCTCTTTATATGGTAGGCACAGTGCAGTAAAAGATATCTCACTCCTCTTGGACTGGCTTCCTGCCCAGCCTCCTCCTCCTCCTCCCACCATCCATGTGTCCAGTCACCCTTACAGAAACGCTGCATAATGCTAAAACTTTTAGGGGAACCATATGTCTAGAAAATGAAGTGGGCTTGCAAAATGAGATGGTCTCTAGTCAGAGTTTGGTTTTTTTTAGAAGTGCCTGAAGCACAGTGATACTTGTACAAATTCTACTGAGAAACTCGGCCAGGGTGGAAATTGGACCTGAAGAAAGATGCTGCGAATACTCCTTGACTGCACATCCAGTCAGGGGGTGAGAGCTGAAGTTACATTACCCTGTCCAAATGGGCCTTGCAGCCATGTGATAAAGTGCACGCATCGTGTCACATTTTATTCCTGTGCTGTGATCGTTGTCCCTCAAGTACTATTTCTCTTCTTGTCATTTGTCATGCTGCACTTGGACAGCAAGGCATCATTAATTTAACACATTGATTCCTTCCTGGATACATTTTTTGAAAACTCTAATATCTTTATTTTCTGTGAAAGGAGAAACATGCATATGCCCAGGAGACATTCAGTAAGCCTATCTATAGACTTCTAGCAGTGTGGGCAATAGCTGCCCAGTAATAGTCATTTACGATCGAGGGTCACTGAAAGTGTCAGGAAGACAGGAGCCCCAGGCTCAATTCACTTTTGTCATCTCAATACTGTTATTCAGTGCACATGGTTGGGTACCACTCTACCCATAGAAACACTGTCCTTCAGAAATAGGAAAGAAAATCATCACTAAATAATTTCTTCTCTGTAGAAGAGCAGGCAAAAACTGAAAGTGCAGTTTAGCAGAGAAGTACATCTACCCTTTGAAACTCCTACTACTTCATCAGAAACACTGCAACTGTAAGACAAAACTCATTATTCAGATATAATACCACCCACTCAAATCCATCCAGAAAAGCAAATGGATTATCTTCATCAAGCAGACCTCAGCTTGCACCAGGTACTGTTGCTCCACACCACTAACTTAAGCTGTACTGAAAGTCATTCATCCTCCCCCAGCTGGTGTAAAGCCAGCATAAACTCCATGACAGTTCTGTATGGTGTGTTCTGGCTAATTTGACAGAAATGTGATCATGTGCCTGTTCTTGAGCCAGATCAAATTTGTTCTTCTGGGAGATCAGTCAGCACACAGCCCTCCAACTAATGGCTGCGGAGCCACAGCGTGAGAACGAACAGCGCACAGGTTCCTGTGACTGCGGCCACTGGGGCTTGAACAGCATCCAACAAGTTCCCCAAACTCCCAGGCCCTCAAATCAGCTACTTTTCATTTCCTTACGTTTCAGTTTTCTGCCATATTCAGACTCATCTAAATCAAACAGGAACTCAACACCCTTGCATGCCACGTTGCTTTCCTCCAAATATTCTTCTTTGTTGTGGAGAGTTTGCAATGGCCTGTGCCATTTGAACAGACGGCCTCAGCTCTCTAAGTCATCGCACTTGTGTATAAAAGCAGGGGAGTGTTCATCTATAACAGGTTAGTTAAAAGGGAAGGATAAAACCCAGACCTGATTTATTCAACATTTGCATGCCATCACTCTCTGAACATGCCATTTTATGGTTTTCAGCAGTAGCTCCTGTGGCCTTTGCTGTGTAGATGTGATTAGCAAGGTCACAGCTGAGATGTCCTGGTTTGGGCTAGGAAGGCATTCTTAATGAACAAAGCCATCTTCCCATGAAATTGTAGCTTCATGTCCAGTTTGGTTGCAGTTGATACCAACAAACAGTATAGATTTCATTATGTCAGGAAAGCAGTAATGTTTATCTGCTTGTGCCTGGTCTTGAAACTTCTTACGGATGCTGACTTCAAAAATGTAGGCAGATATAATCAACAGCTCCATTGATGCCATTTAGATTTCTATACTTCATACTTTCTCATTGAAATGTTTTAAAATATCTAAATTTTGCTCAAAGGCAGAAGGTTTGTAGAACATTCTCTTTTCTTTTCCTGAGCTTTCCTTGTGAGTTATACCTTAGGAGTAAAATACCATATGGCAGACACACACACACTTCTTAGCAGAATAATGAAGTCCCACAGAAATTACATACTGTTTCCCACGGGCAATAGTTCTGCCTGTACTTCACATAACCAGTTTTATACAGTTATTTCCCTCTAAGACAGCTTACAAATTTTACTTTAAGGGATGAATTCCTCTGACAATTATACTGGAGTAAACCTAGAGTGATTTTCCTAAAGGCACTGAAATTACTTAAAATTTATGCTGGCATAACAAGGCTCCGAATGTGATCAATATGATGTTATTTGGTTCTTGTAATATGAGACCTGAAAAACATGGTTACCAAAATATAATTTATCCTGAATTTGTTATCCATGCCACCATCAGCACTCACAACATCAGCAAAGAACAACAGCATTAAAGGACAACCATGTTAAACATAATTTTTCTAAATCTAAAGTCACTGTGTGACTAAGGTACTGGGAACAAATTCTGACATTATTGGATCTTTACTTTGCAAACATCACTACCAAAGGAAATACAGGTTTCAATATAGCAAAGCATAAAAGAAGAATTTAAAAAACTAATTTCTTTTGAGAGCATTTAATTTCTAAAATGATCATAAATCATATATCTGTCGTGTAACTTCATTTTTAAAAGAATAAACAATATTACAGTTATGTTTTTCTGCACAGAGGATGCTCTTTTCATTCCACATGTAGGAGACATGTAAGACATGAATGCAAGCTAAATTTCAACCGTAATAGACTCTGCATGTTGCCACTTCAATGACCTTTTAATCCCTTGGAGTTTAACCATTTCCTAATGTCTCCTAACAGCCATTTTCTTGTTGGGAAAGCCCTTTCTAACTGATAACATCTAAACAAGCTCATACCTTAATTAGAAAAATTTTCCCATAAATATTTATGTTGCTGTGATTAGGCCATTTACTGAATCCAGCTACCCATTATGAGTTAAAATAGAGTGCCTTGTTTTGAGAAGCCTGGGGCATGACATAGTTTATACTACGGGACTTTAAGTTGTAATTCATCTAATCAAGTGCCTGACCCCTTGCCTCCAAAGTAGCCAGTAGTCATTCAAGGAAAATAACCTTCTGCTGAGCATAGCATCCTTCAGTCTGCATTTTTGTATGTTGTAAATAAATTGGCTACATATCTAGGCAATTACTTAACTATAGAATAGCCTCATGCAGCCCTCTTTTTTTTTGCTCCAACATCCAACATGTGAAAAATCTGAGAGAGTGGGCAATCTCTCCTTTCCAGAAAGAAATACAGAAAGTTACAGGAATGTCAAAGGAGGACTTCCACCCAAAGCATATTGCCCTGCCTAATGAGACGCCCATGCCTCTCTGGGGCTGGGGGGCACTGCGGTGGCTGCGGGTTGCCGCCAGGCAGCCTGCTGTGCGTGGAGTTAGGTACCCCGTGGGACATCTCCCGTTAAGAGTGATGAGAGATGTAGGCAGCCTGTTCTCAGGGGCTCTCTGGCTCCTGAGGTGTAGGAAGCACTGAAATGGGGCAGTGCATGTAGTGCACGTTTGCCTAATTTAACTGAAGATGGATCCTGAAGACACACTGCTCTGGCAGTCGTGATTCTTTTAGCAGCCTAAAGCCATTCAGTGCTTAGACTGGGCTTCTGAACGAGGCTTTGGGCAACCTCCATATGTCTCTACAAGAAAATTTAACTGTGCCTGGGAGCTGGAGCCCAAATATGACACTGCTGATACCCCTCCCCGTCACATTTTTGGCTGTCTCATTCTGTCACGCATTTCCGAGACACAGTCCTGGCAACAAAATTTTCCGAGGCTGGTAAATTCCTGGGAGGAAGCTTGTGCATGGTCGTCCCATTTTGGTGGCTGGGGAGACTCACAGAACAGACACGGCTGCTGCTGGCCAGCTGGCTCACACACGCGAGAGCACTGCTGGGCATGTTCCATTTACCAGCACTGATGTCATTTGTGACATCTAATGTGCTAATTCCATGTCTAAGTAAAGACCCAGGAGTCCTTCCAGAATCCCAGCTCCTTCAACATCAAGTGGAAGAACATGTTGCTTTTTAAGAGATTTTAAAATAAATTTTCACTTTATTTATCCAAAATGTTGTTCTTTTCAGAAACAATTGCCTTCATTAATTCCCAGATATTTGAGCCCAGCTTGGAATAACATGTTTAAAATGACAGGACTCCTCATTTTTCTGTGTCCCGCCGCTTATGCTATCCTCGTTTGTAAAGAGACATTTCTAGAATTAGTTCATACATACTTCAAAGCCAAAGTTGTTTTCCTACCTCTTCCAGCTGCAGATTTCTGTTCTTCCATTTCCCTCCCTGGGATTCAGTTGATTCCCACGTAAAGTAAGAAAATTCTTCTTCCTCTACATGTTGCCTTTACAGCCACAGTTACTAAAATCAATTTCCATTATTTTTTTAATCTACTTTTCTAATTTAATTTAAAATCACATCTACCTTATTGATTGATCTGGACACTTTACCACAGTGAATTTACTTTGAAACTGTTAACAAATAAGGAAGTCTGAAAATAAAAGAAATCATAAACAAATGCTCTCTTAATGTATTATCTTCTTGGTTGCTCTATTTCCTCTCTTTACAAAAAAAAACCCACCCCAAAACCAAAAAACCACGAAACAAACAAAACCAAACAAAAAAAACCTAAACAAACAAAAAAATCCAAACAAACAAGCAAAAAAAAACAAACAAAAGAAAACAAAAAAAACTAAGCCAGCAATGGGATTTTCTGGGCATTCACTCTTTATTTCTTTGTTGTATATAGAGTCAGATTTAAGTTACATATTCTTGAAAGATGAAAATACTTCTATTTTAGTAATATAATTTATTATCCTGGTTTAGATAACAATTTTTTATGTAAATGTGGCAAATGTTTTTCTTACTGTCAACTCTAGACTTCCTAAATTGTTTCATGATTACCATATCATGATACTGACCTTGAAATAATAAGATTAGAAAAACAATCATTTGAAGTCTTCTTATGTCTAGTCTGGTTTCTGAAACATGAGGGGTCACATTTTTGAGATTTTTCTTTCCAACCACACCAAGAGTTTTCTCCAACAAAAGAGAAAAACAAATCTGAGACACTCCACTGTTTGAAAAAAATTACCACAAACCGTTTCTTGAATAGCAACAAAAACGATCATGAGAGTCACATTAAAATCGCAGAGGCTGGCTGCATTGATTTTCCTGAGTTGGGAGCCTTGCTGCAGGCTTGCAAATCATAAGCATCTACCAACTTAAGTGCTATTGATATGCAGAGATACTGAGCATCACGAGTGCTCCTTGACAACAGTTAACAATGCCTCTAAAGCTATTTTGTGTAAATAAGCTGGCCACTATAACCCTTGTATGAAGGCCTGCTAGGACAGTACAACTGCTGCGAGTAAATTCTCTTTTAAGGCAGGAGTGCAAATTAGGTGAATGCAAATTATGTGAATTCTTTCTCTTCTGTGTTTTTCATTTTCACTGTACTTGGTATTGATTATTAGCAGATAAATCAGTCCCAAAATTTATTTTCATTTCAAATAAAGCTTCCTGCTCTTAATGGAATTCGTCATATTTATCCTTTCCTCTCCAGAAAAATTCCAAGTTCTAATGTGGATAAATAAATTAATCTGTGCTTGCATTCACAAGTCAGACTATTTTGTTATTTATAATTCTCTCCTGAACACTGTTTCTGTCTACTTAGCTCAACTCTTCTGTCACCCCACTGTTGACTGCATGAGATTCTTGTAAATGTGAATTACAAAGAGGATTTTAAAGCCTTTTACTCCTATAATATTTCAAACTTCCTCAACCAAAATTATTTTCTCTATACTTCTTTCGAGATGCTTATCACTCAGCCAACAGTTTTCACCTCATACTTCACAGCAGGACCATCTCTATCACCCAGCAAAACATCAAATTCTATTGCCCCAGCTTACTCTGGGAAATCACCTGTTGCGCATCAGCAGCAGATGCCTATGATTCACCATTCCAGCCTTCAAAAAACAGTGAAAATGAGAAAATTGATATTAAGCAGACAAAAACAATTTACAGTCTTACTCAAGAAGACTTTTTTTGTAAGAGCAGTGAAACACATCTAGGGATCGAACAAGACAGAAAATCTACCGTGTAGGCTACTTGTTCAGTTGAGGCATTGAGAAGAAACTTCCAATGGCAACTTTCAGCAACAGGACATTTTGCTGAAACAACCAGAAACTATTTCTCTGGCTGAAAACGTGAGAGAAACTCAGCATACTTAAGCTAAGATGAGTGTATAATGGGGTTCTAGAGCAGAGCCAGACTAAATATATCAAAATATCAGTTTCAATAGGAAACCATGGGAACATGAGCAGAAGTTCCAGCAGTCCGTTTAACAAAGGAGATGAAGCGTGAAGGGTTTCCCGAACCTCATCATATTTGTGACAGTCTATGGGGCTAGTTGAAATCAGCTGCAAAATCCTAGAGAAACTGGTCCTTCAGAATTCAAGCATTTCAGCCCTTCCAGTCAGGCCAGAAAAGCACTGTCAAGGTTATCAAATTTCCATGTAATATTTTAGCTCTTCTGTGTACATCAAAAGGTTGAAGCACACACAAAAAATACCTTGCATGCTGCTTAAAGTCTTTCAAGGCTTTTGTTTTTCAGCTCAAAAATGCTTTGGCTCAGATGCACAGCCTGTGATATGGGGTATAGTCAGAACTTGGCTTATGTCTGGTTTTATCCAGCATCACCTTGCAGTGAAATTATATTCTGATGTTTTATTATGGGCAACTTCCTTGCTTGAGGAGGCCTAAATGCATTTGTCTGAATGAAACCCCAGCATCAACCCCTTTGACAAACCCTGATTACGAGCTGGGCTCACAGGTTTCAATCAGCAAGGCCCCAGAGAGGGCTCTGTAGCCACAACTCACCAGATGGGCAGTAAGCCACACTGGCAGCCTAATTCAGATTCTATTTAACCCCAGCAGGAAACTGGTTTATGAGGACTTGGTCTCTTCTGAATTGAGTGTTCACACACCAGAAAAGCAATCCCAAAGGACACAAGTCTTATATTTGAAGACCCAGTGTCTTCTTTATGGTAAAGACTCTAACTGCCTAAGCAGGTGTTCCATCCTGTAAACCTCAGTAGTGGTCCCACACGAACCAAGAGGCAAGTCCTTAGTTCTCCCATGTGTTAAGAGGACCAATTTAATGATCTTCCCCTCAGTCATCTGTCCATATCATGTGCCGTCTTCTCTGTGGAC
Source organism: Mohoua ochrocephala (assembly GCA_013398855.1). NCBI lineage: Eukaryota > Metazoa > Chordata > Aves > Passeriformes > Acanthizidae > Mohoua > Mohoua ochrocephala. Next base: position 86,121 of record VZTA01028645.1, read on the forward strand.
CAGAAAAAGGGAATGCCATCACCAAGTTCAGCATGTTGTTGAAAACACTGAATCATCTCCATGACATTTCACATATCCATACCTCTGAATAGTCACTGAATTTAAGCTCCAACTGTCCCAAACTCCTGTGGTACCAAAGCACTGCAGCAGATCACATCTGTTAATCACCAGGAACTCTGACATTTTAAACGCAAATGGTTCATTCTCTCCATATGTAACTTAACTAACCCTGCTGGGAATGTCTCGGCTGGCCATTTGACACTGCATGTACACAGGGTTATTCTGAAAAGGTTTGTACAATGATGCTTAGCAACAAGGACTCGTTTTCACCTTTTTTTTCCCCTTTTTTTTCTGGTGATAACTGTGAGTTATCCCCCCAAAGGGACTGGCTCCTTTTCAGTGCTGGAACTATAAAAGGAATGAAACAGGTGCAGAGGACCATGCTCCAGATTTGGCAGTGACAGCCATGAAGTTTAACAGCAGGAAATGAAAGGCAGTATTCCTGCTGTATATTTTTTGGTTGCCAAGGCTGACATGAGAGTGTCATTACATGGAGACAGAGTTGAGATTTGACACTTGTAAGGTCCTTGCCCTATTTTATTTTCATTTGTGACACACAGAGAAGGGATCAGAGTACTTTTCCTTCCAATTTCTTTAACAGTCATCTATGGACCAGTGTCTCAGTTTAGCTTACTCTTTGTCAACAAGGGGCCTTTTTCCTATTTCTATTGTGCTGAAGGCCCCTGTGGTTTATCGTGAATGCTATACTGCTGACATTTCTGCCTGATCTGCTTCAACTTTCCAGAGTTCTTTCCTAGTAAAAGCCATGGCTATAGTCCAGCAGGCCAATAGTGTAGACATCACGAATTCACTGTTCGTCTTTTGCTATTTAGGGCTATTTATCCCCCTGGCCTTCTGCAGATATCTCAGCTACGGACAGGATCTCCTCCATCATCACCTGAGCTTTTACTGGAGAGCAGAGGAGCAGACACTCACCCATTCTCAAGGAGATCCTGCATTGACACGCTGCAGTCCGACTGCCACACCAGGACCTTCTCATTCAGTACATATCCTGCACAGCATTTCCAACAGCAAGGGGGAGCAGATGGAGGAAGAATGGGAAATGGAGCCCTGCTAAAGCTGCTACAGCCACCATTCTCTGTGTGGCTCTTTCACTTCCCTGTGAGACTTGGAAGGAGCAATCCTGGAGGGACAACTGGCAGAGTTTTCTCCACTGGTCACGGCCAGCACAGGTTGATGAGGGGAAAGTCCTGTGTGACAAACTTAGTTTCATTCTATAGCAAGGTTACCCACCTATCTGACCAAGAGAATCCAATTGATGTAATCTTTTTGGATTTCAGTCAAGTTTTTGATACTGTCTCTCACAGTATTCTTCTAGACAAACCATCTGGCATACAGCTGGTAGTTACTAGTGGGGTTCTGCAGGGCTACATTTTAGGACCAGTTTTCTTCAGCATCTTCATAAACAACTAGTTTCAGGACTCAAAGGTATACCAAGTAAGTTTGCCAATAATACTGAATTGCGAGGAGCTGTGGACTGCTTCAAGGGCAGCCTTCATACCGAGCATATGAAGTTCAACAGGGGAAAGTGCTGGATTCTGCACCTGGGACAAGACAACCCTGGATGTACAGACTGGGGAATGAGATGCTGGAAAGCAGTATTGCAGAAAGAGATTTGGAGGTCCTGATTGACAGAAGAGTTGAATATGACTCAGCAGTGCCCTGGCAGCCAGGAGGGCCAAACGTGTCCTGGGGGGCATCAGGCACAGCATCGCCAGCCGGGCAAGGGAGGGGATTGTCCCGCTCTGCTCTGCACTGGGGCGGCCTCACCTCGAGTGCTGGGGGCAGTTTTGGGTGCCACAATACAAGAAGGATATCGAGCTGTTAGAGCCCAAAAAAGGGCTACAGAGATGGTGAAGGGCCTTGAAGGGAAGCCATGCAAGGAGCAGCTGAGGTCACTTGGTCTGTTCGGCCTGGAGAAGAGGAGCCTGAGGGGAGACCTCATTGCATTCTACATCTCCTTCTCAAGGGGAAGTAGAGGGGCAGACACTGATCTCTGCTCTCTGGTGACCCAAGGGAATGGCCTGAAGTTGTGTCAAGGGAGGTTTAGGCTGGGTATTAGGAAAAGGTTCTTCAGCCAGAGGGTGTTTGGGCAACAGAACAGGATCCCAGGGAAGTGGCCACAGCACCAAGCCTAACAAGCGTTCAAGAAGCATTTCAAAAATTCTCTCAGGCTCTTGGGGTTGTCCTGTGCAGAACCAGGAGCTGGATCATTGATCCTTGTGGATCCCTTCCAAATCAGGATATTCTATGATTCTATGACTCAAAATCTCCGTCTGAGGCTTGCTGTGTAGTGAAATTGATACTTTTTTGAAAGTATCAAATGGCCACTGTATCATTGCTTGGTTCCAGTCTCACTTTCTGCAACTGCCTCTGCTGTCAGCCAAGGTCCACAGTCCTCGACAGCTCTTCCCAAAGACCAGTATTTCCTTTATTTCTCCATTGTACCTTGAGGACTCCTTTCCTCAGCAGCCCCTGGCATCCTAGGCTTAAAGGAGCTATTGTAGTGTTTCTCTCAGAAACATTGGTGGAAGCCTAACCTGGTGAGTGAAGGAAACCTGCAAATGGAGAAAAAAAAAAAAAAAAAGCTGAAAATTCATTTTGATGCTGGAAACAAGTGTGCACGGCTATTTACAGAGGTTTCAGCCATGAGAATGAGGGGAGGTAGCCAGGGCTGGTGTGAGATTTCTAGGCTCAGCAGGTCTGTGCTTGGCTCTAAAGTGCTCCTTGTTTCCTGCCCTCAGATCACTGGGAGGCAGGCCGGAGGGCACCTGGCTGGCACACGGAAAATGGATATGTCTACGTAGTGCATAGTCCAAAGAGGCTGCAAATAGCTACTGGCTGCTCACAGCAGCCTGCACCAATTCTCACAGTGTTCAGCTCTGGTCCCTCCTGGCATGGCCACAGAGCAGGCTGGCTTCAGGAACCCAGCAGTGCTCGGCTGCATGCCACATTGGCTGCCTCACCCCGCCTCCTCCTACTTCTGCACACTGGCAGTTTGCAGCACCTCTTTGAAAGCTGTCAGCCTCCTTTCCCTCTTCCCTGTTTATACTGGATCATATTCACCATCCTCTTGGCTCTGGCATGCAGTCATGTCACGGACAGTCTGGATTCACCCACAGGTGCTGTTACTCTGAGCACAGGGAAATGAAAGCAGTCTCTGTTCCTTCATCTGTGGAGGGACAGGAGCTTCTCTTCCTGACTTTTAAGCCCTCTCTTCTAGCGTGACTCCACCTTCCTGTTCACAGTGCAGAGATCTCTCTGACTCAGGAGGGGAAAAAACCCCTTGGTTTTAATTGAAATCCAAAAGAGCAGGACACATGATGTGGGAGGAGAAGGTTGTGTGCTCATGGTGGTAAGAGCTGTGTCTGTACCACCTGAGGTGTTTATGAAGGATGAGGATAACATAGGAGCAAATCTAAATGAAAGATTTCTGTTCAGGGGAAAGCCCAAGCTGAGCCTGGGACCAGTACTGTGCAAGAGCAGTGGTTGGTTGCCCTGTTAAGGGAGGCTCTGACTTTCTCATGCTGGATGAGATGATTTTATTCCAGCTCAGCAAGGGTGTTTCTTCACCTAAGCAACACGAAGTTCAGCCAAGTAGGCCTGGATGATGGAAAAGCCAGAGCCAGCGAGGCACTGCAGGCCAGCATTAAGAGCAAGCCAGGGCCAATGTGTGGGACCCCCACCAGGAGTTATTGGCCACTTGGTGGGGCCACCTCAGAGCTCTTGGCCCAGCGTAGGTTATTGTATTTCAAATGTAAGATTTCAGGACGGAGTGATTTGGCCCATGAAGAAAAGGTCTGAGCCCTGTGACCCATCAGGTGAAAGTGCATGTCTAGAGGTGACTCACACAATAAGAAAGCAGCACCTGCAGACCCTGAACCTGAGGCACTGGGAGCCTGAGGGGTCTCATGGAAAGACCTAGAAAGAGGGCCAAGACAGGCACAGTAAAAGAATTGTGTAGATAGCTGGACAGGAAATGTGTTTACACATTTTTCAATCCATCACTCAGTTCTATAAAACCAAACCTCCCACCATGCTGCTGGTGGGGAGGGGGCACAGTCACAGCAGCAGAAAGCAGGCAAGGACACAGCAAAGCTCTCAGGCATCTTTGTCCTGATTTTACAGACCTGGGAGCAGACACTCTTCTGCTGACATGCCTGTTATATTTAGGAAAGAACTCAGCCATGCTTTCTGCAGAAGCTGAGAGAGTGATGCCGTGTGCAGGGAAATCCGCTTTGGCCTCCCCTCTGGAGTGGACTGTCCATGGAGGTCTCCTGAGCTGTCCCACTGCTTTCCTTCCCACCACATCCCTCCACCACTCTCCGAGGGTGTGTTTAGAAGATAGCACTTTACTTTGTGGCGCTGCTTATACTTGCTCATTCAGTGTAAATAACTGAATTAACTTTATAGGCAGCCCTGGTTTGAACTGACTGAGGTTCATGTAGCAAACTGGAACTATGCCAGGCCCACCAGAGCAGCATCCTGTTAGTGCAAGGTGGAGCCTGAACAGCTCGCAGGTTGGGAGGTCTTTCCAAATGAATGTGATCCCTCCTTGTTCTTACAGATTAGTTTTAACACTGACACAATGGCTGCCAAATACTGAATCTGCCAGAAATGTTAACAAAAGCCACTTTGATCTCATTCACTTGTTCTTGTTAAGTATGTATTGTATTATTTTGCCTTCTTTGCGGTCAGAAGAAAAATGTTTTGCCCTTGCATATCGCTCATGTTTAATAATCTATGTGCTGTGTTACGCAGGGCTTCTGCTTTTCACTGATCCTTCATTTTGAGTTGCTCACTTTAGCAGTTGTTGCATGCTATACATTTGTTTAAATACTTTAGGGAGGTTTTATATTTTTTATAGAAAAGACTGAGATTTGTGGATACTTGTTGACATTCTCATCTAAACAGCTGAAGTTTTTTTTTTATTATTATATGGGTAAAAACGACTTAAAAATCAGTTTGAACTTTCATGCTAGTTATTAAGCCCTTGGCTTAGTTTTTAATACAGTTCACATACCTGTTCTTGGCACAAAGTTTGCATTTTTCTAACCACATACATTATATGTGAGCAAAGCAGCTAATATTCAGTAATAAAACGATACACTGACAATTATCTAGCAACATAATTTCTCGCAACGCATTGACCTCACAGCATACTGTAACAAATATAGTATATAAGCCAAACACTGTAATTCTCATCTTCAAACACAATAGAAGTTTATGGAAAATGTAATCCCCACTAGTCAATAAAGAAAAAAAAAAAGAAACTGTTGATGAGGAATTTTTGTGTCAAATCAAAGTACTACATTTGTTTACATATAAAACTGGAGAATAAGATGTAACATGTTAAACCTATTGCCACGAGGCATTGAGCAGACTCTGCTAGTTTGGCATGACAATACAATCAGCAATTATACTGGAGGAGACACAGAGAAACCTGCAAAATGGAATGAATATGCATCATATTGATGTTTCTTGATATTCTAAGATCAGTGATTGCATTTTTTATATTTCAGAAACAACCACACGGAAAATCTCTGTTTTCAAAATGCAAAGAACAATCTGTTCTCAAAACAAATTGATTGCTTGTGCTGTATATCACACTGTAGTTGTTTAGGAAATGCTACTCCACAGTTATAAAATTGTTTAATGGTTCTTTTCAAAAAGAGAATTTTTTTGACCCCTGGGTTATTGAACTCCTGATGGAGTAATGTCACGGTGCCGTTTCTAGGCACTCAGTTTTCTTTAGGAAGAGCTGGTAGGTCTGCTTTCTTGTTTTCCTTCCCTACTAGTCACATGAGATAGTTTCATGAAGAATCATGCTCCTTCTACATGTCAAAAGGAGCATGTCTTTATGATAAGATTTATTATCACGTTGAGTAAGTACAAGGGTCAGCATATTATTAAGAATTAGTAATCCTGACTCCAACATGACAAGAAATATATATGCGGGGCAGTGAACAAAATGCAATACGAAACCTAGCACAATTTAGGAAAGTCCATAAAACTGTTATGTAACCCACATCACACATTACAAGGAGCTCTTTGAAGCTATTGACCTGCAAAGTTGCTGCTCCATTGTGACATTTTAGGTGTTCCTAAACTGGTCTCTCTTTCTGTAGATTTCAGGGTCATCAAAACACCAGTTAGCTAGGGCAAGCCCCTTTGCCTGTGCGCAGTCCATGTAATGGCAGATACTTCTTTCGGACTTCAAGATTTTGGCCATTTCGGTCTCATCTTCAGCATACATTCGTGCCAAAAACTTATCTGTCATCCATTAGATAGATGTGTCGTTCTTCCGTAGCTAAAATTGCACTTTTTAGCACATTGCTGCTGAAGATACTGAATTTATGCTGATGCCAGTGATACTGGACTTGAACAGCACAATTTAACATTTTAACAACACGGTTTACCATTTCAGTGTCAGTTCATTGTCTTAGGGATGAAATGACAAAACCTGGGAAGAATACCTGTCTGTAAGGAATTCACCAGTAGAGTTACCTGGGATTACCAGAGCATGCAGACTTGAGTACTGACCCCCCATAGATGCTGGTCTTCTGGCTGACAGGTTGTGTAACATGCTTGTTCTCAGTGATTCTCTCCAAAGCACTTCTGCAGTTCTCAGGCAGTGACTATCATTAGCAACACCACTGTCCTACTACTCACTTCAGGTGCCAGGATCAGTTCTGACTAGCAGCAGCAGACACTGAGCTATCAGGACAGTGGGGAGGAAATAGAGGCAATAGAAGGATAGGGGAAGGCACATTTTCCTTCCTACCAAAAATCCTTCAAAATCCAGACACCTTTGAACAGTAATCTATAAATTTCCAGTATGTGTCACATAGTGTCTCTGTTCACGTTGTCAAAGACTCTCTGACAGCTGATAAAATTTAAAGCAAGTGGTAGCTGCTGTGCACCACTTTTTCAAAATGACAAAGTGTGAAAATAATATCAGTGCAGGAATTCATAGGGGAACAAAACCACTCTGCTGTTCTTGAACTCTGTTAAGTAAAATTTGGAAAAAACCCCAAAATGTGGCTAAACACATTTTGTAATTAGAAACTACAGATAAATAACTCACAAACAGTTTTGTACAAACTCAGTCTCATTCAAGCAGTTCTGGAAAGATTCTATAGTAAAGCTGAACTGGTTTTGGCGTTGCTGTCTCCATTGGTGCTCTCTGATGCAGAAGGAAACCTCTCACCCGTCTGCTTGGCAGGGACACATACTGGGTACCATTCTTGAAAAATTCACGTGCTGCTTACAGATTGTTCCTGCTTTCAGCTTTCAACCATGCTGGTGTCTTGCAAGCTGACAACTCAGGTGGCCGTTGTTACGTGGCAAACATTTAAGACCAATGTAATTTGTAATGTTCAGATGACATCTAATTTTACTACTCTCTTTTGTGTACTGTCTTCCAAGAATAAAGTGGGGAATGTTCTGCAGGATTATGCAGTTTTAAACTCTCAGCAACTTTTAAACTCTCAGCAACAAAATTATTGTTTAAAATTTTCTAAGCTTCCTCAAGCAATTCCTGTTTACAGATATACTGGGTGTGTCTGAGGTGGGTTGACCCACAGAGTATCAAGAAGTAGCACGGTTATCAGTTGTCCCTCAGTAGCTGAGTGACATTTTAGGTAGGTACTCTGAATCAACTTGCCAGAGGAAGACCAGCTGGGAGAAAAGGTGAAAACACTGAAAGAGGAGTAGCTATGCCCCTTATTGGGTAAACACTATTGTGTTTATTATATGAGCACCTTTTTTCTTTCTTTATATCAAGAATTTTTGACAGGATGGTTGTTATTCTAAAACCAAGACCAGAAGATGTGGCTACAAGGAATTCAGGTAAAAATGGCTATAATTAAAAATGTCCAGTTCTTAAAATTTTAAGATGCTTAAATACTTTGGTCAGCTTTAATTCATAGAATCACAAAATAGGCTGAGTTGGAAGGGACCCACAAGAATCATTGTGTCCATCTCCTGGTTCTGCACAGCACCATCCCCAAGAGTCACACCACGTGCCCAAGAGTATTGTTAGAACCGAGCCGAGAAACACCTGCCACAGGCTGAATTTTAGATTGAAAGGGTTCACCCATTCTTCAGAATGACATTAAAGAGAGAATGCTATTTTACCCAAGTAAAATAACGTTATTTATCAGAGCGGTTCCAACGTGTTACTGTTTTGGGTCAGAGATCTGAAATGTGTCGGGGCCGTGTGTATAGGATCTGCCTTAGTCATTCCTTGCCCAAACTTAGTTTAAAGTACAAAACTGTGAAAGTTGTCAGTTTACCTCTGACAACAGATCACATGTTAGAGGTTGACACCTGCCCTTCCCCAACAAATTTTTGTCTGTTTAGCGTGCTCCATCATGGGGTGGAAAGGCACAAGAATCTGTTCCTCTGGCACCCAAGGATGTGTGACCCATTGACTAAAACCACATACAAGGAAACTCTCCATTATGTTCCCACCTCCTTTCCTGAGTGCCCCCAGCTCTCTGAAGGAGAAGGAGGAAGCTGCCTCATGTCAGAAGAGCTTGCAAGGAGTGCTGGAAGGAAAGGAGAAGTGGTGGAGAGAACAAGGGAGAGGGCAGGAACTGGAGAATGAGACTCTATAGGAATGCAGGAGCATAGCCCCCCCAAACTTCAAGTCATACTCAAGACCACTGAGCTGCTGCAGGCTCCAGTGTTGTGCCACCCGGCTAACGGGATCTGATACATCTCCTTCGATGCCCAGCCCTTACAGAGCTTATATCAGTTGTCTTTAATACCTTAAGGATCCAATACCATCAGCTCCGGGTCTGAATGCCACCAATAGCCAAAAGGGAGTCAATGATCTTCCAAGCACAGAACTGCTGCATCGTGTACTGAATGCGCCTGTATATGTTTAGTTTTCAGTTTGCAATTGCCTTAAAAGAAAACCTGTTTTAAATACGTTGAGATTGAGGATTCACCTGTTTCGATCCATGCATTTGTATAACACACTGTGCTAAGCCAAGCATAGTTTCTGTTTCTCAGTGTTGTTAGTTTCTCATTGCATCAGGAGAATGAAATCTGAAATAAGGGAAACACTTAAGACTTCCAATTAACTTTTGAAAGCTTGATGAGTGCTAAATATATCATGTGGAGCAGGAAATAGACCAACAGGCCTACAATTCATTGATGTGGTTTTTTTAGTCCTTTGTGTTTTCTAAAGATCCACTGATTGCTCTGCTATATTTATTTGGAAATGCTACAAAAGAGAAGGGAAAATGGATGCCACAGCAGAAAAATATATTTTCCCATAGTTGAGTGGGAAAATAAAATTATTACCATAAAGACATGCAGAATTTATGCATTAATTTTACAGTGAGAAAACTATTTAAAGAAAGCTGAAGCATAACACTTTTTAAAAATAGCTTGTGCATAATTAACTATTTCACCTAGATTGGTATTAAACACTTCTTGATTATGAAAACGGTGAGACTTTTTTTTCTTAGATATTAATAAAATTTGAAATGTCAGCTTTAGCCTCATTTCAATGGGGTGGTTAAAGAAATTTAGAATAATGTGAGAAATGTGTATCTGATTAAGAAGATTTTTGAGAGACCAGGGAATTGATTTCCAAACCACAGATATTCATTTTATGCATATGTAATTCTTCTGAGTAATACAGAATTAAACCTGTTCAATGCAGCTGGCAGAGGAATCACTAATGGCAAACCAGGTATTTAACTGCTTGCTCTCCGTTTAGCTTGCAGCTTCAGCTGCTGCATTTCTGATCCCACACAAAGCAACCAAGCAGGAGTGCACAGCTGAGGCTATTGCTCTGAGAAGATGTTGTACATTTCGGTTCTGAAATCATGGATTGCAATCTATTGTGCAATATTGAGAAGTACTCTCATTTAGTAGAAAATGGACTATTCCTCCTCTTCTCCCCATCAGTGGTGATTGACATCTATGGCCGCTGCCAGATATTAGAGAACTGAGGCTCTCTGATCAACAGCTTCAGGGCAACACAACCAAGCCGAACTTACAAGCTGATGGAAATCATCACTGTGGATGCAGAAAAGGCAAATGCAGAAGGTACAGCTCAGCTGTGAATGTCATGGCCTGGCCCCAACTCAATGATCAAAGACATTCCAAAACAAGCACTGAGTTTCTGCAAGCTGCCAAAGAATTTGGGTGCAGTACTAGGAAGAAGATGAAGAACAGATTATACATCAGTAGCAGCTACTCCCTAGTTTGATGAGGATGGATTTTTTAAAAAAAATAGCTGGAAATATTTACAAGCCTATTACATGTTCACGAAAGATCCTCAAGAATAGGGGTATAAAGTATGTTGTATTGTAGTTCTCCAAGTTACTCTTTAAAGAAAATACAACAATCAGGGGTTATGGGCTGGAAACAGAAGAGAGAGTGATGAAAGGAATGGTGAAGTAAAGAAGGAGAGGAGAGACCAGGAGGGAATCATGATACAAGGGTAGCTTCGAAACGGGGGCTCTCCTGCTCTGAACCTAAAAGCATATTGCAATATTGCTAGAAAGTCACATTACAAGAATTAAAACTTTTGACACCTCTTTCCTGCAATGACTCCAGGAGAGGAGGAGAAACAAACATCACGAAGTGGCTTTCATGTTTGTCATGAACAAGAGGCACCTTGGTTTTGAACAGCAAAACACAGTATGTGCATTTCACATAGACCGGAGTTGCAACTTTGTCCACCCCTCTCTCTGTGCCCCCTATCTCCTTGGGATGAAAACAAGCCATTAAAAACAAAACAACAAGCTTTGCACGACTGGTTTGAAATAGCATCTGGTGTCTTGGAAACCGCTTCTTCAGCCAGTTCTCTTGGCTTCTCTGGAGATGCAGTGATGTTCAGCTGCAATATGGTTAGGCTTGCTTCCCAGATCGTATCTGCATTGGCCTGTGGAGCCTGGGCCTCCGAAGTACTGGAAGTAGATGGAGAAACTGCTCAGAACGTGTACGTGGCTGGAACAAACTCACGCCAGATGGCCATTCAAAATAGCAGTCAGGAGAAAAGTGTCACACTGAGCAGATGCAAGTCTTATCCTTGAGAAAAGTCCTCACAGCTGCCATTTTCCTCTGACTCATCTTCTAGACTAACTGTGTTTATTTCAATTGCAGCCAGCTTTGAGTCACAGATGCTGCATGTCAGACCAGTTCACTGGGTCTCCTCTGTGGCTGGGGTGAGGAGAGTACCTCAGGCGACTAAACCTTTTTGGTTAGTCCACGCAAATTCTCGGCTTTCTCTTATTTTCAGTTGCACTGTTGATAGAACAACTTTAGAAGCACTAATGCAAATGCAGACAAAAATATACCAGACAGAGATTTCTAACGATGATAAATAGAACCCTCTTGATTTTAAGGAACATTGGATCTGCCTTGCATTAAACCAGAACTTTGGCTTTCAGTGCTGGATGATAAAAGATATTTTAAACACAAAGCGTCTGGGATCTGTATAGATTTAATTATGTGAAGCACAAAGTTCCTCTGAGCACCTGCACCTGTATGAAATCTTCTTTGAGATTTACTGCTCTTGAGAAAGATTTTTTCCCTGATATTTCAAGAAACACCTTTTTCAATACTTAAGCCACGATTTCTTTGTACTAAATCTGGATAGTACAATGTAATGACATGAAAGGTAAAAATAGAATTGGAGGAGGTTTTTCTAATTTCCTGCTAATTTCCTCAGCAAATTCTGAAAGCTTTGCCTTCATTTCACCAAACACTGATACTGTCTGCACTAAACATTTGGTCTGTTTTGATCTTCTTTCAGTTCCCAAAATAAAAAGTTAAGGGTCTTTTGTGAATATCTTTCCTCCCCAGCTAGAAAACGTGTGAATGCAGCTCTGTCACTCCTCTTTCTAAGCTGAAGTCGACCTGTGCCATGGCGGAACAAGTTTCAGCTCCCACCTTAGGCTAACCTACAAAATGCTTTAAATTTCCTTGCTCAATCTGGACTCCGCCTCTATCCTTTCCTGCTGCTCTTCTGCAGTTCATTATATCAGATCCTCCCATTTACTGAGGCAGGAGATTTAATTTACCGTTTTCTTGTCATAAGTTTTTAACCACTTTCATTAAAAGAACTCTCTTTTTTTTTTTCCCCAAATAATGTCGTTATGCTAGTCAAAATTGTGGGTTTGAGCCAATACTGTTCAGTCAGTGGACCAATTCCAATGACTTCCTTAGAATCCATTAAACCATGAGGAAGATCAAAGGCATTTGCATTTCTTCAGAGATACCAGGCTCCCAAGATTTCCCAAGTTAATTATTCACCATATAGACTTTTCCACAGTGTCATAAAATAAACAAACAAACAGCAGATCAAGAAAGGTGGTTTCATAAAGCCTTAACAGCACATTCAAGGACAAAACTCTTCGTTTCATTTTTATTAATTTGATGTATTTTCATGGCATTGGACCAAGTTATGCAACAAAAGGAAGACTGTCAGCATTTCAATTTTTTGATTTATTGCATTGCCTTGATTCTTTGGCATCAATCAGTAAAACCTGCACGATTTTCATACAAGGAGAAAACATCCTGCTTGTAGGTGGTCAAACACCTGCTACCCAAGCTAGAAAGGCAGCAGCTGTTGTCCTAGTCATGCTTGATTTGAGGAAAGTAGGATGTTGTCTACGTATTTTCACAATGCCATTTATAAGGCATGTTTGTGGCTTGCTACCATATGAATTATTTGCTTTGACAGAAGAAACAAAACTTTAATACAAGACTTTGACAGAAATACTCAAAAGGCATTTTTTTGAAGCAAAGGCGGAAGAAGTCAACTGCTTTGAAAAACTGAATAAATTCCATTCCCAGAGGTGCTTTCCTGCTCTCCAGGACAGAAACTCCAGAAGACTACAAGAAAGTCCAGCTTCTTCCACCCTCGGACAATGGCTCTGCCATGGTTCAGTATTCAGTATTTCTGTTGAAAAACCAACTGTATTTGGTCTGGTTGGGATGCAGTATGGTACATCAGCATATTCAGATGTCAGGATGTTTGGATTCTTTAAGGGGGCTCATCTGGAAGCAACGTATCTATTTCAGTACTTTGCAGAAAATATTTAATTCTAAATTTTCACAAAAGCCCTTTCCCTTAGAACAACTTATTTGCTTAAAATTAGGCATATACTTGTTTGTCTTGCTGACTTGAGGCCATACAATATACAGACTTCTGATGCTGAGTAATTTATACGCCTGCATAAAGCAGTGGGTAGCCAACAGAGGACAGACTGGATTCAATGATTTCATATATGCATTCTTCTTTTATGGTCAAAAGATCATGGAAATAATCTCTTATGTCATGCCTTTGAAAGTTCGTTCCTTCTTCTGTCATGTCTGGAAAATGCAATGGGTTATGATTATTTACAAGATTTTTAGTGAATTATTTACAATCCTCAGCAAAGAAAAAATGTGGACTTTGCTATCTTCTCCAGTATTTGGAATGAAGGTTACAAAGGCGACCACAGTGTGCAACAGTTCCTTCTCTCCTTCCATCCTTTTGAAAGATTTGAATGTGTGAAGACCGCATAACTCCTGAAGAAGTTCTAGTCCTGTAGGAGAGTCAGAGACTAACAAGGAAGCCATGAGTCCTGTCTCAACTAGCAGAAACAATTCTGAAAAGAGAGAGTTCCAGGACCGCAACTGCACATTTCCAGCTCTTTCTGAGGAGTGAAATGCACTGTGTTGAACTGAGATGCTCTTAGAAACACATCTTGTGGGTCTTGAGTAATGGACGGGCCCTCACATTGAAAGCAGCTGAGCTATCTTGTCCCTTTAGCATACAGAATGCATTTTTCAAATCTGCACAGAGATATCCTTGCCAAATCACAGAAGAAAACTCATAAATGCAGTTACATATCCAGAATAAAATATTTGCATAGATGTAAATAATGCAACAGAGAAGAGGTAAAAAAAAATAAATGTGGATTGCTCCAGATTGGCAAATTCCCATTTCTCGCCCTGATTTGCTTCTTTGCCATGTACCAAAGCTCATAGGCTATATTCAGGGAAAGGAGATATGCTTTGCTTGGTAAAGCACACACTGAAGGCTGTTTACCAGCAATCAGCAGGTTTCAGCAGACCATCCTGTAGCACACTGAGAGCCATGAAGTCCCAGGGGTTGAATCCAGTACAGCTTCCCTGCGGTGTCTGGGGGTGGCACAGGGAGATTTTCAGAAGGACAGGGGGACTTGCCATCCCACCAAGGGGGAGACCCCGGGCAGGATGATGGCAGAGGGCAGGGGTGCCTGCCTGAGTGGGGTGCACAGGCCCACGCTGGGCAGCAAGGGCTGCCAAGCACAGGGAGAGCAGCCACAAGCCAGTCCCTGCCTTGGCAGCTACAGCAACACCAACGCAGCAGCGAGGTGGATGAATGAACATATTGGCAGGATTTGTTAAAAAATGAATTGCCTCAAAATGATTGCATATATTATGCCAGACTCAGCTGATTTTAAAATCCTGTCAAGCCTTTAAGTTATAATTCATTGCTATTTTCCACCTCATGTTCACTAATGGTAGAGACCATTCATGCATATTTAAAGCTCTTCCTGTAAAATGCATGTTAAACATTTAATTCTTGAATTACATCTTAAAGCCAAAGGAGGAAGAAAGAGGCAGGATGTCCCTTTCTAATTTAGAGGTGGGAATCAGAATCATTGCTAAACCCAGAAATAACTGAAAACATTACAAGATTTATGAAAAAGACACAATTTTCTTATACCAATCAGGATAAGAAAGGGCAAAATTTCATTGTACTTTCCCATCTACAGTGACAGTCAACCATATGAATTGAAAAAATGCAACTAGTGAAAAATCCTTTCTTCCCCTCTGAGCCCCTTCCACATATGGTGCAGGCTTTGTGTGACACTGATACATTAATGCCTTGTATGTGCCTCTGGTCATGCACAAAATCTCTAACATGGCAGGCAGGAGAACATCTGAACTAGGCTGACATGGCACCAGACCACAATATTTGAGTTTTATGAGTGTGAGTAGAACAGACAATCCCCTCTCCCCTTGCTTTAATAGTTTCCTTCAAGTCTGGGAAACAACAGAGAATGTAAACAGCAAGGTAATTAAAACATGTATTGCTTAATTCATTGTTATGGGTGGCTGAGAGTTTCTTGGATAAAGTATTTTTCCTTTAGGAAATAGTTGTGCTTTGAAAAGAAAAACATGTGTGGCAAAAAGTATTTTTCTCAATTTTTTTCTCCAAAGTCTATTAAAAAATTATCGAAAGTTTCAGTTTCAACATTATTAGTAAAAAAATTCATCCTTAGTTCAAACAATCTTTCAGAACTTCAAAGTACCTATAGTAGAAACTATAAATGAGAGTCAGAATCTAAATGAAAAGTCTACAAATATTGACACAAAATGTTTTAATTTGCTCAAATCAACATGTCTTCTTTAATAGACTGCTGGAATGAACATGTGTAAGAGTTTGGTTTTTCATCCTCCTTCAAGCTAAAAACTTTTGTTCAAATGTCAACTTCCCCAAGAAAGATATAATTTCCTCATCGGTCCTATTCCTCATGAACACTAATTTAACAAGTGCACGATACACTGATTTCTGTCAGCAGATCACAGTGAGAATATACTGTGGTAGAAATTAACTCCATCTTCTATTCTGAACTGTCTTAAGCAGCTCTGTTAATATAATAGGCTTGTGGGCATATATTATACAGTGACATGAGGACTAACCTTTCCCTTTCAAGCAGTTTCTAATTTCCTGACTTCAACAAACATAAGAGAATATCACATGGTGAAAGAATGCTGTGAAAAGTATATTGAATCATCTGGCAGTATTTAAACCATGAGATGACATTTTATTTTGCTTATTCTACAAGGAAATTCCTAACATCAGCCCTTGCTCAAATACATCAGTCCAGGCTCTGCTGTTTCTTTTCAAACATTCTTTATTCTCCTCTTCTTGTTTTTGTTACATCTTTTTACCTCTTAGCTTGAATATTGATTTCTGTGGATCTCTAAAAGGCGATAAACGCCTGAAGTCCGAGGTTTCAATTTTTTTTCTGAAAAAAATCTGAATACAGAAGTATTTAACAAGACTTTTTTTTCCTCTCTCTTTTTCTGTTTTCTCTAGAGCGCTTCAGAGTCACAGGTATTCAATAGGGTGTTAATAACAAGTGCTCAATGGCTGCCCTAATGCTTCAGGGATGCTCTAAGGGAACCTTCAGTACGCAATGGTTGAAATAGGGACATTTTATATGTTTAAATCAACTGATTTCTGGCAAAGGGGCTACTATGCTCCGAAGGCTCCATTTAAAACCATGGTGCTTCTCAGCCAGACTGCTTATACACCTAAAGCTGACCATTCTCTTAAGAGCTTTCTTGGAGATGGTCCAGAGCTCTCAACACCTTGAACAGCTGAAGCTCAAACACAGAGTTATTTCCCAGAAGAGGCAGCACTTAGTGAAGCCATAAAAGTAAAAATTCAGGAAAAAAAGGTATGTGACAGTATGAAAAGGAAAGAAAATTAACAAAGCACAATAAGACATCAGTTGCATACCTCTAGAGACAGGTAAACAATGCATTACAGCCAGCAAGTAGCAACTGATTGCTTCCTTTTGAACCAAAGGGAAAAGGCTGTGCTGTTAGCAGGGAGGATCTTATGACATCACATGTTTTCATGGATTTGAAACCCAAAAAGCACTATTAGATCTTCTAGTTATACTTCCTTCATAACACAGGCCATAAAAATTCATGCTCCTCCTTCCATTCAGTAATGACCTGTGTGCTGGCAAGAGCAGTCTGCTCCCCCAGGGAGCCTTAATCTGAAAACTTCAACAAGGGAAGGAGTGGGTCTCTTGGCCCTCATGGTCCTATTACAGCCCATCCATTCCAGCAAAGGTTTACCAGCCCACATGCACTCCAACGCCAGTACTACATTACCCAGTGACACTTAATTACATCTGACAGACCCTGATTCATTGCTTGCTCCAAGTGTTCCCAAGTGTGCCTTGATTACTTGGCACTGCTGGCGATGGCAGCGGCTCGCAGCTGGACAGGACAGTCCAGCAATGTGCCACTTCACTCTAGGGCACATTCTGCAGCTCAGGAAGATCTGGCCTGGCTGAAAATTAGGTTGTGGCATGGCACCTACAGCACCTTCATTGTTGCCTAGAGAAGAGACATCTGAATGGCACAGAAAGCTTTTGTATATCTCAAACTGATTTCAAATTCTCCATGGTCACAACGGAAATTGCTTCCTACTTCAGCTGACTCCGTGGAAGACATGGACCTTAGCAGTAGGCTTCCTCAAGAAAAGGGGGAATATGAGATTTTAGCATTAGATATGGTATTAGAAAGGCCGGAGCACTGTGACCTTACTGTGTTCTTTAGAGCAGTTCCCAGCAAATTTGAGAATTGCTTCTCTGCATAAGAAAAAATAACTTTTTATGAGTGTAAGAGTTGTAACAGTTAATTTCCACCAAAACCAGAAAAAAAAAGTCTCAGAGAAGAGGGCATAACCATATTTATCCTATACTAGAGCTTGCTGTAATAATATATGCGAGCTTTCTGGAATTAGTTTTCTTTTCTTTTTCTTTTTTTCCTTTTTTTTTTTTTTTTTGTTAATAGTAACTCCTAAACTTATAAAAGACATGAAAAGACTTCTGTTTCTTTCTGGGCTCTATAAAATAGAATCCTCAACATGCATTTGTTCCTCAGCTTATGCACAACTTCTCTCTAAGGTGCATAACAATGTTCAATTTTTTTTGTACAGGGATTCTGTTCATTCTTTTTGAGTAACACTGATTCCCTTCTATCACACCTGTACACTAAAAAGTGTTCTGGTTTTTAGAGCTACAGAGTTACTTGTAGCTGGAGAGGGAAGTTTTTGTGGTGATACCACAGAGGGAAAATTTTTTAAAAAAATTCCTTGGACTACAACACTGGTACCCATTCCATACAAAACCCTGGCATGGTGCATGTACATCATCCCCTCTCCGAGATCGTGGTCAACCTATTCCACGTTTTTGCAGTAGGGAAGATTCAAAATTTATTCCGCTATTTCATAAATGTCAATGAGATCTGTGCATGCATAATATGAAATTGTAAATGGCAAATAAAAAAATGTTAAGAGCAAAAGAAGTCCAGGCCCCTGGAGAACATTCATGAAAGTTGAACAAGAGGTTTCATTGTTCCTGTGCAGAGTGTATCAGAGTAAATACTAGGAAAAAGTCATTCAGCTCTCAGAGAACAAATGCAGTTCTTTTCAAAGAGCAAAAGGAAGGAAATATGGAGGGGAAAAAAAAGAAATTAACTCAATTAATTCAAGACACAGTTAGACATTTTGCTCACAAACAAGAACTGATCATTCTCAAAGCTCAGTCTCTTCTGCTGCTCAGCTTTTGATAAGTTATATGGATGCTCTGCACTTTGCAGCAGTTACATTGTCTGCTTTAATAGTACAAAGAAAGTTGGAAACTTAGGTAACCCCGCCTGACTTCCAGTCATCCTAGTAACAGCCCAACAACAGCCATGCAGTGTCTGCAAAACATCCAGGAGATGCCAGACAAATTATCTCCAAGGTTTTTCCAAAACAAAAGAGAATCTTTAAAGACATTTTATTATCCATAAACAGTTCTCAGACAGATAGCAATTTAAGGAAGACAAGCAACTTCAGAAAGAGTGGAAATTCTGAATTCATGCCTAAAATTAAAATAACTTTTTAATAGCCTTGCCCTTAAAGAAGAGTTAATAAATGTTCTTTCACATCTTTACATAAAGCCAGACTCTGGCAGATGTGAGATAGATTACTACATGCAACATAAACAGTATTTGGTCTTTTATCCTGCCAGCCAGGAGCGTACATCTCTGCGCTTGAACAAAAGACCATTTCTAGCTCAGCAGAGGATGTAAACAACCCCGGTCACCAGTTGCACTCCAGGAACCCACAGGAATACCTGGGCAATGTTCCTACCAAACCCTGAAAGCCAAGCTAAGGGGGAGGCGAGGGGAAGCACAGCAGCAAGCCTGGAGCAGGATTTGGCCTGAACAGCAGGATTCATCAGCAGTGTTTGCTTTTGTGCAGGCTGAGGACTGCCAGCCCCTGCCCAGCTGAGCTCTTCAAGCTGTAGCTAGGAGACTGCCTCCAACACGCTAAAAATATATCCCCTGCACCAGTCGGTGACAGCCTGTTCACAAGTGCCGGGGGTGACCTTGGATGTTGCTGGACCTGGCTTCAGGAAGCAGGGAGGCTGGCTGACAGCTGAGCCCAGGCATCCAGCAGGAGTGCACACTGGCCCACTCACAGCATCCCACCTCACCTAGGGCTGCCAGGGTTGGTCCCACTCCTGCCTCACGCACCGCTGCCCTCACACAGGTGCTGCTGACTCACCCTGCCACCAGCAGGATGGGTGGCACTCTGTCCTGCTGAGAGGCCACCTCTCCTCCCCGTCTCCAGTCAAGGGGGGCAGAGACACCGTGGTCCCATGTGCCCACCTGTCAGGAGGAGGAACGTGAGGCAGGACCTAAGGGCTCTTCCTCGTGGGAACAACAGAGTAGGGACACAGACACAATCGGAGGGATGGAACAACTCTCCTGTGAAAACAAGTTGAGAGAGTTGGGATTGTTCAGCCTGGAGAAGACTCTGGGGAGACATTAGAGCAGCCTTTCAGCCTACTGAAAAGGGGCCTATAAAAAAGACGAGGATACACTTCTTAGTAGGACTTGTTGCCATAGGACATTGGGCAATGGTTTTAAACTAAAAGATAGTAGATTCAGACTAGATAGAAGGAACAAATTTTTTATGGCAAGTGTGATGAAACAGTGGCTCAGATTGCCCAGAGAGGTGGCTGTTGCCCCATCCCTGGAAACATTGAAGGTCAGGTTCGATGGGGCTCTGAGCACCCCGAGCTTGTTCTAGATGTGCCTGTTCACTGCAGAAGGGTTGGACTAGATAATATCTAAGGGTCTCTCCTAACCCAAACCATTGTACAGTTCTATGAAAATTCCCTTGGTGCCAACCAACATTTCCATAGAACCTTAGCTTTGCTCCTCATAAAGCCAGACCCCAGTTCTGTTTTCTGAACCCTGAGTCACCTGGGCTGAACATTGGGAGGCTACAGGGGACATCCATCCCTGCCATCACCACTGCCAGCAGGCTTCAGGCAATGCAGGATCTCTGTCCTTCCATTAGTAGGCTGGAAAGAGTGCCCTGGGGAGCCCTGGGGCATCCATATGTCCCATTTCCAGAGTGTTAAAAAATGTGGTTGAATAGATGGCTGAAGCTGCCTTTTTGTCTTCACATTAACTTGAGCAATGCAATACTGAGTGCTGGGGGTTGGACCGTGTGTGGTCAGGAGTGGGAAGATTGGTTCATCTGAGTCACCAGTCAGCGAGATGTGCCTTGCTCACACTGAAAACACAGCTCTGGGGTGAAAATGGTGCTAAAATGTACAGCAGAAGAGAGAGGTCTTTTTTAATACCAATTATTCCCTGTTAGTGCTGCCACGCACATTGTGCCAAGCAGTGGAAAACCTAGAGTAAACAATTATGAGATTCTGCACAGAGATTTCACTGTCTCAGATTTCTGCAGATATCTGTGGCTATTCCTAAATTCCCATGCACATACCAAGAACACACCTTTGCGACACAGGAATATTTGGTTTTGGGAACTGTGCTTTCATAGTTCGGGAGCCTTGGGCAGGGAAGCTACAAGGAGCTCTGTGGGCAACAAGCACAAAGCTACCTTTGATGAACTGGATCTCGTGCGTTTGCAGATTTATGATTAAACTTAGAAAAAAACCGTCATTTTCTTTAACTAGAAAAATCTATATCTCCTGGGTGTCATTAGTATCTATGGAGATACTGCACAAAAAACTATTCTAGTGTTGGTTTATGACATATTAGTTCAGAATAGCAGAGAAGCACAAGCACTAATACCAGTTTAGCTGCTTTGAAATTAATAGATTTATGTACCATACCACTCTGGGCACATGGATGCATAGACTCACAAATGCACCTTCCCCTCCTTCTGTCTGTCCTCATGATTTTCTTCTATGCTTAATTCTCATTTGTATGTATTAGCATCAATAATTCTTAACACATTACCTTACAATAATCAATGGAAGTTTAACATCAATCTTTTTCAGCATTTCAGATATTGTTACACCCACCCTGACATGGGTCTGGCAGCATTTGGGTGGGATCTGGGTTTGCAGGAGCACAAAAACAAGCTTGCAAAGAGGGACTAGGTAATGGAACACCGGGTAATTATTTAAAAGATCACAGATTGCATAGATTTATTTGAGACAGAGCACTGAAACAAGGGAGAGGCCTATTAGTGTTGTCTTTCCTTTTTTATTTCCTCTAATATCCCTGCTTCCTTCAAGCTGTTAATCATAAGAGCCTTATTAAGGTTACTGAAAATATAATAAAGGAAAAATAGAGGGACCTGATACAGCAGGAATTACCAGAAGTTTGAACAGCCTGCCTGTTTTCCCTTTGAAATCTTGGCAGGCATGGAGAGTGCTCAAACCTGTTCCCACAGCCTAGTTGTCATGCCCCATCCACCACTGGCTACCTTTATGATGCTCCAGGTATGGCCCAGAGATTTTTATGAGTTTCACGAAATGTCTTGCAGAACCTGGAGACAAAACTTATAAAGAGCACATTAGCTCCTGTAGACAGTTCAGGAGACAGCAGCTGCCCCAGACAACCACATGACTGTTTACAGTAAACGGTGCTGCCTGTTAATCAGGTATCCACTTGTGTCAAGGCTGGAGGCAGCATCCTGACTGCAGACCCTTCTGACTGCACTAGCTTTGTGGCTGGCTTCTCCCTGCTGATAACTACCTGTTTTAATATTGTATTCAAATGCACTGAAAGGTGCTACCTACTTCAGGCAAAGCTGTGTTTGAAAACACCATCACTTTTCTCAAAGACTGGACACGCCCTCGATCCTTCATATCAAATTATCCTTAAAAAGGTAGTTGAAAATGTTTCTTTAATTGTTCATATTTGGGATTAATCAAGAAGGAGTCTAAAAAGAACATTTGGATTTTATCTATAAATCTAACTAGTTGGCACTTTCAGCCATATTTGCCAGGGTGACAGCAATAGCTCCTCCTGCCCTCACTGTCAGTGTTGAATTCAGTAGTCCTGCTTGTGTGGTCAGGTTGACCAAGTTCAGCACCATCATAGAACCTGGTAGTCAGCTCTGTGTTTGTGCAGGTGCTCGAGGTTTGTTCTCCAGCATTTTGGGGGTCAGAGGCTCTTCCATGATGGTCTGTGAGTGCTAGCACCCTGTCCTCGTCGGGGAGTGTGGGAGGATGCTACTTGCACACTCCTGCAGATGCACTTACCCAGTGGGCCGTGCACGGCTGCTGGCTGTGCCACCACTACCACTGGTATGGTTACAGGAATGTCGGGAAACCTGAAGGATCACCCAGGATTCTTGCACAAGTCTAACTGAGGAACACAGATGCAGAACAGCAGCTTCTCCAAATGTTCAGACAACATTTATAGCAGCACCGTCTTGCATTCTTTTGTACACTGTGTATTTGTACCTGTGTACACATGAAAGTGTATTTTGATGCATAATCTTTGGAATAAGTATCATCAAGACACCTTAATTTATGGAAAATACAGTTTTTCATATATTGCTGATTCCTCCACTTTCTCACTCTTAAATTATTCATAGATATGTTTCTCACAGTCTTTTCTCTACTTTTTAATTTGAGCCTTTCCCATGCTGATGTCACTCCTGCTTTCTATTTCCCTTTCAGAACTGTTCTCTGCTATCCAGCTGTAACACAAATCTTCCTCTTCCCAAATACTTTCAGAGCACTTTGTATTGTAGGTATGTTTGGGGGGTTTGTGTTTTTTCTCAACATAGTCATTAGGAATCCTGAGTATTCTCTGAGCTTCCTTGGTAACGATTATGAAAATCTCTGAAGCTGGTTGGGGTGGATCCATCCCAAGCAGTGGAAGAACTGCTTTTTCCCTCACTCTGAGATGGAAAACCTAACATGAATTGCAAAGGCAGTGACCCTTTCTTCAGCCGTATGCCCATAAGCAATATCTGCTTAAGGAAGAAAAGGCAAGGGCTGATCCAATGCAATTCCTGAATACCCTGGGCAATGCATTCTCTGTGAGTGCAGGGATTGCATACCCTTGGTAAATTACACTAATGTCTCCTGTGCAAACACTCTCCTTGTAAAGTTAAACACAAAAACGGCTTTCCTTTGACACACAGCACATACATTTCCAGTGTAATTCCTGAAATATATAGTAATCCGTGCCTCAAAGTAAGACTAAGAAGTCTTTGTAGGACAAACATTTGAGTGACCAGAATATCTTCCACACACTCATAAAAAAAAACCTAAACAAAACAACAACAAACCAAACAAAAATGAAAACAAACAATCAAAAAAGCCCCAAGCAGACAAGAAAAGATAAACTGAAAAACACCCCAAACTCTCGGGATGGGCAAGCATCCAAATGATGCTCTTGTTTACCCATATTAGATAACACAATTATACAACAGCTGCAGCTGCCTCACCAGCCATATTTAGGACAGCAAATAAATACCTTGCAGTGCTAGTCCCCACAGAGAAAACCACATTTCTCCTGGCAAGAGAGGCCCCCATCCATGTCTTGGGGATGTGATGGAAAGAGGGATATATTACACACCCTGACAGCCACAGCGAAGTGGTGTTGGCCATGACTGATTAGGAAAGGAACTGTGTCATTCCTTATCTTGAATAACTTCTCTTATCTCACGTATATGTTGTTTTATCCCTGAAAAAAACCAGTGGAGGTTGGCAGATGGGCTGGAACGCAGTTGGCTATCCTACTTCAAGCAGCTGCAATTTCTCGTGGTCTAATTTTAACTGAATCACAGTCTGCATTTGTAATTGAAACCAGTCATTTTACGTTTAGGATATCCTACCCTGTCAGGACTGAACATCTGCTTTTATGACCTTCAGAATTATCTTCAAGTCTATGTAAAAACCACCTTTTCCTGTGCCTGTAACTTTCCTTTTTACCATGTCTTTCCAGCAGAAACCACTGGCTTCCAATCTACAGCCTTACTCAAAAATATCTCAAACAATACCTAGGTTTTCGATTCATATGGCTCTCCTTATTGCCAAACATTTGTATTAAAAATCCATACCATTTCAATAAAGGAATATGACTAATTCAACTGGTTATCTCCAACATCTGTCATATGAAAAATTAATTAATGAACTCACCCTTATTTTCTTGTGCTTTTCTGATACACAAGCCAAGTTTCAGCTCTCAAACTAGAGACGTGCCAAACATCGTTTAAGTGCGATCAGTGGTATGTATACAAGAATTTACACCTTTTTTTTTTCCCCAGACTCTATTCCTAACATTAAGTGATTGACTTAAAAACTCCGTTCATTGAAGTTCAGTTTCTCACTGGCTGCTTATAAAGAGGGTTCCTTTGGCTTTCAAGTTCTTCACCTGCACCAAGATCGCAGATGACTCTGTTGATGTTTATGAAACACAGTGTATGATTTGGATGTTCTTGGAAGTAGCATGATCCAAATCACCAGCAGCTTTCGCCTGCACAAGATTTTCAAAATGAAGCATTCTTTGTTTACTTTTAATAGCAAAAACTGCAAAATGCAGGAAAAAAAATCCTAAAATGCCCAAGTTGAAACTTGCAAGCTTAGCTGATTAGTGTGCACCTTCTCTTGTCAACACGCGATTTAGGGCAAAGCAAGGATATTTGCAAAAGCAGTCCATGACAGCTTATATCTTTAAAATTAGTCTTGCTATTTTGGATTTATTAGTCATTTTTCAGGTACAGAATTTACAAAGAGGGCTAGAAAAATGGAGAAATAATAGAAAAGTAGCAAAAATAATTTAAAAATCAACTGTTGCATAATTTGAAATTCTGTTGAATTCATGTTAGTTAATTAATCAAAAATTGTGATGAAGACATTTAGCTGGCAAAGATTATTGTATGTTGTTCTACACTATTTTTCTGGACAGAACTGTTTTCAAATAAAGCTAATGGTATTTAAATTAAGAACTTGTAGAAGCAGCAGGGACTTTAGGAAAAACAGCACATTGAATCGTATTTTCCATTTGCACTTTTAATCACAGATTTCAGCAAACAGAGTCCATGTAGTGACAGTGATGTTACCCTGAGAAATTCTTATTAGAATTTAGAAAATCAGCAGTGTTTCAGTCAAAACACTTCAGTCAAAACAAAAATTGAAGTTTTACTTTGCTCACCACAGCAAGAAAGGGTCAGAAAAGCCCCAAGGAAAATGCATGTTTATTCATAAATCCAAATTATATGAACTGAAACAATTAAATGGTAGTTTAGAAGCACTAACTTCAAGCCAAATTGCTACAATGGTGTTGCACTGCAGATTCATTAGTTGGCACTAAGCTTTGAATAATCGTGTTGAGGGGCCAGCCTTCGTCAATTAAAAATGATGTATGTCCCTTTGTCTGAATTGCCGCTTGTTTTAGGCACAATCCATCCATCCATCGGGAAACTTATCCATCTAGCTCTTGACAAGAGTCTGTAACCTGATTGGTCAGCATCAGACAGGAATGTTCAATAATTAAATAATAATTAAATGTGTATTGATTGGTATAACCTTGGCTACATTTGTTACCCTCTGCTGTGCTATGGTTGAAGGTGGGGAAGCCTTCTTATTATTCTTTTGGACATCTTTCACTCCCTGGGAGAGAGCTCTAACATCCTCTGCTACCTTCTGCTTTTATGATAATTGAGATGGGCAAGGCTGCAATTAATGCTGAGTTTTTCAACAGATACTGGAAAGTTGGGATTAAAATTTCTATCCAAACGCTGCTGTCTTTCTACATGTTTATGTGGAGGAGAAGGGCAGGCAGACTTGCAGGTCTGGGTGTCACAGAACAAGCAGTGACACAAAAACGAATGGAGCATGAAATTAAATTTTAGAACTCGTGCACTGTTTTCTGCCACAGTGATAGTCAGGTAATGAAACTCCCCAGGTTCAAGATATCAAATGAATTCTACAAACCCACATACTTAGTCCTGGAACTCAGCCAGGTAATGATTAAACCTGCCAAAAGAAGATCCCGGAGAATGTACTTCGATTCAACAAAGCAGTCTGGGGTTTGAAGACATTTCAGACCTTGAAATAGACTGGAAATGTCTTGTCCCAAAGTAAAGGAGGTTCATTATTTACCAAAAAGATAGGAAGACTATTTGCTGAACAGAGAAAACATCTGTTTAACACCATCAGTAGAGGAGTCCAAAGAAGGCTTTTGGAAAAAAAGAATAGACACTCATTTCAAAGTTCACACAATAATTTTGAAATTCTGTTTTGTATAAGTAAGACTGAGTGAGAACTTCCTTTTTCTTTCACTTAAAAAAAAAAAAAAAGAAAAAAAAACCAAAAAGAAAAACAAGCAAACAAACAAACAAAAAAAACCACTTCTAAGAGCTTTTACTCAGCTCTCACTTTTACACTCCCTTCATTTTCCAGACAGTTAGTATGATTGCATTTCAGAAGAAGAAAGGTTTCGGGGTTTAAGTGGTCTTCCGTGAGAATATTCAATAAAGCTGGAACTTTTCCATTTTGCTCAATTTCAGGTGAGATAGTCTTTTGCAGGAAAACTTCTAGCTCTGTGATCCAGTCAGACATCTTTCAATAGACACAGCTTTCACTCTCTCTTGAACTTCTACTTTCTTTTATTTACTTTTTACTAATGATAAACAGAACCCTTAAAGGCATCTTCATTAAATAAATTTTGAGAATAATGTAAAAAATGTAAAAGCAAGAAAATATAACAGAGCTGATCTAGGATAGAACACGGTTTTCTTGAAATAGTCGTCTTGTTCATATAAAAGTCTCAGGCTTCATTTGTTTAGTTCATTTGGACCATTTTTACCTCAAATAGCTGAAATGTTACTCCAGCAGATAATAAATCAGAACATTTCTCTTGATTCTCTTGTTGGGTCACATTCTTAGTCTGGTATTTATTCCTGCAACTGTAGTGATTAAATGCACCCATTGCCTAAAATCATCAAACTGAAATTTCATCCTTGTTTGTCATTACTGAAAAGTGTACCAATAATAAGTAGATTTTAAAATAGTGACTTTTTCTCTTCTTGCAGTTTGCAAAACATATCCAGCAAGCTTACAGTGATGTAAAGCAATGCACAAATAACTTCTGATCTGGATTCCCTCATATGCCATATTTACTGTCAGGGGATTAGGTGCCAAAAAAAACTCAGTGAGATTTGTAGCATTTCAACAGCACATAGCATGCATGTCAGTGAAATGAAAGGCCAGTGCGTCCAGTGGTGCCACAGCTGAAAACGCCTTCTGTGGCATGCATTTCACTTCTCTGAAAGCCATGCCAAATGTTATAAAATGCTGAAACCCTTCTGTCAGATTCACCAAGCCACCCCCATTCAGCAGTGTTTTTGACAGGGAACACTATGAAAAAGTTAAACAAAATGCGGAGTTCTATACCGAACACAAGTGGCTAACTGTTGCCACTTCAGTTTCTTTTGTACCTTTCCTGACTTGTGCAACATTCTAAGGACACTGGCACTGCCCCAAATCTCTGAATTGATATACTCCAGACACTGATCTGAAAACCTAAAATTTGACTAGGAAAGTTTCAAAATGGCAAAATGCGCCGAGTGTCAGAGTTTGCATTTAGTTACGAGCTAGTTGAAACGGGGGGTTCAACATCTCCCTGTTAATACTAATCTGAGGAAGCGAGTGAGCCATCTGAATGATGCACAGTGTTCCCTTAATCTAGTGAGAGGTTTTTACTCACCTGGGTACATGTTCATATGTGCATTTCTGGCAGATGTGCTCAGAAGGGGCTGTCCATAAATGAAACATGCACTTAGAGTCTGTGCTCTTCAGAGGACGAACCATGATTCCCTGAGGGATTGCAGAGCAGTATCTTGGAGCAAGAGCCTCCAACTAAAAGGATAAGGCTTCTGCAATAAAATTTTTTAAAAGTAATAAAAGAAAATTTACAGCGGTGACATGATTTAGGAGTTCATTGGGAAAGGCGTAACTCTGCATGCCAGAAAGCGCGAGCAGGTCCACATGGCACAGCGCAGCCGGGCTTTGCAGCAAGGATAAGCCCAGAGAAAGGAAGGGCGGTATCTCCCAGAGGTACTTTAAAATAAGATCCTTGTAGCTGCAGATTTGTTACGGGAAGAAGGAGGTTTGGATTGTATCACATCCAAGTCTGTTATTGGTTTAATCCCTCACTGTCCGGACCACGGCTCTGGCCATCCCTTCCTGGACGAGGTGGTGCTTCTCGCCACTGCCACGCCACTTGCAGAACAAGGGGGATCCAGCCTCACACTGTAACTCACGTCCCCAGGCAGCTCCCTTCACAGGCGTGCCTTGGGAGATAACAGGGCCTGGAGGCTGCACCGCCTTTCAGGAGCTCACCAGCCGGCTCCCTGGCCTCGCTGGGCCGAAAGAATTGCATTTGCAGCCACTAGTAGGGGAAGGACCTGGCATGGCTGGCAATGCCAGGGTCAAGGCTAAGGGCTGCTTTTATTTCAGCCCTTGCCAAACGCTGAGAGAGCCATGACGATGGCAGAGAGACCACTCGTGTAAAGCAGATACCTCTTTGGGTGTCAGCAATTGCAATAGCCAGTCTCCCCAGGGCTGGCTCTTTCTTCCACTTCGCTTCAAGTTTTTGCTTACTTAAAGGGAATATTTCCTGTTGTGGTGTTGCTTCAGACAGGAATTCCCTCATTTTACCTTATCTGTATCCAAGCTATGGGGAGGTGGCAGAAAGGGTCAGTCTCACATTTTTCAACATGAAACTTCTTGTTTTGATGACCTGTTCGCATTCTCTGCAGATCCTTTGCCACCAGGACAATCATCTCTGCCTTGTAGAGAATATGGACCCTCTGTGGAGACTGGCAGGCTTCACAATCGCTTCTGAATTAAGCCTGCTGACACCCTTGCTAAGCACCGTTATCCCATATCTCTGGAAGAACATTAAACCAGAAAGAGATTAAATAACTTCTTCAAGGTCACATATCAAGTATGTGACAAATCTGGGAAAACAACAAAAATTACTGCAAGTCACCATCCTTTGTCTCCATGAGCTTCCACCTTTTGTTGTTACTGTTATTCATAAACAGACAGTATTACAGCAGGCACAGTTTGCGACAAGGAGCAGACACCATTGCTCCAAGTATTGTGAAGGTGAAAGGATGGTCTTTGTCTTGAAGAGACTGAAACCCAAAAGCAAGCCTTTCAGTTCCTCATGTTGCTGGGAGTCTCCTGTAAAACCTTGAAACTTGCACTGGACAGTCACTCAACATTTTTTAAATGCAGCTGTCTGTATAAGAAAAACCGCATAGCCCTCTTACGTAAAGGGATGCAGGGCTCCAGGAGCATGAGGGGCACCGAATTTCAGCTCACTCCTGTTTCTGTCTTGTATTGAAAAGCATTTAAAACAGACAGGATTTTTGCTCATTTCCTGCAAATGGAGCCGAGAGGAAAAGTTGCTGATTGCACTGCCTGACCTACAAGAAGCACACCCACAGCATGCTCAAAATTCAACTCAATAGCATTCCCTATGCCAGCCAAGCCTGGCCTAACACCAGTGTTACAATGTGTGGTGCTGCCGGATTCAGGCCTGGCTGACTTTACAGATTGATCGCAGGTTTCTCTTCAGTTATGAAACAGCTTCCAAACCTCAGAAGTGAATGCAATGTGCTGACTCGCTGCCAGGTATGTCACACACAGGACAATAATGTCCAGAAAGTACAAGAATGTGGATTTATTTTTAAACTTATTTTTATTTAACACTTCTTAAATGCAATCGCAGTAAGTTTCTGCTTTTTCAATTCTTCCTTTTTCCTGAGCTACAGACTAAGTGATCAGACAATAAGTAACTCCAGGCACTGAATTTACAGGGAAATTGTTGCACTTTTCAGGTGGTTAAAGTCATTAACTCATACTTTATTACAGCAGCTGAGGCATGCAATAATCAGCCCCAAAAGTACTGCTCTTTGGGTCTTAATGCTCAATTAATTTTCTGGAATCCACATCAAGAAACAAAGGAATGAAACCACAATAAGAAGAAGCATGGGGAAGAGTTATTGTTTCATTTATTCTTTAATTTCAGTCTTGGTTTTTCAGAATTATAAATACTTCAACCAAACCCCATGTTGGTCAAGCCTCGCTGCTAGTCCAAATTGTTCTACTATTTCTGTTGACTCAAACAGGATTAATTGCAGAGGGCAGCCATGTGGGTCAGACCAAAAGTCAATCTGCTCCAGCATGAGCCTCCAAAAGTGCCCAGCAGTGGATGCCCAGGAAACCCCATACAGACAGGATAAGCAGAAAGTGGTGTTTTCTCTGGGATATTCCCAGTGTTCAGCCTCTCTGTGAATGAGAGATGGTTTCTTTCTACCTAATATCCCCCATTAGACTTGTATTCCATGAATCTATCAAATCCTTATTTGAACAGGTCTATAATATTATCATCCACAGCATTCTGTGACATGAAGACAGATGAAACAACCTCTCAGGACACTCATCAAGAGATGAGTCCTTCATTTGTTCTGGATTTGGCAATTGCCATTTTTTCTTTGACATCATGACTTTCCCTTCAGCTGTGTATTACTGGGGCAGAGCTGAGAAAAATGATGTTGTAGTCATCCAGCCTCCAAAGATCAATAGTGTTCCTTCTTGAAAAGTAAAAAATGCAGTTTTCAGGGTAAGACTATTATAAACATTTATTTGCAAAAGGAAAAGAAATAAAGGGCACCCACACATTTTGCACAGGCCTACAGAAGGGGTTTTATGTCTGAAACACTTAACAGAAATCCTTTACTGGCAAGCTACACTTCAAAGCAGTGCAGGCATGAAGTTTCTGGACAAGGCTCAGCCTCCTTTACTAGAACAGCTGTAGAGGAATGTTATCCATGCAAGTTCAGGAAACAAATATGCAACCCTATATTCATGATCCAAGTGCAGTACTCCTGAATTTTCCTACTGCTTGCAAGGCCAAAGCATGCCTTTCTGATTGTCTAGTCTGATCGCATGGCTATGAATCTTAAAACAGTACTACTGCCACCAAGCCCACATTTTCTTTTAGAGATAAAAATACATATGCTAATTGGGAATTTAAGAACACTCTTGGGTGCCAGAAATCTGCAGTTGAGAGAGACGATGTTCTGTATTTAAAAAAAAAAATTAGACAAAAAAAGGTAATATAAAATTATTCAAAGAAATGGGAAAGCAAGAAAGTCAACAGCATCAAATATGGTACGGTGGGAAGTGAATAAGGCAGGAAACAGGACATGATAATATCTACAGAAAAAAAAAGATTAAGAACAAAAAAAATTTAAGCATAACTAAAATAAAAGAGATCCTAACAATGGTTTTAGTACAGAGGGCAGGAGTACTGAAACATTTCTGACCTTCTCATTGGGAAAAAGACAGATTTATATATATGATAAAATATTTCGCATACCATTATAACCATTTCTAAAGAGGATGCTAAGCAGCAGATTCCAAATGAAGATTTAACAACAACAAAATCAGACCATTCCCATGTATGGATTTTAAAAGAGCCAGACAAGGATCTCTTTAGTATTCATCATCATTTCCAGTAAGTTTTGAAACACCCAGTAACTGCAGAGGATTAAAGGAGGCTGAGTTTGTGACAATACATGAGAAGTGTAAGCAGATATCCTGAGCAATTACACTCCCAGCAGCCTGCTAGCAAAGGCAGTGGAATAGCTACTCTTGGTTTCTATTAATAACAAACTTTAGAAGGTAATAAAAGAAATGCCAATCAACATGCATTTATGAAAAATACATTTTGCAAAGTTAACCTGGGAACATTTTCACAGGATTACACATTTGGGTCATCTTTTACACATTTATAGATAGCTTAATATCAGTGCCTGAGGCAGACAGCATGAGGATACAGCCCCTCCCAGGGAAAACAGTGCACACTGGGGGAAGACACTGTGGGAGCAGGGACCAGGGGCAACACTCAGAGGGACAGGGGGCTCCTCAAACCCTGTTCTGTCAGAGTCAGAGGGATGTGTCAGTGGCCTACGAAAAGGCCACCATTAGAGTTTGAGGCAGAAGAAAGGTCTTGCATAGTACCAGGTCCTCATGTGCCCATCCCAAGCTGGGCATGGTCTTCAATAGAACTTTGTGAAGGGTACTGAGGGAAATCAATATTAAGACTATATTTGCAAATATGTTATCAGTTGCTCTAAGGTTTTTGCTCCTTTTAGTTCGGCACATACAGTTTTACAGCTGACATTTGCACATGGTTAACAAATGCTGATTAAACCTATACACTCTCCTTTTGATCAGCTGCGAGAAAATATTACACTTTGTGTATCCCACAGTGAACAGCAAGGAAGACTGTTTAATGATATCCATTCTAAAAAGTTTCTCAAAAATTAATTTAGCAAATACAGTACCAAATAAATATATATACCTGTTCTTCATACTGACAGTGTGCATGAAATCTGAATAAACTCTGTTTATGTTGCAAAATTGAAAACTTGCTTTTCATTTTCTACCCCACTAGCAGATGACCAGTTTTAGCAAATTAATCACTTAATATGTTCTAAAACATTCATTTGCTGTATTTATTCAAATCTTTGTCCAGTGTTAGTTTTCTAGTAAAATACAGTCTTTCAAGTCTGGTTTTAAAATAAACCTTATTTCTCTAAAATGTGAAAAGCCTTTCATATTTGCAGTGAAGTAACCCATGGATATACCTTCACCATTTCCCTTCTTTCAGAAAGATTCATAATCTTTTTTATATCATTATATATGAAAGAAGGAGAATTAAACTTCAGGTGGCCAGTCTTATAAATGTCTTCTGCAATAAAACAGGTCTTATTTCAGCAAGTACTTGTATTTTCTAGATGTCATTAGTGAAGCAAGTATTTCTCCTCCTTTAGCCCCTGGATGTTTTTACATCCATATTAAAGAGTAATGAGGATTTTTGGTTTAAGGTGTGCAGAAGGAATGTGAGAGTCACTGGGCAGGGTTTGTCAGGTACACAGACAGGAGATTTAAGATGCAAGGCAACACAACCTCAGCTGTTGATGCCAATTGAGGAAGTATTATCCTAAGAAAATGCAAGGCAATGAATCTATCAGCTGCTTCTGACACTCAGTTCCTCCCTCCATTTCCTGCTCACTCCCGCTCCGCTGACCTCCAAATCCCCTTGTTTCCTATCTTGCTGATTTCTTTTTCAGCATCCTCAGCATTGTTATCTTCAAGCATTCTGTTGCTGGCCCTCCTTCCTTATTTCCTTTGTGTTGTTTCTAAGAGACCAGCTCTCAGCGAGAGCCTAATAACTATTATGTAAAGTGGGAGGCAGAAAAGGGTGAATGACTATAAGATATTAATAATAATAAAAAAAAATCATTAAAAACATATATGTTGGACTGATTCCTGCAAATTCCCAAAGATAAGAATATCTTTACAACCACTTAGAATGAACTTTGTGGGAACAGCATTTTAGCAAAGACTGAAGAAATAAACTGTGCTTAAAAATGCAGATGGCTGGATTAATTTCTTCGATTCTTTCAGTAGTTAAAATAGCCACTGAAAAAGTTCAGATTTTGGAAGCTTTTATGAAGTCAGATCTTATTCCACTGATATTTTGAATGAGTCAAAATGATACTGGCTAAAATACTTTACATGTTAAGAACTTATGTTTTAAAATTTGGCCATTTTAAAGGCAGAAAAAACTTAGAAATGAAATACCTGGTGAAATCTTCAGCCAGTCTAAAATAAAGCTTAAACAGCACACTGCCCAGATACAAAACAAAATACACCCAATATATGCCTGGCGCTAACTACAAACGCACTCTGTGTTGCTGAAATACAAAAGAATTCTGCAGATTTTAAAAGGACACAATTTGACATAGTTTACTGCCATAGCAACTGGTACCTAAACCTCATACAAATGGAAGAGATCAGCTGAACTGTTTAGTCCTTTTCATTTGAACAGCCACTGTCAGAGTTTCCTCCATTGCAGTGACTTGATCGGGCTGGGATGTCTCCCATTTTTATGCTTCTTTTCTTAAACAGCAGCACAGAGATTTGCTGCTCCAAAGGGGACATATGTGCTTACAAAGCCCAGAAATGTCCAGCAGGAGTGGGAAATGAGGGCTGCTTTGCAGTATTCTGGCACTGACAGTGCAAGATAGAAATATCGCTTTATTTTCCTAGGTGCATTTTGAGACTGTTTAACAGATAATTTTATCCCACCCTCCGGATAGTGCTTGATAAACTCCCAAAACCAAAAATGCATCATGTGCAGCCCACTTCCATCCATCATCAGTGCTCAAGGAAACCAGTCTGTCCCCATATCTGGGTTACAAGCGTCCCATCCCTCTACAGCCTCCTTCTTCCCCCTTACCAAAACCTAGGGAAACACTTTGCAGCGTGCCTGGCTTGCAAATATGCGATCTGGGGCACAGCACTGCCCAAACGTGATGGACTGACAGGGGAGCTTCCTTTCAGCAGCCTCTACTCTGGGGCATCCAGACAAATGTTGTGGCTGGGAAGTAGAAGGAAAGCTGTCTCCTGAAAAGGTGACTCAAACTTTTCTTGACCTTTCCTATAAATGGAAAGATAAAGCTGTTCACAGCTCGAACTGTGGCTAGAGCAATGTGGTTCCCATGCGTTTTTTCAGTCTCATGGTATCTGTAAGTATTCACTCAGACCGATGCACCATTTTTACCTTTTTTTTACCTCATATTTGGTTTAGTTAAATGTCATAAACTTACTCTGAATTTTAGGAAACATTGCCATGGGAAAAAAAGACATGCCAACCTGGCACATGCTCTGACTAGCAATCCTGGGAATCTGGGATCTTATCTCTAAAGGGGGAAAATACCAAACAAAGGAGGGAGAAAAGAGCAAGAACATTTTCTATTTCACCAAGATGTTTTCTTTTTCTCTGAAAGATTGGTGGTTTAAGTCTCTCTTCAAATTTCCCGACTATTAAATCCTTCTAGTCCCATTTCTGTCCTTTTAGCACCTGAGTGCTAAGAGCATGCCGCAGCTGTGTCCACAAATTCATTCCCTGTCATGTGAAAAAGCACAGCCTCTTCTCAGCTTTAGACTTCTTGCTACTGTCTCATGAAGTGTCCTAATTACCTTGCCTGGTGCAGTCAGTATTTCATATGCAGCAGACACATTCCCTGTTGTCTCCTTCCTGAGTTAAATACAGTACAAGCCATTTTGCAGCACCAAGGGCTGCCCAGAAGCACGAGCAGCAGCTTCTCAGCTGACTGCAGTTCTGAGGTGCCCCCAGCGCTGCTGCAACTTCTCTTCAAGAAGAGATGTCTCTAAAGTTTCCTCTAGGTCCATTTTCTCCACAGGATCCGGTCCTTTGTATGCATATGTTAGACAGAAAACAGTTAAGCAGTGCAGCAGAAAGAAGGAATTCAGCTTCTCCCCAGAAGAAAGGAAAAGGCAATGCTCTGCAGTGTGCAGGACCCTGGGCCAAGCCCCTGAAATAGCCATTTCCAGGCTCCGAGAGCATTGACACTGACTCAAGGTTCTCACAGAATATTCCCGGAAGAAGTATCCGCTCATATTAAAAAAAAGCATCTGATGAATGGGTGTTTTCCAAAATGTAGCGGGTTGAGGTTGGTTACGCAGCAAGCACCAACAACTATTCACTTACTTGCCTCTGCCATGAGTAAGCAGAGAAGGGGAAATTAAAAAATCACTTTTTGTGAGGTGAAATAAGAATTATTGAGGAAAAAATGGAAGAACTTCAAGGCAAAACAGGCTCAGACTTAACAGTATAAAGAGGATTTATTACTAGCAGAAGTAAAAATGAAAAGAAATGATAGGGAATTAAAGCAAACTTCCAGAACAAACCCTTATTTCCAGTACTTCCCTCCTTCCAACCCACCAATCCACACAAGGGAAACAAAGCATGAGGTTTGGTCGGTGCATTCATTGCTTAAGAGTCTTTCTTTGAGGAAAAGAGTTCCTTCTGATGTGCCGTGGGACTCTCCCCACAGAAGACAGTCCT
>VZTA01028645.1:122386-181710 GCA_013398855.1 Mohoua ochrocephala
TTACAGTCTTTGCCACGGCTTGCACAAAGAATTTCAGATCTGGCCCTGGGAAACAGCGCCTCCTCTCCTTCCCTTCCTCCACTGGCCTCGGTGTCGCCACCATGTTGGCTCCCTCACATGGTCTCACTCTCTTTCCTCTCTAACTTGGAAGGAAGTTGGTATCTGTAAAGTTATAGTTGAGAAAATGTTATCTGGGTCCTGCATCAGGAAAATACTTGCCATGTTCTTCGTTTGCTAGTTGTGAGGTGTTTTCTCCCTTTCGGCATGACCTGGGCCAGCTGCAGTGAAGGCCCTACCGGCTCTGCACAGGCCATGGTGGCTTCAGATGGCTCTCAGCTGCCTGCTCCGGCTCGGGTGGGGGAGGTCAGTTTCGCGGCTACATGGTGGCTTTGGGTGGGTTTTTTCTCTGCAGTCTGGTCCCCGCCAGCTCTGCTGGGCCACACCGCCGCTGGGGGAGGGCCTGGCCCGCTCCGGGACGGAGCTCGGAGGTCCCCAGAAGTCGCACTGTGGTGATCTCAGCTGCGCAGCAGTTCACAGTTGTTTTTCAGCTACCTGCGGCTCCTGGGCTTGTTTTCCCAGTGACCTGGGCCCGCCGTGCCGGGGGAGAGCCGGGCCCGGGCCCGCTCCGGGATGGAGCCCGGGGCCCCCCTCCTCCCCGCGGGGAAGTGGGAAGTAAAAGAACCAAAACTCCCGCGCTTGAGTATCTCTAAATATCTGCATCGCAGAGGTGTTACCAGCTTTCTCATTGGTTTAACAACCTGCCCATTAAACCAAGTTTTAAACCCATAACACAAAATAAAAATTTTTGCTCAGAGTCCACTATCCCTCTCTCTAAATTGTACCAACATAATTTTAACATGTTTGAATGCTGGACCATGTCATGTGGTAGCAGAAGCACTACAATCGGGGATCATCAGTTATCTGTGGCTGAAAATCAGGAGTGTGTGAATTACTTAAGGAATTTTTACAAGTTTTTCACTTTAGGTTTAACTAGAACTCCAAAACTCTGCTTCTGTGATCAATGGCATTGGTAATTTGATTTAAATTTGGGCCATAAAGATATATAATCTGAAGGGTTTTTAAACTGAATTAGATAAATTCGAAAGAGAATTTTACCTGGCTTTCACTTCAGTTTTGAAAAACATTAACAGAAAAAGCTGGATTTTTCTTGTTCCCTGGCCAATTGTCAATTGTTCTTTTTAAACATAAGATAATTTCCAAAATTAAGGTATTTCTCAAGCTAGTGACAATAGCAAGGGAGTGAAACGAGTTCAGCTATCTGGTGCTTGCTGCCAGCTGTTTGCTGTGTATGCCGACCAGTCAGATTAAGTATCAGCTATCAAAAGCTTTAAGCCATTTGTGGATAAATACTGGATTTTTGAACCGCAGGTGAAATGTCCTCTGTTCCTGTGCCCATGCTATAAGGAGTCCAGCAGTACTTAAAATCAGGTTTTCATAGAAAGTAGAAGAATCTCAATAAAAATATTTGTACATTCTCTTCTTATCAAAGGAAAAAAGTCTTTCTTAGTTTGATTCAGAAAGAGCCATCTCCATAAACCTACCAGCTCCTGTTTCTGGGAAAACCCTACTGCCTAAGTGCCAGTCATGTGAACTTCTACCAGCATTAAGCAAGTTTCCAGAATTTTCCTCAGGTTACTCCACAACTTTAAACCCAGGTTGTCTCACAGGCAGACATCTTCTGGATGCTACTCTCAGTCACAAAGTCTTTGTAGAAATTGCCTCTCCTCACTACGGGAAGAGTGTGAGGAGCCACTATGCTAAGAATGTACTGAATGTAACTCTTGATGCTTGTGGCTGTAATTTCGCGGCTGGAAAGAATGAACGGGAGCCATTATCATGTGACCAGCCAGCTCTCCAGAGGCTATTGTGAAATGCTCTGGGAAACGCAGCTTGGCAACCCTGTAACCCCCAATAACTCCCAAATTCACAGTTTTCCCAAAGAGCCTTATTCCAGAGCACAGCAAAGAGCTATGAGACATTCTTTTTTCATTTATATATTTATGTGTATTTCTAAATTTTGTTATTACTTTTGTTTATGCAGTCATGCACTACTACAGAACCAATGTTGATTAGTCAGTGCTGGGTATGGCTGCTGACGGTTCTTAGTTGACGTGGACAAGACAGTCAGTCCCTAGAGTTCTTCAGTGAGGGCCTGTCTCCCGTTTTCTCCGTCTTTCTTCACTTATCATCAGTGTGTATTCTACTCAATTTTACTCTTAAATACAGAGCCAAGCACAAGCCTACCTGCAGTGTAGTCACAGCAGGTACAGGTCTGCCAGGAACACCTTTGTTTGTTCTAAGACTGCCCATGTACTTCATAAGGGCTCAGGCCATCATCTGGGACTAGGGCAAGGAAGAAATATAAGCCAGAGATGTCTTCCTAGCTGGGTCTCAGGTGTGCAGCAGTGCCCATGGGATGAGCTCCTGCCTGATCTCCGCTGCTGTGAGAATGGTGTGGGACCACAGCTGCTGCGATGGTAGTGTCTCGGAGCTGGCAACATGAGCGTATGAAGTGTGAACTGTAAAAGTATTTCCTTTGACTTAAGATGTCTAGAAAGCCTTGTGCAGGGAGCAAGGTAAAGGAAGCTACGAACTGTCATCCAGTCTCTTTAAATTTGGGAGCAGGCTGCAGACGCATAGGAGGATGTCTGAGGGAGCAACACTACACGCTTGCCCTTCTTTTATACTCTTCCCAAGCATACGCTCTCAGCAGAGAAGTAGCCTACATGGGCCTCTGGTTGAACTCGGTACGGCCACTCATGTCGCCAGGAGGGACGCCAGCCGTAGGAAGGTCTGCTGGGCAGCCCCCTGGTGCTCCATATCCCTGGTTCCCCAGCCCATCACCCTGTAGCTCCTTGTGTTCCCTGTATGCTTGGGTTTCATTTGAAAGGATCTCA
Source organism: Mohoua ochrocephala (assembly GCA_013398855.1). NCBI lineage: Eukaryota > Metazoa > Chordata > Aves > Passeriformes > Acanthizidae > Mohoua > Mohoua ochrocephala. The sequence continues at coordinate 125,305 of VZTA01028645.1, forward strand.
GCTTGGGAGGGGCATGGTATGCCGGCCCATGTCCTTCCAGCATGGTGCCAGGACACAGAGAGGGACTCTCCAGGAGTGGGTCTGTGAAGCACATCACAAAGAAGCCATAGTATAGACACAGCTGCGGAAGCTGCGCAAATGATGTCAATAAGAGAAAGATCAGATCCCGGTTCCTAAAATTACTTGCTTCGAGTTAATGTCAAACATATTGCCAAAGCATGTTACACAATTTCTATTATGCACTAAAAGAATCCGCATTGTGAAGTTAAAGTTTAATTATATTATCGTTTACTCTGAGGAATGTTTGTGGTTTAATCACTGTTTATGTTTATTATCTTTTAGTTTACATTTTTTCCCAGATTAATAGAGCATAAGATACACTGTATCAAGATTTCACATTAAGGCAAGATACTAGTTTAACAGTACGTGGTAAAACTTTAAAAACCAAACAATTGTCAACCTCGTGCCACTGAAATAACTCTCTGTTCCAAATTCATGTCCCTGGAAACAATAGAATGTCCTCATGGCGAGGTGGCCTGTCAAATCACTAAACAAGGGCTGGGGTCGGCTCCCCTGCTGGTGCAACACTAATGACTCCATGCAGCTGTGCCAACAGGGATTTTGGCCCTCCAAAAAACTGCTCGCAGGATGTTCATTTGATAATATGGAACATGCACATGCTGTGGACGTGTAATGTCCTTCAAATAATCCACCTCAGAAAAGTGACTTTGGGAGGTTGGATACACACAGAAAGGATGTATAAGGAAACTAAACTGTATGTTAACCCCATGAATGTGGTCCCAAGTGGCTGCAGGACCCTGCAGTGTAACCAGTAATTTCCATCACAAACCAGCCATGTAATTACAGTCTAACTGCAGAACTAATGCTAACCTCACAGCAGTTCAGTTGTGCTCTGAGTCCCGATCGTGTTGTCAGATACCAGGTGCCTTCCCAGACTATCCAAAGGTCAGCCCTGACCTATAAATGTGGGAGCACATACGGAAGGCACTCGCACACGCTGGCATTCATGCATAAAGAAGAGGTAGTCAGCAGGAATTGGATCACTGGATAGGAGAGTCCTGCATTATCAGGTCAAGATTTGTTTTATACAAATTTATCAATAATGTCAGTATCAATAATATCTTTGTAGTAACTGTAGAAAAAGAATTGAAACTATCATGCAAAATCTGTGTAGTCACAACAGTTCACAATTTCCAAATGGTGAGCAAATATTATAAAAGAGATGAAGAGAACAAAGCCAATCCTTTCGCTCCTTCCTACCTAGCTTATTTGTGAAAGACTTTTGTCCGCATTTGATTTCAGATTGCCACGTAGGTAGGACAAAATCTCCTCAAGATACATTCAGACTATGTGAACACCAGATTTCTCTTGAAGAAAATGTGTGTCACCCAGTGCACTCTCAAGCAGAGAAGAAAAATGCTGTGCAGTCAGGGAAGAGGTATTATCTTAAAATAATACACATACTGTACTGCGCTGGAATATAATACATAATACAACAAAGATAAATATGCATATATTCATTAATATGCATGAACACAAAAGTACATATATGAGTCTCTTCTGTACTTTACCCTGTCCCATACCAACAAAAACATACATGAAGTTTTCTTGAGCTCTAATACCGAGTGCATTTTTGAGGACTGCAGAATCTGGTCATTTTAGAAGCAGTAATGATGATGTCAGAGTTTGTCCACATTCCTCAGGTAAGTTACATGCTCGAACAATGTACAGAGGACTGTCATGTCTGCTACCACCTTACCAAAATCCACGTGGCTTGCTCAAATCATATTAATTGCTTAATTCGTATTTCCTTTTTTTTAATTAAATGGCAAATGTGCCCAGTATAAACCATGAATGTGTGTGAAGACTCTTAAAATACTCATAAATGCAGACATTTCCACAGTCCCTGAATCACTTGCAAATAAATTCTGATTTCATTCTAATGCATTCTGCATACTGAAGGATCCAGCAAATATTTTCTGTGCCAAACTCTCAGCTGATGGGTGCTACTCAACATTCACTGAGCACAGCTAGTAACCCAGTGTGTAGCCCTCACTTTGATTGGATGAGAAGGAAGACTTTGTCAACAAGAAAATAAAGAAGAATGATTAATTCATTTCCCATATGAATTTTAAGGCATTCAGAAACATTCATACTAAAATTCATGAGACTTTGGGGATTCATTCATACCAGGAAATTCGTTTCAACTCATTTTTGTAGAGACATACTTAGTGAATCACAGATCAGTGACCAGCTCAATTCCTTCATGATTTTTTTTAGTCAGCATTTGTTCCTCTATTTTTGTGCTTGTTTATTTTCTGTATTTGATGAGACCTAAACATATATATATATGTATGTATGTATGTATGTATGTATGTATGTATGTGTATATATACATGAGAAATACATTTCTATGTAAATAAACAGGCAGGAAAAACCATGTCACGGGTAGGAAACACCATAATGGTCATGTCCTTGGAAATTACCAAAGGAGGGGATGCTTTTGTGACCAACATTGCAGTCTTTTCAGGTACTCTGCCCCCTGAGCTTTCCTAAATGGAAAGCTGAACTTACAGGAGAATGAATCAGACCAAACTTTGGCCATCCAAAATGTAGGCACCAGTTAGGCTGGTCAGCTGGATGGTCCTTTGCTCCGAAACAGAGATGGCCCTTCCACAATGCAAGTCAGCCCAGCAGTCCCAGAAAGGGACAAAACACTCTCTGGACTATTTATCTCCACCTATGGGTAGATGGGACTGTGGGGACAACTTAGGCAAATAGCTTAGTTAGAAACTTAAGTTTTTTGTGGTTCAGCATAAGTCAGACGAATCTCACCCTTTTGTCTGAACTTGGGAAAATAACCAAGTAAAGTAAGGAAGCCGTAAGAGATTCAATCGGGTTTTTTATTACTCTCTACAAAGCTTCGTATAAATGCTGGCTAAGGCATTTCTGTATATAGAGTAATAACATGAACTGACATTGCTGGCTGCAATTTTTTTCTCCTTTCATTCTGCAGAGGCTGAACATGGAAAACAAGTCACTGGGAGGGAGGGAAGCGTGAAAAATGTGTCTCTGTCTGCAACTGCAACCTTTCGCTTATTAATTCTCAAAGGACTTAAAGCAGAATCTCATGGAAGTTTAAAATCTGACAAAGCTAAAAAAAAAAAAAGGCAAGTCTTAAAACTTTTAAGGTAATAAATCATAGTCTTAAGATTGGCCATTTTTTAGAATGTCAGTAAAGATGAAAGAGCCTGAGAAAGAATAAAATACTTGGTCTTTTTTAATTATTCTTTTTCCTAGTCGTTATTCCTGTGTTTCTCTTTATTTTGCCTACAGAAGATCCATTTCTCTCTGTGTACCTTACAGTTAATTTGCAGGGGGTTAAACCTTTCCATGGCTTTTTGCATGGAATATAGAATAATTTTGCAATGGATTGTTATGAAACAATATCCTAATGTACCACCTCAGCTTTATCTCCTATTAGACAGGAGAAAGATGCATCAGATTACGCATCTATTACTCAAATCAATCAGACAGAGTATCATTCTACTACAAATGCCTCTGTAATTGTAGAAAAAGACCATTAAGGTTGCAAAGTACAAAACAGAGATGCTAAAAAGCCCCAAAATTAAGGACGTCACTGGGACTTCATTACACATCAGCTCCAAAGAGCAATTTAATGTTCCCATGCTTTGCACAGAACTACCTGGATGCAGGTGACAGGAAAGAAAGACGGAGTGATGTTTCCTCTGCAGCTTATGCAATTAAGGCAAGAGTACACTTTTTTTTTTTTTGGTGCACTTGAGACTTAAAATTCAGAGTTTACTCTAGACAGTAGGTATCTGTGCACAGTGGGGGAGGAATTCTCATCACCATGGCTTATGATGGGAAAAAAAGTGAATAGGTGAAGCACTTGAGCAGGAGGAAACAGGAGCTTAATTAACTCTGAAACAGCATTTGGACTGCTGACCAGGAGACTCTGCTGACCTCTGGGAGGGTCAGCTGGGGGTGGAAGGGCAAAGTCCTACCCTTGTCTTTGGAAAGCCCACTGCACTGCGGAGCATGGAAGTACCATGCCACCATAGAGGCAGGAAGTGAGAAGCGGCTTCGGGCAGGCCTGGCAGACTGGCCTCTCCAGGGGTTAGGTGACATTTAGGGACCCTCTCCACTCACCTATCTGGGTCATGGTGTGAGACACCAGACAGTTCCTTCAAGAAGAGGCAGTTGGCCTGTCCAACCTGCTGTCCTGCCTCCAGCAGTAAGGCAGTAGCCATCGGCTGATGCCTGAGGAGGATTTGGAGAAGAGGGCAAGCTGCACAGCCATGCTTCCCCTGTTCCTGCCCCATCTTGTGATGTAATTGCTGCTGTCTTTGTGTCTGATAGCCCTTGATGGCTTTTCCTTCTGTGGCCTCCCCCTCCGACATCATGAACAAAGCCAATCTCCTGCAGTGACAGGGATATTTGTGCCCCTAAAGGGACCTGCAGGGCCAGAGCGAGGGGCCAGCCAGCAGAGGTGTGGGACAGGCTTTCTGAATGGCTCCCAGCAACCAGGTGCCTCGGCTCCACTCCAGCCTGACAGAGGTGCTGAAAATAGCTAGAGTCAGTCTGGCCTCAGGAGTTTAATGTTCCTTTTATTGCTGAAGCAATAGCATAAAACATCTGAACAACAGTTTCAGAATGTAATCTAACACATTGTTTTGTTTGCATCTTTTTAAAATAAAATTACTAGGGTATAAAGGCGTTCTGAGAATTATTCTGGCTTTCATGTGCACTGGAATATGATGTTTGAATAAGAAAATTCAGAATAATAGTCTGCTGTGTCAGATACCACGTTCACACAGTTAATATAGCGTTATCTTATGATCTGAGAGAGGACATTTCCCGAGCAGACAATCCTTGGTTTGTTTTTTTTTAATTAATCTCCTTAACTCTGAGCTATGGCATGGATGCTACAGATGAAGCAGAGATGTTCCTTCAGCATGCTTTGGACATTCCATGGGGGTTCAGAAGACCATCTCTCAGCAGCCACCTTCACAGGACACCAGTACCTGACTTGGACCCTCTCATCATCCCTCCAGGAGCTCAAAGCAGATGGTGCAGCTACCCCAGGGAAATCTGGATTTTTCGAAAGACTTCAGCTCCCACGAAAGCTGAGAGCATTTAAAGTTTCATCACCTCATTTAGCTGCCTACATGGGAACTGGTGGGTGCTGAACTCTTTGGAAACGCCTGTCCTGTGAAACGAGCCTCCAAGCGTTTTACATCACAGCTGAGTGTCAGTGTCGACTTCTACATGTCGAGTAAGTAAGGTCCTGACATAATACACTATAATGACTCCCTGTGCAGCCCTTTAAGGCTTTTTTGTAAAGACATACTTAGACGTCTTAATAGCTCAGAGTTGTTACTTTTACTGCTCATAGCTGTCTTACACATGTGGGTTTATATGTCGATTCACGTCAGTGTAGCTGCTAGGTGAGCATATTCACGTAATCCTTGGAATTTTTCTTGGAAAATTCACCAAAGCTTTTCCCCCTCCCTGTGAAATAAATTATGTCCATTTGATGGAGTGCTTTCTCTGGTATTCAAAAAAGGCCATTGCTACAGGAGTTATTCAATTATCTGCCAAAAAATCAGTTGCAAACGTATGCCTGTCTGTGTACCCACTAAGGTAAGGGTTTTACAGTCTGGTAAACTAAGAACAAGTCTGCATTTAAGTCTCAGGTTCTTTAATTAATCATTCTTTGTTTTTGGCTTTGGAGAGGTTTCTTCATCTAACTGTTGAATTAATGAAAAAAAGGAGTTTATGTCTGGAGCTGCACGGTAACAAGAGAACCTTTAAACTGCATGCACATTTCAGACAACACATGTATTTTACAAACACTCTCCATGTGGCTGTGTTTAACAATCTAAAGTATATCGCAATGAATGAACATTTAAAAGTAATCACGTAAAGGACAGGGTAGACTTCTGGATTAATCACTACAACTTTTGGGTGGTCCAGGATACGCTTGTAAAATTTTATACTAAGCAAATTTAATATTATGCAGAAAAATCATCTTTGCAGGATATTTCACCTCTGCATTCCTGTGTCTGCCTTTCTCCCTAGCAGAGCCAGCATGGCCTCAGGCACTAACAGGGGTTCAGCTCCTGAGAGTGGAATTGCTATGCAGACCCTTCACGGCCGTAGGACTGACTGTGCAAGCATGTATTTGTTGGTAGATGATGGATTTTCCACTGGTACTTGCCAGACTGACAAACCAGACCAGCTCCTCTTCTTTCAAATGGATTCCTGATGCTTCTGGGACTTTGAGAAAGCCTGTATATTAATATGTTTGGCTTCATTTTTGGCAAAGCAGACTCTCTGAACTTAACTCAGGATGAATGCTTTTTTCTCCCCTTAGCCTCTAGCAATACGTAAATAGGTGAAATCATCATCTCTTACATTTGAAAAATAATTAAAAAGGTAGAATACTATCTAGATAAATCTACTTTTTCAGATCTGGCATTTATTTCTTTCTCTGTTTATAAAAACTAGGTCACAGTGTGTGTTCATTTCAAAGAAAAAAATTTAAATACACTTTTCAAGCACAAATTAATGCTTCCCAATTATGTCTTCCTGTGGTGTTCAAAAAAAGTTTTTTAAAACAACAAATTTAGCATAGCAGAAATGAAAACATTTCTATTGAAAGAGAAAGGCTATCATAATTTGCTGACTAAAGCTGTAAAGTTATCAGTTCTAGTAAGGTTAAAAACAAAGTGATAAGGCTAGCAGCATCTCTCAAAGGACAGATTTATTGGTTATGATCATAATTTTTACACCATTCACAGGCAGTACGTTTTTGCTGCAAACATGGAGCTATTAAAGCAAGAATAAACAAAAAACTGTCCTGTGAACAAAGAATGAATGAGCGGGGAAAAAATGCTTTTTTATAGAAGGATATATTAATTGACCTTGTTATAGATATCTGCCTGTCTATAGATGTCTTCTATTCAAACAAGGGAATAATCCAAAATCAAAACTTGCTTGCCACTGATATTAAATCTTCCAGGACCTTCTTCAGCTGTAATGGAAAGAGAGGAAAGAAGAAGGCAGCAAAGTCTTTGGTTCTTTCTTTGGTGTGCTTCCCAGGTGTCAGGAGCTGCATGTACAGTTCAGCACTCCAGCACTCCCCTCACACCAGCACAACAGCACTGGGATGGCAGAAAGCACAATTTCCTCCAGTTTATTATTAATTTTCCAGCGATCATAGAATCACAGAATAATAGAATGGTTTGGGTTTGAATGGACGTTAAAGATCATCTAGTTCTTTACCCCCTGCCATGGGCAGGGACGCCTTTCACTAAACTGGCTTGCTAATAGCCCCATCCAACCTAGTCTTGAACATTGCCAGGGATGCAGCATCCACAACTTCTCTGGGCAGCCCGTTCCAGTGCCTCACTACCCTCTGAGTAAATAATTTTTTTCCTAGTGTCTAATCCAAACCTTCCGTCTTTCAGCGTAAAGCTATTCCCTCTTGCCCTATCACTGCACAGCCTTGTAATGTGTCAGATCAGAGAAAAACTCCTGGTAGAGATCAATGAGAAGAACTGTTTCCCTTATAACTCTTGATACAGCTGTGGTTTGCCTCAGGGCCCAGGGAAGGGGAGCTGTGCTGATAGCTACCAGCAGAAGTTCTTGTCACCTTCAGGAAAACACAAGTTTATTCCCCGTTTGGCTGAGCCCTCCTGGCTGGATGTAAACAACACGGTGAGAGGCAGTGGCAGAACAAACCATGCACACACCTCTGTTTGCTGCAGTCTGTGGCTAGATATGCACCAGCTCTTAGTTAACACCTGAAGGAAGGAGTGACTGAAACAAGACATCAGCTCTGGCATGCCCGTTGGTGGTCCTGCCAGAGTGAGTCTTCACCCAGGTCTGGGTCTGATGCAAAGCAGTCCTGCGAGGGTCAAGGCTGCAGAGAAACTGGAGGGAAACTCGGCCAAGAGACCAAGACAGAAATTTGCACTGCTGCTGCCCATATTGAACTGACTGCACGGATAAAAAGCTTGCACTTACAAATAAGTGCATTAAAGCTTTTTTTTTTCTCTCTCTCTCTAGCTTCAATTCCATTGTCTTTTATTTGTCATGCTTTGATCCCAGATGGCAACTCAGTTCAATGCATCCATTTGCTCAGCCCTCCTGCACCCCAGGTGGAATAGGGAGGAAAACCATAGGAGGAAAAATAAAACACAAGGGTTGAGCTAGGAGCAGTTTCATAATTGAAACAAAGTAAAATAAAGTAATATTAATATAAATAGCAATAGTAATAATAATTGTAATAAAAGGGGGAGAGACAGCTAACCCCCAAGAAAAACAAGTGGTGCACAATCCAATTACTCACCACCCATTGACTGAGGCCTGGCATGTGATTGGCCTCTTCCAGCCAGCTCTCCCCAGTCTATAAACTGGACAAGTCATTCCATGGCATGGAGTATCCCCTTGGCCAGATCTGGTCAGCTGTCCTGGCCATGCTCCCTCCCAGCTTCTTGTGCAGTTCCTCCCTGACAGAGCATGGGAAACTGGAAACTCCTTGACTTGGGGTAAGCACTACTTAGCAACAACCTAAACACCGCTGTGTTATCAACATTATTCTCATAATGAATCCAAAACAAAGCACTATAGCAGCTACTAAAAAGAAAATTCATTATATCTCAGCCGAAACCAGGACATTATCACCAAAAGAAAAGAAAAAATTTCAACTCAATATTAAAACTCTCTTCATTGCTCTGGCTAAGGAAGGTACTAAAAGAGGAGAGATGCTGAAAAAAGCTGTTCCAGGCAACACTGCTGGTAGCACAGGAGTAATCAGTGAGGCTTTCACATGGGAGTTCATTTTGAGACTGCTCTCTAGCATTGTCATTTTCCAGCTTGCATTCAACATGTAGCAGGACTAACAACTCAGCCTCTAGTCCACTGGCTGCAGAGGATACCTCTGCATTTATGTCCACAGGCAACCATGTATTAATATAAGTACAAACAAAGCTGGTGTTCCTGGCCCCTATTGTTCAGAGCTGGCAGCAGAAATAAAGCAATAAAACTGTTAATAAACATTTTGAAATACCTACTCAGTCACAGCTAAACCAGACCTAAACTCAGTATTTTTTGGAAACAGGAAAGAAACAGACACTTCATTTCTGTGCCTCAGCTACACATGAGCGCAGCCCTTGTTTGTAAACCTGGCAGGCTCAGGCTCACGGACCTTAAAGTTACAATAGCATGATGTGCAGAAAGCTGTTTCCATTCATCCTTAGCAATACCTAATTGTGTGTCTTCTTTTGGCTTGTTCCACAGTACAGACAAAGAATGCTAACACAAAAGTGCAAAATGCTTGGGATATTGATGGAGAGGTGAGAACCCAGAAGACTTTTTCCCTCAGCCTGGAAGATTTTTTTCAGGAAAGTAAATTCTCTGAGAACTGACACAATTAAGGACCTATTCCAGCTGTAATTGCAGATTAAAGTGTTTTCATCAAATACAGGGTGAACTGGATCAGGCTTCACTTAAGATGAGCTACAGATATTTATTTGGGCTTTGCCTCTCCTCTGCAATGGAATCATCCCTAATAATCACTCTCTAGAGGATCCAAGCCCTACTGATCAAGTGACTTTACACACAGTAAAAAGACTGTCTAAGGGAGTTTAGTCTATCTTATGTACAGACAATCAGAGAATCAGCTGAATGCCAGCTGTATTTACTTAGCCGGCTTTTTCAATCTCAAATATACACAATATGTGGAATTTCTTTTAAGATCAGCTGAATATTGGTTGAAAATTGACCTAATAAATAAAATGGCTGAAATATATTACAAGTACATTCATTCAGTGATTTTGTCCACTGGTTATTTAAAATAATAGCGTATGATTAAAAATTGTTTTGGCTAAACTGAAATATCAGTTGTCCCAACCATTAAAATGTCCTGGCTGTGCTCCTAGGTGATGACAGTACTATATTTAGTCACTGAGTACCACCAGCTGTCTTGCTAACAGAAGTCTGGCATTTTCCTTAATTGAGAGATGCAGTATGTGTGAAATGATACCACTCACACTCACTCATGATAATACTAGCATGACCTAGTTGAAAGCTTTTGATTTTTTTTTGCTTCTTTGTTCAGAAGAATAACAGTTGGTTCAGTAAAATGTTAAAAACTGAAACCTATCCAAGGGGTTTATAAGGAATTCTCTGCAGATTATGATCTAGAAACCTCATTTTTCTGAGTCCCCTGGCAGAGAAGGGTAGGTGAGGGGGATGAAATGGAAAATATAGCCTTCAACATTTGACAATTACCTTCCCAGTCACCCATATCTTGCAAGTCTGGGTGATGTTTTCTTAGGTTTTTTTCCCTGGCTGGACAGTGGGCAAGAGATAGCTCAGAGTGTTACAATCTGGTGGACAGTTCTGTCAGCCTTCTGCTTTCAAAGCAGTGGTATAAGTGGAGGTGGATGATGGCTTTTGTTGCTGAATAGTCAGTCTGTCCCAAAAATTTATTTTTGCATTCTGATTTGAATTCCTAGAGCATAAATTTCAGAGATGAGCCAGTGGTCCCTTTCCCCACTCTCACTCCAAAGCTGTATTGCCCAGTAGGTAGGACATCAAGTCAGAAAGGTAACTAAGTGCACCCTCCCCAGGAGATCTCCTTGGCACTGGGGGCTGGGTGGTGGGTAATGCGGGTCATTTATTCTCTCCTGTTGAAATGCTCCCACTCATATTCATAAATAAACATTCACTGAAGCAGCAACCAAACATCTGAAGTTCCCCTTGTCGAATGACCTAATCATCAACTTAGAGAGATGTATATTATTTTTTATCCAGTAAGTATTTAAGTTTTCATTGCTAAGTGGTCCAGGCATAACAGAAGAGCCATGAGACCTCTGTCTCAGCACACACTGCAGCTTAGCACTTGTGGTATTTTCTGAGTGGGTCAGCCTGGGGTTAAAATTCCTGCTGTTGACCAGACAAAAAGGGAATCGGACCCAAGGTTTCCCACATATGATGTGAATGTTCAGCCTGGACTGGGATCTAGGGCATGGGAGGGAGGAACAGCTTTAATACCAGCTTCTCTGGATTACCTCATTCCTCTTGTGAATCTGGCCCTTGGGTTATTTTTACGAAGTCCCAAAGTGAAACCAAATGATTCAAGGTGAATTAAATGTTGCAAGCAGTCCAGAACTGCTTTTTTTTTTTATTCAGGGAAAATGTTGAAAAGCCTTGTCTGGGGGAGCAGTCAACTACAACAGTCAAAAAGGATGGAGGAATGGTTGTTGAGCAGGAAACATCCTCATTCATTGTGTCTGCTCCTGAAGGGCCAGCTGGAGCTGGCGTGTGCAGCCAGCCATCGTCACTGAGAGTGTGATAGCCTGTGAATGGGCAAAAAAAATATTTAATAGTATTTACAGGCACTGCAGGCAGGTGAGGAGGGTGAACCCGAGCCGGAAATTCGGAAATGTGAATTCGGTTCCCAGCTGGGCCACAGAATTTCTGCACAAGCTCAGGTGAGTTGTTTACTCCCTGGATGTGCAAATGCAAATTCTTGTAGCTCTGTAGGTTTCTCTGCTTCAGTGGACCGGTAATACCAGCTGGAGATCTTGGCACTGACACCTCATGGCCCTTGGTATAACAAGGTGAATAATGCTTTCCTAGATCTTGAGACCTGAGATTAATGATAAAGCCACTAATAGGTCTCATGTGTATCTATTGTGATGGGCTCACAAAGGCTTAAAAAAACAGAATGAGTAAAACAAATAACATGGGAACACATTAACCAGCAATTTACTGTATGCTACACAGCAATTTGCTGTGTACTATTTCACACTGCCATCGTGGGCTTTTAAATCTTTAAACACGGGATGTTTTCATGTTCTCACACACTCGATGTTTCCTTCAAATGAGGAACTTCTGGTGCATGTGGCAGATCAGCCGTTCACATATTCATTGTCCTGTGAAGTCACATTTTTCAGTAATGAAGCTGTGACTTTTTGCTTTAGAGGTGATTGTGAAGACAGCTGAACCCATGCGGCTCAGCAAAACAATGTAGTTGGTCAGAATTTCTCACCACGTATTAACTGTGAAATGTACTTGAAAACTGAGACTTTAATTAAAAATCAGTGTTCTTACCTGACATCACTGGAGGGTCACTGAGCAACACAAGAATGCAAATGAGTTCTGGCCTGCTTCAGCAGTGGTTAACAAGCCAAAGGAGATTATAAGGTTTCACAGAAAGCCCAAAGAGCTGAAGAGGAAATGTACAGTGTTTCCCAGCCTGTCAATAAGTCAAGATCATCAGATCTGTTTTTCTGCTTTTCTGTACCACACTTTTATCTGCCTGGGGAAAAATCTGGAAGGGATGAGCAGGCTCTCAGTCACTGTTTAATTACCTTGCTTTTCATAAAATCATGAAACAGAAGTGTTTTGTTTTTCATTGCAATTCACAGCTTCTGCACGCTAAATGCCTTCAGATTCCTGCAGAGAGCTAAATCTGGTGTGCAGGCTGCAGCAGGTAAACAAGGTATATCCTAATGAACTGCCAAGTAATAACATGAGGGAGCTTTTTAACACAGCTTTACTTTCATTACTCATGCTGTACTCCATGAGCGCTCCTATAGCCTCTAAGCCCTGAAAAAACAGTGTTTGTCCCTGTGATTCCTGATGTAACATGGCTAGGAGGCACAAACCTGACCCTAATTTAGCACGGCTGAGTCACATGCCTTTACGAAAAGACTAGGTTAATTTTTTTAATTTTTTTTTTTAAGGCAAAAGAGAAAAAGTTGAAGATCTATGTTTAATTAGCAAAGATGTTTGGTTTCAGGACTATGCACAGGAGGGTGGCATTTAGTAATTGTCTCTTCTAAGAGTAGCTGGTCAGAGTAGAGGCATCCGGGTCTACCCGCTATTCAAACATGATCTGAGAAAGAGGTCCTTTCCAGAATATTTTAGCATCTCAAAATAAAATGGGACAAGCTAGTGCAAGCAAAGAGGTCTTGGAAGGGAAAGATGTCAGGGAAAAAGGAAGGTCAAGTGACAGGACAGTTTGGCTTACTGCAACTTTGGCATACGCTCTTTTAAGAAGAGAAACAAGATATCCCAATAATAGCAGTAGGCACCTCCCATCAGTCAGCACTTTGGCATGGACATTGTGGTAATAAAGGGTCTTGAAAACCAACCTAAAGGACAAGACAGAATCCCACTATCATGGAGTGGTTGGGGCTGAAAGGAATCTCTGGTCATCTGGTCCAATCCCCCATGCACAGGCAGGGACACCTAAAGCAGGTTGCCCAGGACCTTGTCCAGATAGCTTTTGAATATGTCCGAGGATGGAGACTCCACAACCTCCCTGGGCAACCTGTACCAGTGCTCAGTCACCCTCACAGTGAAAAAGTGTTTTCTGTTCAGAGGAAACCTCCCATGTTTCAGTTTGTGCCCATTGCCTCTGGTCCTGTCACCAGGCAACCAGGAATAAGTAGGATGTTCTCTAGGAAATGGTTTTCACTCTTTCACTGAGAGACTCCAGGTTTCTGTACTCACAAAGCATAACAAGGACGACTTGTTAAAATTCTTACCAGATTATTCACAAAGCACAGCATTGAAGAAACAACAGGTCAGCTGCTGACACTAAATTGAAGACCTTTCTTGAAAAACATACAAAAATTCAGAGATTCTATATCCAGTATCTCACTTCACAGTAAGCCAGGGGCTGCATGTTCCATTTGAAATTGCTTTGCTTCTTAGGATTTCCATCGGAGTTGTTCGTAATGCCACACTACCATTCCATATGCTTCAATATAATTGTTGTCCTTTCTAAATCAGCACCTTATTCTTGCTCCAGAAATCTAAGCTTTCATTTTGAGCATATTAAAATCATTAGCGTAATTAACATTAAAAGGAAATGTCAGGTATCCAATATAAGTTCTCAGATGTTGCAAAAGCTGTGAAAACAACAGCTTTGAAATGTGACCTACACTCACTCATCTCAATGCAATATTAATAATGGAATATTAATTACAAGCATAAGGCTACTCCTTATATCAACATTTTAATCTATTTTAGGGGTCACTATTGTGAAAACATCACCAGCCGTAGCAGTTGTTATGGAAAGGTGCAACAGGCTGCTTGCTATTGTCATTGATGCTGTAGATCTCAAGCGTTTTTTGCCAAGGCACGAATTACTTACCAGAAGGAGAATATTCTCCAGATTCTGCACTACAGGAATCTGCTGCCTTTTATTCCCAAAAACCACAACCAGTTACATATCTCTATGTCTCTCAACACAGTGGTTCTCCCAAGTCCATTTCCACAATGCATCCGCAGTACAAAATTGGCCAAATGACCAATAACTAATTTAGCACTGATTATATTGTTTCAAGTGATGGTACATAGCTCACTCCCATCCAGCTGCTTTCACCTGGCCCTGGATTATGTGCTGACTCACAATGGTCTGTTTCTTAATAACCATTGTAAATGATTGCTAGCAACCAAAGTAGACCCACACAGCAGAAGGTCTGTATTATGTTCTCAGCACAGGAGCCAGATGTCCAATACCGCATACTAATGGAGAAAAGTAGGGTTGTGGCTTTTCTTTCCTTGTGTGAAGACCTAACTTAAAAACCCAAATATCTGATGGAACTTGCACGGGAACCTTCTGGAGCTGACAGGCTATCAGGAGAACTGTTTAGGCGATGCAAAGCCCACAAACGTATGTCTGCAGCATCTGAACTTGCCTAAAAGGCTTTAAGGATATGAAAATATTTAAAGACCTGAGTACCTTTAAAGACCTGAATCTTGACACTGGAAGCTACATTTCTGAAGGGTGCAATTTTTGAGACGATTGTTGTCCAATTCAAAGGGCCACAAACTACAAGAGATGAATTTTTGATGCCTTTGGGATCAGGAAAGAAAGTGATTAGGGAGCTTCAGGGTGAAGCAGCACCTTACCATCTTCTAGTTACTAGGTGTCTTTCAGCTTCGGAAACCCAGCTGTGAAGGGTCTCTGAGTGGGAAATAGGGAAGGAGCAGGAAGAGTGGAAGTGAAAGAAAAATTACTGTTTGGCAAGGTCCTCTATCAGATCAGAAACTGGACAGCTGAATGTAATGAATGATGCCAGAAATTGCTTTGAGCCTGCATCTTTGCCAAACACGGTGGCTGTGCAAAGAGACCGGCCACATTTCTGTGAGGTGTGGACTTACACGGACTCGGGTAACACACCTTAATGACCAAGGCTGGCATCTCCTGTAGGGAAGCCAAGGTTAGAGGTTCTGTGTGAATCTGGGGATGTTAAGCCCTCTCTAACCAAACGTAGCTTTTACAAGTGGGCTTCTCGCCTTTTCCATACTCTGCCATGAGGAGGAAGCAGGCCAGTTTCAAGCTAGGCATTTTTTCCGGCTTTGCTCTTCCTTGACTAAGCTAAGCACAAATGAGTAAGGAAAGGATAATAAATCACATGACAGATTAGTCTCAATAACTGAAGCAGAAATCACAAAAATAAATAAATAAATAAATAAATCTGCAAATACAGAAGGATCCATCTATAAAAGTGTATGTCTCGTTTGCATCGTTCATTTTTCACTTCCATATGTAAATTGCACTGGGATGTCTTCAGTATTTTCCTTGCCTATTTATCTTACAATATTTTCCTGCTCTTGCCTCTTTTTTCCTCTCTGAGACATTTCTAGCACTGTGGTTGGAGAGTGCAGCTGGGATACAGCTGTGTGCTGTCCAGCTTTGATGAGCTATAAATGTTATCCCTTGTGCTAACGTTGTGACATTCCCTACTGCTTTGGTTTCTTGAATGCTGGTGCTTAAAAAGCAGATCTGAAAGCCCTGAAACTGCTCTTTTTAGCCAACAGTTGGCCTCCCTTTGTATCAGCAGTTTCTAATTAAACAGTACCGTACTAGAAGACCTAAAGATCATTAAAGGTGTGCTCAGGGTGTCCAAGAATAGCAACACAATGAAGGTGTTGTTCCCTCAGTTCAAAATGGACTGGTCAGTCCCCTCATGGATCAGCAATTGTGCTAAATGTCTTATAAAAGTCTGACCCTAACACTGCTAATACCTTCGGTCAGCCAAATAAATTCTTTCAAACTTTCACAGTGGAAAAAACTTTCTGTTTTATGATTTTATAACCCTGTCATTAGCAATCTTTGAAACAGCATTCCACCCCCAGGTTGCATTCTGTGGTTATGAACTTCATTTGATCACTGCCCCATCAATTTGACATTAACTGCTACAATTTACAACTGCTCTGGCTTTCCCTCTATTATTGCCGTACCTCTGCAAGTGCAAAAAACTGCTGCCCAGGGGAAGTCTGAAAGAATGCAATGTCTTGTTAAAACCTGAAAGGGCAACAGGGGTGGGGGAACAACCTCCTAGAAGAGAAAAACCAAAGGTTGATAATGAATAATGCTTAATTCTCTGCTGCGAACACGGGTGACCTGGCATGTAGACCACAGCAAAGTAGTGAATAATTCACCGAGAGAGTCACAGACCTCCTGGTAGACCACAGCATTGCTTTGTCTCACAAATATGTTCTCCCACAGAACAGGGCTCGACAGGATGTTTCAGTCTACTAATGTTTAAACAAAGGCGAGAGTGACGGGGTATGCGAGGGGAGCACCGTGCATGGAGCGGGCCAGCATGCATGGCTGTTTCTCCATTGGCAGATAACTCCACAGGCCCTGAACGTAAGGGTGATGGAGAGAACAATGGCTGTGATGGAGACGAGGCACACAGCTCATGCCCAATTTCTAACCCAGACAAGAAACCATTTGCACTCTCAGAGAGGGACATTTAAGCAGCATTAACTGTCTGAGCCAAAGCAACAGGAGCATGGATATTTTGAGCAGCGACTGGAACCCAGGCTGATTTCCTGACCTTTGTGCTCATAAAAGGAAAAGCATCCAAAGGAACCATTGGGGCTGGAATATGGTTCCAGTTTCCATGTGAGTTCCTTCTTTGCTTTTGTGGGTTTCTCTGCCTGAGAGACAAATCTGAGGCCAGGTTGTTTCTCATTTCATTTGCAAATATTCATGTTGCTGAACACTATTCAGTTTCTGCCTCCTTCCTTCTCTGAGCCCAAGGCTGTGTAATGGGGGCCTGGGTCCTGGGGGGCTGTGCTGGGGACAGAAGAGTGGTGCAAAAACCCCTAAATCCCATCTCTGCTCTGGGTTGCAGTTGTGTTTGGGAACAAAGCTAGCAGGCACTTTTGATTAACTTGGATATCAAACTGTTTATAGAAGGCAACATTTTAACAGTTTTAGCCATTTCTCTAGCTTTTCCATCTTTGTAGCCAGAAATATTCTGAGACTAATATTATGATATATCTGAAGTTTAAATTGCTTGATCTGATGGGGCTACTGAGTGAGTCACTTCTATGTCTACAGCCTCTCATATTACCTTACTCACACTAAAAAAGACCTTTTGATTTAATTGTGGTCATTTCCTGCATATAAGAGAGATAATGTCTAGCCCGTGCTTTTTTTCTCTTATCCTGACAAACTGAGATATTGTCAGGCTCTGTAATTTCCCAGAGTATCAAGCAAATATTCCTACATTCTTCCTCCTGATTATCCTCCCATGTTACACAACCTTCTACAGATCTTTTTTCTAACACACCAGGCAGTGCCTTATTCTCTCACATAGTGAAGGATGTGTCTGATCTGTCAGCTCATGTGACAGGAGGAGGATGTCCAGATGCTTAAACTATTGGTTTGGGACCATGTGCTTTGGGCATGGGGCAATGAGGCAGAGGACACGAGTGCCCATGACCCGGTGACTGCTGTACCGGGCTCAGGAAGTCACTGACAGAAGAAATACTTCAGGTTTGCACCAAGCTTCAGAAGCGAGCAGGGTACAATCATCACTGCATGGGCAGGGAATGCAGGGACCAAATGCAGGACTCTCATGCTGTGCATGGAGCCTCCAAAGGAAGGAAATCATGGTTTGCATGGGATGTCTTTCAGTGCCCTTCCCTTTTGGCACCTTTTCCACAGCCTCACTGCTACTGGCTGGTAGTCCACATGACTCAGTTCCACTCAGCATCACACCACAGAGGAAAAGAGACACTGCTGTCTTGATTCTATGTCAAAAAGCTTTCTGACTTTTCTCTTCACAGATCACAGGCTGGGAAAAGTGTGACAATTCATTCTGAAAATCCATGCAGTTCTGCACATGCTTGCAGAGTCTCCTTACCAGAATGCTCACAGTAACCTGGTTTTACAACTAACAAGACAATGATTTCAATTGTTTTCTAAATGTTGTTGATTTTCTCTCTATACTCCAAATCTGTATAGAAATTTAATTTTTATAAATGAAGCCATTTTGGTGTAAGTGACTGCAGAAAGATGACTATTCCACCTCTTTTATGGTGCTTTTAACTCTGAGATCAGACTGGTTCTTTTCCTACTTAGCAAAGCCATAAATGCTCTGTAATAGCTGATATTTTTATTGCAGATTCTCAGAATGATTTGGTCACTGTTTTGACTAGTTCAAACGTATTTGAGAAGCTACACCTAATATTTACAAGCTTCCAGAGTAATCTTTTTATTTTTCCAACCATCAAAGTCATATGGTCTCCTGCAAATTAGCTCATGGAACACCACTTTCTTAGTGTCTTTTTCATTTTTTCCATCTATTATATACTACTCTCAAACTGAGAAGAAACTTTAAAGGCACACAACTAAAGAATCTTTGTTTATTATTTGGAAAAGTTTGGATGTATTTCCTTTGGCCAGATTTAACTGACTATGACTGGAGAACTAAACATTCCTGTTGTTTCCAGTAAATAAGCTTTCAAATACAATTTTCTAACTCGTGGATAAAGCAGAAAACAAAGCTATTGGTATCAAATGAGCCCTCATATTTTTCCAATTGACGGATGCCTGGCAACTTCTATGAGAACATTATCTGAGAACAGACTTACTCATTGTTCAGCTTCCAACAGCAGGACCCACAGATGGGATCCTGCCCCTCGCTGCCTCCAGAAAGTTTTCCTGCTTTCTGGAGGGCCTGGTTTGGCTTCTGGGTCCCAATGGCATCCAGGGGAGCCCAGAGCACTTTCAGCCTCCCAGAAGTCACTCAAGATCTGCAGGGGAATGAGTCCATCATTTTCAAGGATGGGTTAGACAGTCTGAATGCACCACGGATGTAAGAGAGCTGCAATCCCATTTCAAGCAGGGATGCTCTGATAGTCACTGCACAACACCTCCTGCAGGTTTTAGCAGGCGTCCCACTTTGTTCACGAGAGACCATTACCAACACAGTACAGCTCCAATGGTTACTACACTGCTATTTCAATCTGCTTCTTTATCAAGGTGCTGCCCCTGCAGTGTGGGCACCGCTCTCTATTACCAACCTGTTAATGAGACTTTATGCACTGACAGCACAGATCAGGCCCTGTTCCCATGGTGCACCAAGAAGAGCTTTCCTTCTCCAATTACCCCTCAGAAACAGGACTGACAGAATCTAACCTTTTGCCCTACAAAATTGCATGTTCTGAAAGCCAAAATGCAAATAATTCATAAATTTTGTAACCATGTCTAAGGGAAGAGGAAAACAGTAGGCAAAATTGGAGTTTGCTATTTTTACCATTGTGTCTAGCTGATTACATGTCATTCTTCTCACACAGAACTAAATATCTTAAATGCAAATAGCCAGAGGTTGTGGTACGTTTTTTGCCCTTTCCACAGCTGTTCATTATAGAGCTGAACAGCAGCTGACAGCAGGTGAATGTGTGGATGATGGGCCATGGATCTATTCTGTTAAATAGAATGAATAAACCATTAAATGATCTTGTTTCTTGATATGCCTAAATGCAAGCTGCACCTTCAAGCGAAGCAACATTAAATTCTGTATAGCAAATCCCTCTTGTATTTTGCAGCATATCAGTCATGCAAATTTTATGTTATAATCTTTTAAGCAATTATAACCTCTATTTATTTTTAATGATATAGTGTATCCTTTTGCTCTTAGTTCTAGACAATTGAAATAAGGATGCATGAACCAGGAATACTGGACTACTTATATCTGGTTCATTTTGTAAACTGTATTTGGTGTTTTATATAACTTGTTTGATCTGAGTAGAAATGAGTGACAATGTATCTTCCCTTTTTGAGAATCAGTATCTTTGAAATTCATTAATATGTTAATTTAGCTGTATGTCTGTATGCCATCGCTATCACAGGAATTGAGAATGATTGGGAGTGTTATTTTAGAGTGAATGCATATTGCATGTATGTAATGTATATGCATGCATACAAAGTAGACATAAATTGTATATTTTAGGCATAAGGAATTAAAATGAGAAAGAAATTATAAAATTATTCCCAAATCATCATGTCAAAAAAAATAACCATGAAGTTTTAACCACTTTTTGGTTTAGAAATCTGATGCTAGATTTGGAAGTGTCTCTCCTCAATGAAAGGCTTATATTTTCAATATAAATATTACTTCAGATATAGCTCTGCTCCCTGTTTGCTCAAAAAGGGATTTTTTTTCCCACAGCTCTGGGAATGAAGGACCTCCAACTCTTTCCATGACACACCATCCGCACAGGCATGACCCTCCTCCAGCCCAAGGCTATTTGACCTTGTCCACAAGAACGTGGGTTTTTGGAAGGTCAAACATATCAGAACATTCTTCTGCATGAGGAGGAATTAAGAGGGAGAAGTACAGGACCAGACTGGGTTGGTGACTTCATCTGAGGGATGGT
Source organism: Mohoua ochrocephala (assembly GCA_013398855.1). Classification (NCBI taxonomy): domain Eukaryota; kingdom Metazoa; phylum Chordata; class Aves; order Passeriformes; family Acanthizidae; genus Mohoua; species Mohoua ochrocephala. The sequence continues at coordinate 146,062 of VZTA01028645.1, forward strand.
ATCACTGCACAGCTATTACTCTACTTTCATATGTGAGGCCTGGGGGAAAAAAGTGACCAAAGACCATTAAGATGTTAACCATCCCTGCTCTTGTGCCTTCTTGCTTACTCTCCCACCTTGCTTACACAGTAGAGCTTTTGTCTGGATTCCAAAAGCTGGGATGGAGCATTGCACCTTCAGAGACCAGCACTGTATTACCCACTCTGGGAAATACTGGAGAAGACAGTTGTCTTGGATTACCTGCATCTGTGAGACTTGCGTGAGCAGTGTGAAAAACAGGATCACCTGCAAAAGTGAGCACTTCCAATAGCACTAAAGGTCAGGCAGAGGAGACACTATTTGATATATTTAGGAGTTTTCACATTCCTTCCTTGTATGCCAGCAGAAAGCAGAGTGAATTTCTTGTCCTTCCATTCAGTAAAGATCAGATAGAGCAAGATCCACTAAAATCAAAACTATAGGGCCTATGATTTACGAGCTTTAGTAAACCTGAGATATCTTATCCTACCAGCCCGTAAGAAAGTCAGACTCGAACTCTCCGTAGCCTTCTATTGTCTTTTGTGTGGAATTAGGTTGCATCCTACAGCTGGCCTAATTCTGTTTCTTTGCAGCCAACTGTGGACTAAAAGCAGGAGAGAGATTTAGTTAAGTTTAATCCTTTGTTTTCTGCCAGCTTCTGGAAACATGTTGTGTGCTCTTTATTTGGAGTTCTCTTTCTTTAGAAAATTCCTCTGTAACCAGCTTCCAGGGAACCCTTTTTTCCTGTCGTACTGCTGCCGTTTGGCCACAATTTTGACCTGATGTGCTTTCAGAGACAGCTGTATCATTTCTCTTAAGCATTTGAAATCCATGAAAAAAGTGTGATACAGTTATCTGCAGAATTGCCACAGGTGTAGAGGAGTGGGGTTTGCCACTAGCAGAATTAAAGAAGCCTGGCAGCAGAAACATATAGAATATGGTAATAAGAAGATATGGAGACAAAGAGCAAAAATAAAATGTTACATGTCGACTACAACTAGATAAAGATTTATATATTAAAACATATTTTAGTAACGTTTAGAGAAGTTGCATAATAATGAAAAGCAGATACAAAACTATCTAGCTATGTACAATACTACAGATCTGTGTATCATAAAAAATGAACATTGAAATAAACCCAGATGAACAGACCAGAAAACAAAGAGCAGCCCTGTCGGCATACCGAGTTGCAATAAGATTAATATGTGCTGCAAGTGTTGTTCCCAGTGTATCTCTCTGCACTCATCCATCATCTCCCTCCATGAAGCCAACATGAGCTTGTGGCCTTTTTGCTGCCTAAGGCAACCTGGTGTATATGTGCTTGGGAGTAAATATAGATTATTTGTCCAGTCCCCAAACCAACAGTGCTCACACAGTTGTTAGCCAGTAGGACATTTTTCTGTCCCCTTACTGAGAATATCCAGGCTTTCTCCTGTTCTCACATTCACCCAAACTATCCTGCACTATGAAAAAAATGTTCTTTCAGAGTCCCACACTAAAATTGGTGTGAAAAGCTGGGCACTTCTAAAATAAGGAAGTATTTTAGACACTTATTTTAAAACTATGAAAGGCACCATATTAACTACAGAGGAAGCCTAAGTGTCTAGCTCAAGCCAGACACCCACTTGTGCATGGCTAACATTAAGTAAGTGAATCTGGTGCTTAGAAAGACGCATCCAAAGCCCACTGCACATACAAGTAGCTGCTACAGTCCAGCTGAACCTGTCCATAGCCCAGATACTCATTGGACCAACACCTGAAAACCACCGTAGGCTTTCCAGAAGTTTCTTCTTTCTCTCCAGCACACGCTGGCTGTGCTTTGAAATTAGCTCAGATTAATTTGCTACCTTCTTTTTAATAAGAACAGTAACTCATAGTGATACTTTTACAAGCCCTTACATACAGCATTAGCATCAGCTCCTAATTCCCCTGTCTGTGTGTACAGAGCCCATTGTATGCCCCATGTTCACAGCAGAGACGAGGGAAAAGCGGGAATTCTCAGAGCCCTGTCCCTGTGTGGTGCCATCTTCTTCCTCCCTCCCCAGATTTCCTCTGGTGTCATCTCTGATGTCATTACTAGCACAGAGTGGGGCTAACACATATCTCACAGGAATGTTGTGGGTGTTAATTAATAAACGCTCGTAAAATGCTTGGAAACCTTCAGGCTGCAAAATGTATAAAAACTTTCTTAGAAATATTGTTCTTATTTTCTGCATCCAGATACTATGTCTCCTGAGGTCTCTGCGATCTGAAAGTAGGTCAAAATTTGGCTCTTAATAAGTTGAATTGGGAACTCTGAAATTTTCCTCCAGACACAATTTTGTACTACTTAAATTAAGAAACATGAGGCTTGCTTCCCTGTACCCAAATGCTGCTGTGCAGCAGCTGAGGACAGCAGTGAAGAGACCAGAAGATGTGCTCCTCACACCCAGCCAACGTGCATTTGCAAGCCAAATGTTGACCTCAAAGTGTCAACCAACCCCATGCTAACATATACCTTGGTTTCCATGGACTTACAGGTTTTTATGTTTTGATTCCCTAAAAAAAAAGGCAGCCATGCAACATATCGTTTAGAGCATGAAATGCTTCCTCGTGGAGGAGCCGTGATAAGTCGAGTGGATGCACACGTTTGTTTCATGCCGTCTAACCAGGCAGAACATGGGCTGTTAGAATTCTCTGTATGTACCAGCTGGAATGGTGTTAACCCCTACAAGAAATACACGGCATTGTGCTTTTCATTTCCATTCTGTAGGAACAGACATGGCTGAGACATAGGGTGTTTCCTGAGGTTAATGATAACCTGAGGTTAATGGTTTCTGGCTGAACTTTAGGCCCTTGGCTTCCCCTAACCTGTCATTAATCCCCAGGAAATGCCTGAAACCAAGCGTATTATTTAAATCTGGCAGCAATTAATTTATCTCTGGACCTTACAGATGCTCATATTAAATTAAAAAGAGAATGATTTATGGAGAGCACCAATAATGTCCAGATCTAGGCAAAGATAGATGTTATCCTTAATATTTAAAATTCAGGTTTCCTTTTTCACTGAGTCATTGACTATCAGCTGTATTAAGGGTTTTTATTTAATTATTCTATCAAATAGGATCTTTTCCTTAATTATTCCTTTTAAAAAACACTTTATCTTGTATATTCTGCCAGCTGCATCAAGATTTTATATCTTTTCCTCTTTGGGAGTGTTTCATGAACATTGTTCACTGTTGCTTTGAATCAGAAAATAAATGTATTTTTAGCAACTTAGTTTAAAAAGAAGCAATCAGAACAAATGCAGCGGCATATGTAAGAAACAAGAATTATCCTCTCACTCAGCACTAGATCTATAAGTCTCAGACAAAATAACAGCTGTGGTTTTATTTCTACATATTAAGAAGATAGGCCAAAAACACAGCGTAAGATTGTTGGTCTCCACAGAGCCAGAAGGTGAAGCTGTACATTGGTTTCTATTCTGTTTATCTCTGGCTTTTAGGCTGAGGCTGCCAACAGTGTGCACACTCTCTATTAAGGCTTCTGAAGCCTTACCAGAGCTCTCAGTGATGTGGTTTGGCAATAGGTACCACTAAATCACAGACATGGGCATCAGTGCAGTTGGCTCCGTAATTGCAAACAACAGCCATAAATCCATTGAAACTAATCCATGTACCAACTGAAATAAAATCCTTAATCTCATGTCCTTTCTGTTTTTCAGCTTTCACTTTCAAGTCTTATCACAGTATAGTGCCATTAGCTCTACAGATAAAATGGAGCCTTCCAGACTCCTTAAAATCTGAAATTCTGCTGTAAAAACAGCTTAAGAAAAATGGACATTCTGAGTTAAAGGTGAACTGGAAGGGGACAAAAATCAGAGTTGTGGATTTTTTCCTTCTTTGCAGAGAATTCATACAGTAATATGTTTCATGAAAAAATGGTTACTGAAAAACCACAGTTTATGCTTTAGTATTTCTGTAAACTGATTAAACCAATTCCCTACAGAAAAATTACTGCCTGTATTGCAATATGAGCTCTACTGATACACAGGATTACTCCACTCTTAGAGAATAAGAGGAACAATCTCACATGTGTATATGTGGTCACACATCTGGCTTTGTGCAGCATTAGTACTCCCTTTCCTGAAATCAATCTCTCTTGAATATTTTTTCCTTAACAGCCTCTTCTCACATGTTGGTTCTGCTGCCTCTCAGCAGTTTCTTCTATAACCCAGCCTTGCAGAAGAAGACAGGGCAGGTGCAGTGGTTCTTCTGGTAAGGCTCCTCCTCGCCAAGGAGGGTCTCAGCCTCAGCACCGCCTTCTCTGGAGCAGCTCCTACCCCTGGTAACACCAGTCTGTACATGTAGAGAGGACACCTATGCTGCTGTACACATGTGACCATGAATACTGCTATGAACATTTTTGTGAGAAGTGAAAGACAGACTTCAGCCTTCTCCACTAACATGTGGCTCCTTCATGTTTGAAGAAAATTATCTTTCTCGAGGTTCAGTTCAGAAATTCTTTTTTAACCCCCTCTTTTTTACAAGCTTAGCAGAACTTCAGCATCTCAAATTTTTGTTACAATATTTTGTCTTCGTTTTGAAAATACCACCATATGTGTTCCAGCTACAGGTGTTGCCCTGTTTCATAATAACTAATTAAAATGTGTATACTGCAAGATCATTTTCTAATGGCTAAGATTACAGAAACATGTCTATAAAATACTAGTCAGGGAAGGTAAGGGCAGTTTCTGTCACAGCTGTACCTTCCTCGTCCCTGCAGTCATGTAGGGTGCCCATTTCTTCCAGCATGCAACCGAGCAGCTATGGAGCTCCATTGGTGCACTGGGAACCTCCTGTTGCAGCTGGTGCGAGCAGTGTGGGGCTGCTTCTCTTAGAGCAACCAAAGCGTTTTAACCATGATGGAATAACTGAAGTTTCCACAAATTTTAACGATCTAAAGAAAACATATTTCTAGTTCCTCTAAACACTTAGGATCCCATCTGTATCCTACATAATTTAGGAAAGATTTGCTATGCACTTTACTAAACTTTGGCGTAAAGATAGAGTGCGTTAGCTTGCACGCTTTGTGGAGATCTTTGTGGCAAGAGCCAGATTCAATGATGTTTACATGCTGCCTGGCAAATAGATGCTACTCCAAGGAAAAAGAAGTCAGCTATCAATATACAGCCACATTTCTTATGGTTTCCTGATTTTCTGCCTTCTGGTATACCTAAATCCTCTGAATATGAGCTACTGAATCAGCATTTTGTATGCTTAGATGTAATTAAAGCTGTTCAGAGGACACGGATTCCATTTTGCTCTAAATTTCAAGGTTTCAGAATTTGTTTTCACTATTCAGAGGAATGAAAATAACCCCCTCAAACATTTTTGCAAATGGAAATTGTTATGAAATGTCTGTTTCTGGATATAAAACCTGATCTTTTCGGCTCAAGTTCTTTCTCCTCTGGCTGTAAGTGACAAGGGAACCTCAGGCAAAAACTTTCTCAAGAAATGTTTGTCAAAACTGATATGTTGATACAACATTTTGGCTTTGATGAAGTGACATATTTCATTTCACTGAAAATATTCTGACCAGCTCCAGATGGGATTTAAGCTAAGAAAATGATTCATTGTGAGAGTCTGAATAACCCAATAAAATAATAGAGTAATGCATGGGGGAGTCTAAATAAGCCAATAAAATAACAGAACGAAGCAATGTTCTTCAAAACAATGTCATTGGATCTGAACCCTTGCCTTTACATCTGAGATAAACTCATAAAATGTAAACAAATTCAAATAGTAGAAAGCTTGTTTATGTCCATCCAATATAGACTCCTGGATAATATTGGCCTCTTCCTTTAGAATCCGGAAGTCATAGGAAAGTAAGGTCTGTATTCAACTTTCTCCTGTGCTGAAGATCTAATATATAGAGAAGACATCTGAGAAAAACTTGTGAAACATGTTTCTAAAGTTTTGTGTTAGAGGAGAGTCTAAAACTTACCCAGGTAGTTGTTCCTTTACTATTAGGATATGCTGATCATTGAAAATGTTTTCCTACAATGTAACCTACATTCTCTTGATGAAACCTCAGATAATTAGTTTAGGCAAAAGTTTAGAGGATCATCAACCCACTTAGAGGATAATCAGTAATTGTAGCTGTTCCAGGTGTATTTCAAATACAGCAAAACTTCACTTGTAATTCATTTCTCTTAACTAAACAATATATTTCTTGAAGAGTTTCCCAACGACCTGTGTTTTCCACGGTTTTTAACTCTTTTTGAAGAGAAGAGCAAATGAATAAATTTTAGGCAATGATTTCTGAATCATCTTCATATTAGTCTTTTCAATACATAATCCCATATTCTAATATTTGAGTTATATTTTCTACATCAGCTTCAGCTACTACATCACATTTAGTAAGGGGCCTCAACCTCCTTTTCAATAGGACACAGGTAGTCAAATTGTCCGCCAGCTCACCACTCACACTGTCATAATGGTGTCTGTATTTAAGTGGAGCTCTGACCACCAGCACATGCCATGAAAGCCTTGACACAGCCACCAGACGCAGAAAACGTAGGGTGGCTGACTTCTCGTGAACTTCGCACTTATCAGGGATTGGAAATCCCTGCCCGAACTAGAGCTTTGAGTATCGGCTGTGGAATTTCCCGAGCCATCTGACAAAGTGCAGGCACCACATCAATAGCTCCTGCCAAGCCACAGCAGTGATCCAAATACCGTTTCCCTCTTAGTGTGTCAAGAAGATTGGTGTGCTATCAGCCCAAGCTAGAATTAAATCACAGAGATGGTTTCACTGTGAACAGGAAAGAAGGGATAAATAATCATTTGTTTTTTCTTCAAAACCAGGGGAGACCAAGACTTGCCACATTGATTTTCAATGAAAATGTGACTGCCTAAGCAAGGCTCTACCACTGTCGATCGAAGAAGATAACTTTCAAAATTAATTTGGGATGTTTGCCTAATTGATATAATTGCAGTATCTATTTGATCCAGAATTAAGGCAATTTGGGTGGAGTTTGAGCACCAATAGGAGACGAAGCCTGATTCTTAGTCTTGTCTCTTGGGAACAGGCTGCTCAAGCCCACATAGACCAGAAAATCTAATTCACACTGTTTTCCTTTCAAGAAAATTCCTGGGGCCAATGGAAACATATGAGGTTTTATATCAGGTCATTAAATTGTCATGCTTTGTCCTCTGATTTAATTAAAATCTTCTTAGTTATTCAGACTTCTGTGCTGCAAGCTGAAATGTAAATGAATGATAAGATGAATGGTTTAATATAACATGGGCAACTCTACATTTCTTCCTACCTGAGAAGTTAAAATTTGATAATGTATTTCTACACAATCATCACTTCTCAGTGTTCAGAGTAACTGCTTGTGTTAGAAAACTAGAAAATGTATTTTATAGTTTCTATATTACAAACACTCAAAAAAAAATTATCTTCTCTTTTTCTATCCAACAAGTGTTTAAAATTCTATGAAGTTCAAGGGACTGAACAACATCATATAGACCATTTTGATGTTTTCCTATTTTGACTAAATAAGCACACAGTTGGATTGCTATAGCTGATAATTCAATATCTTCCCCTTTTACTTCTTTTTTGTTGAATAGGAAAAGCACTTACTCCCATGACTATAATCTACTTTTTAATATACCACTAATGATTTATTATGGATGTCTCTCAGGAAGAAGAATGAGCTTCTTCTGCATTCTTCCAATTACTTCAGCGATATAATTAGACATTTTATTTTATTTTCACTGATACCACTAAGTTCTAAAATCTAAGAAAAATGTGTATTCCTTGATACCACTGGAAACATTCAACACAGATGTTTGCATTCTGCATAATTGCATTGTCCATACGTATTCTGTTTTAAAAATCTCTGCTTAGTGTAGATGGCAACCTACTCAATTACTTTCAGAGTATTTTGCTCTTCTAGACATAACAACTGCAATTCAATTAAATGTTTCATCTATTGTCTTCCTATCATTCCAGGATATAGACCTTGATTCTGTCAATCCAGTGTTGGTGCTTGTTGTGGAAAGGACATTTTGAAACTCTTTAAAACAATACAATACTTAACAAATGAGAAGAAAACAGAGTGTTTTGACTTAGGAAAAGCTACTATGGGATCTGATCAATGATTGCTTCATAACCACAGCTTTTCCCTAGCAGGCAATTAGAGATCATATATGCTGGATTTCTCTGAGGCACTGAAATGCTTCATTTCTGTTCCAACTTTGACCAAGAAAAGAATTAACAGTTCTACAGCTTAAAATTCTGTGAACAGTCTCTGTTTTTCACCTGCTTTTTAGATAATTTTGTAATAATTTCTGCAAGAACGAGTCATAACTTTCAAACAGGGGATTTGCAGAAAGAGAACTCACATGGATTACTGCGGAATAGCTCAATACTAGACAACCTGCAAAAACAGCAAACAGCTCTACAGATGGGGTAAGAAATGCCTACTTGTCCCAGATAAATGCATTTGTAGGCTATTCTGCATTGCACTGACTTTTGTAAGACTTTGTCATTATGATATCTGAGCACATCTGGGCATTTTTGGGTGAAAGCATTAGTAACTGTTGCATTTTCTTTCATTCTCTGTCATTTCTTCCTTGTAAGGACAGTAGAGGACATTTATCCTTTTAGGTCCATTAGCTTAATGTGTGTCCAGTGCTTGTATGAGCCCAGTCACTTTGGAAAGTCAACCCACTGTCTCCAAGGAGGTCCTTCTGCTCCAGGAGGTCATGCTGAGGCGCATGGCTGCCACTCACCACTCCTCTAGGACATCCCTGGGGGTGTCACCCCGCAGCTGATGGCGAGTGCAGGGCAGGGGAGGGGCACAGGGGGCAGCCCCGGGGCCTCTCCTGTGGGAGGCTTCCCGGTGCTTCTCTGGTCACCAGCTCTGTGCTGCTGCTTGCTGCCTTCCCTGGGGACCCTCAACCACTTCCTTTTGTGAGGTATCTCAAAGGCTGACTCTCAGCACTGGGCTTTGCCTTATATCAAGAAGACTAAATTTTGGAACTCACTATCTGTATATCTGCCCAGACCCAGACTCTCTCACCAAGCTTAACTTGGACATGGAGTGGTTTAGAAGAATTCTGCACCCCAAAATTGTGTCTTTTGTTTGGAGTGTGTGCTCCTTTCCCAGCCTCATCTTCTTCCTTCTCATTTACATCATGCTTGTAGCTTGCTAGACCAATGCGCTTTATGCTCAATCTACAAAAGACAAATTACTCAACCAAACAGCACACAGAGGAGACAGCTTATGACAATAGCATCGAGTGTTGATACTCAGGGGTTATTACTTTATAATAGAAGCTAGAAGCTAGAACAAATTGTTTTTTGTGAAAGGAAGTCTGCTTTCTTAAATGCATGAAGTTTAAATAATAGTCAGAAAATGGCCAGTTCAGCAGATTTTATACACATAAATATTATATGTAATATTTTATGTATAAATGTTCCAAGTTTACTCCAGTGTAAAGCTTTCCTTTAAAGAGTAATTCTCACCCCATAATTCACTTTTATGATTTTCTTAGGGCTTTAAGTGTAAAAGCTCAATCTGGTTTTGTTTTATCCTTCCTTAAAAAAAAAAATGCACAGAACAAGTTAATTTTTACATTGAATCTGCCAAGGGCATATTGTCACATATGAAGCTAAACATGTCACTTTTGCAAACACATGCACAAACACATATGTGCACATCCAGATACACAATGACTTTTTAAGGCTTAATGACAATAGAAATAGTTTCATGTGGAAAAAGGGAGGCCCTGACCGGAGCCATTGACTGCAGCAGGCTGTGCTCATTCTTGGGCTCCTCTCCAAACCTCCCTCCAGCCCTCCTGTTTCACATCTAGTGTAAAGATATTTCTCTCCCCCAGACAGTTTCTCACAAATCTGAAACTTGGGCTTTCTGCCAGATGCTGGATCTTAGGCTGAGTCCTTTGCTTTACCGCGACCCTTTCCATGTCCTGTCCCTTCCCTTTGGTCTCGGAGAGCTGCAGCAGACAGCAACAGTCAAGTTCTTTGTCCTCTTTCTCTCCTGCCCTGTGTGCACAGAGGAGAGTACTGGTTCCTGCTCAGCCGTGGGCACACATTCTCATGTGTTTTAATATGACCTCAAAAGAGAGGATTTGATGAAGCTAACCGAGGAAATCACATGTGTTTGGGCTGCAGTTATCAGGTTTGAACCACCATGGCTTCATGAGAGGAAAATCCTGCTTATCAAACCTGGTTTCCTTTTATGACAAGGTAACCCACCTAATTGATCAAGGGAAACCAGTTGATGTAATCTTTTTGGATTTCAGTTAAGTTTTTGATAGTGTCTCTCACAGGATCCTTCTGAACAAAATGTCTGGCACACGGCTGGATAAACACATCACGTAATGGGTGAGCAACTGGCTCATGGGTCAGGCACAAAGGATTAAGAGAGACCTCAACAAATGAGAGGGCTGGGCAATCACCAACCATATGAAGTTCAACAAGGGAAAGTGCCGGATTCTGCACCTGGGATGAGGCACCCTGGATGTACGGACAGACTGAGGAACGAGAGGCTGAAAAACAATGCCATGGAAAGGGACCTGGGGGTTCTGGTCGAGGAAAGTTGAATATGAGACAGCAGTGCCCTGGGTCCCCAGGGAAGCAGACACAGCTTCCAAACCTGACAGAGTCCAAGAAGCATTGGGACAACACTCTCAGGCACATGCTGTGATTCTTGGGAGTGGTGCTGCGAAGGGCCATGAGTTGGACTCAGTGATCCTTGTGGGTCCCTTCCAAGTCAGCTCATTCTGTGATTCTGTGATTCATCAAAGTCAAGGATGCGGCTGCAGGGGTGTCTGCTTTTTCAATCTCCTTCTTTCTTTGTCAGCTGTTCAACTTTCAGACATACCATGTAACCACACTCTTTTTGCCCCACAATATTCTATTTTAGACAGAAATTATGCCCAGTATATTCTAGGATCTAAATTACAACTGCCAGAATTACAAAACCAAAGCCATGCGTGGTTTGCATTACCAGAACTGACTCCCTTAGGATCTGAAGTCCTAATACATTTTCTCCATGTAGACTGTGCTGTACTTGGGAGCTGCAAGGATTCCCTTTGCATTCCACTTCATATTTTAACACTTTTTAACTCATGTACTTGCTGCATGGAAATGCTTTTACCATGAAGATGCCCTATAAGTGTTTAAATCCCCTGATCATCCACGCAGGGGTTACAGCACAAATAATGGCAGAAGACACCTCACTGCCACTACCTCCCAAGTCACCACCATCTTATTGCTATGGCAATTTCATAGGGAAGATGCTTAGTGAAGTAATATTATGGGATTAGACACTAATGTTGTCTCAAGGTTTATGGCATAGCACGTGGAGCAACTTACAGGATTCCTGCTGCTCTTGAGCAGCTTACAGTTTTTGGTGTGCATATTCCTGTTATTTTACCATTTTTCTTAATGACCACATTGTTAGAGGTGGCTCTAGTTGTGTAAAAGTCCATTTTCTAAGAAAACAGATTTTTCCAGTCAAAAGAGATACACTCACCGGGGCAGTCATTCAGACTGACTACCAGAAATGAGAAATAAGAATTGGTCTCACGGGATTGCAGAGGAGTCCTCAAATCACTTACAGTCATGATTATCCATGGTGCTCATATGTTGGTTTACTTTTCAAGTGAAAAAATTATGCTCCCCAAGGCAAAAGACAGGAGCAGTTTCAGAGACAGTTCACTCCAGGAACTGCTGCTCACTGTGACAAGCTTGGTTCCCAGCAAGCCATGTGGTACATGCTCACACATAGGCGTGCAACTGATAGTCTCAGCATTATCTCATAAAAACACCACTCTGCTACATCACCTCATGTTTCATGCACCTTACACCGAAAAATTACTAGTAAAAATAGGCATTTATGTACACATGCCTGCACACACACACACACACACATCTTATGGTCACAGAGATGCTACTGGTGCCTCCATGCACTCAGCAGCTCTGCTATAGAGAAACTTCCTCAAAAGGGTGCAAGGGAGATTGCCCTGCCCTGCACTGTTTGGTCCCATCCTGCACTATTCTTGCTGTACTGGAAGAGACATCTTTCCTTGGAGCACTTCAATCAGTCATGGGGCAATTTTTGCATAACTTCTAAATGAGGTGAGTGCGATCCTGTAAAGGAAGACATGCAAAGAACACAGCAAAGGAAAGGGGCTAAGTTCACACAAGCATCTTAAATTTGGCATTTGCTACCCTATGAGTGACTTGAATGTAGATTTTGTATTGGGTTTCACTGTGAAAATTCCCGTCCTCATTGTAAAGATATTCCTCCACTACAGACCACAGAAAGCTTGATTCGAAGTGCTCCAAAGGGAGAGCACACCGTCCTTACATCTTTAACTCTTTCTGGATCCAAGCCAGAATTGACTAGTTTAATGTGTCACCATAACAACAGCTAAGCACTTCAGTTTAAGTATATTTTCTCTACTCTTTTGTTCAAGGAACCAGTAGCTGAGCCATGGATTTTGCAGTCTTATTCTGAAACAGGCTCAAGCAGACCAAGACAACCATTTTCAACTGTTTGTCCTTGACACACAATAGACCACAGGCCAAATGTTTCCTTGGTCCCAAGGGGTAAAGCCATTGAAGAACAAATTTTAAATGCATTATTATTTTTGTGTGATCAGAAGAAATTCATACTTCTGACCAAATGCTGGTAGCTTTTGATTTAGTTACCATTTTTTAAGTATTTCATTTCTATTCCTAGCAAACCTTGAATCAACATAAATATATCTAAGCAACAGATTTCACATATCCATACTTTCAGGGAGATTTTTTTTTTAAGTGAGCACACCCACATAGATTCAGATGAGCTTTAAAATCCTGTCTCTTTTACAAACAATTCCTTTACTGAAATCAAATACTGGAAAATGTTTGATAACAAAAACTTTACCTAAAATAGCTCATAGTAGTTAAAGTTAAAACAGACATGTTTCATCTCTGAAGCATTTAAACGTAGCAGGATTCTTAGCTTTAGAAATATTAAAATAAAATGTATCTCTTTAATAACCAAGATTTTGTCATATATGAGATATATGAAAATAATAATAAACTTCCATAACAGATTTCCTATAGAACCCTCTTTGCTTTACTCACCTGTTGGGGCTGCAGACAGCAGACACTGAGACACATGTGGAGACCAAGCTTCTACTTGCTTCTGCAGCTCAGGTATTGAACTATGTTGAAACACTGTGAAGAAAAAAAAATCTCAAATATACATGATGCAATACAATTTGGAAGAGGTTTCCAGCTTTGTCAGATACAAACATCAGGATTAATTTACTGAAGGAGGCAGTTCTGCCATAGCCATAGTGTTATGCACACGTGAATAGCTACACGTGTCAGAAGGCTGGGATGCAAGACAAAACATTGGCCAATATCAAACAAAAGCAAATGTGTATCACACCCTTGTTTTTCACATCACTCCTTCTGAGTGGCTGCAAAACATGAATACTTTTTCATTTTCATGTTAGAGATGTCCCTGGTGGGATAAAAAGCCAGAATAACATCCTGGCTGCTGGAGTCTGAAAGCATTGCTGATGCCTTTGAAAGCTCATTTACACCGGTTCAAATATCAGGTGTAGCTTTCAGTCAGTGAACTTCTTAAAGATGCTCTCCAGCACACTGTGAATGGATCAGATGTAGACCAGCTCAACGCAAATCCTTCTGTGGTCTTTCTACAGATGGGGCCGCAGCTGAACACCTGTAGGAAAGATTATGTACAGATGTCTTCAAAGACTCAAACAAAGAAGAGCATTAAGGAAAAAAAGGTCCTGTAAATTCAGGAAACTATATTTGCATCACTACAGTCGCCAGAGCACTGCAAAAGTCAGACTAATTTGTCATCTAGAAAGCCACAAAAGCTAGATCTGTCAAATAAATGTGAACCTCCACCAGCCCCTATCCTGTTTCATGGCTAGAAATAGCATTTGATTAAGTAGCTGAGAAAATAAATTAATTAAAAAGTAATAAAGCAGCTTGCAAGATCATAGCAGTGTTGAATCCCAGAACTATGCAGATCTAGGATTTATTTACACACATATGGATCATTCACTGCCACTTTTCAGGGTTAAGACACAAACTTTTAAACAACACACAGTAACATATGCATTCACAAGCATTTTCTCAGACAGATAAATTTGCTCAAGTCTTGATTTTGAAAGAGAAAATGGCTCTCTAGAGTATGTTAGGATATTTTGAGGGTGAACCTAAACTCACTTTCAATACCCATGTTACCTTGTGCCTATACTGCTCAGACACAGGTGTCTTGTTGTGCCAGAAACAATCATTTGATCGTCACCCTTTAGATGACAACCCACTGACTCATTGAGAAGAAAGCTCACAAGTTATTATTCTGAAAAATAGAGATTTATTGGCAATTCAATAAAAAAATTTCATCTCAAATGCAGTTTTCTTGTAAATTAGTTGAAAATATAGGACTAGCTTGTCTGGCTGAGGCAGATTAGATCATCAGGAGCACATTGAAGTGTGCCCCACAGATCTTTAGAAAACACTGGCAAGATTTCCATAGAGTTAGTAGATTCTTATCTTCTCCATTACTAAACAGGATGAACCAACGCAAGGAAAAGTGATCCAATTTCAAAAGAGGATGATCCAGGTATTATTTTCTAACAATCTAACTACAAATTCCTGCTCTGCATCTGATTCCCTATTCATAAAATAGTTTCCCTCATTGCACAGGATGTTACGAGGCTGTCCACACTAAACAGTGTGATTGACTCAGTAGTACAATAATGGAGTCATCCAAAATCCTAAAATAAAAAACAAAAAGAAGTCTGTGAACTCCATTCTTCCTTGAGAAGGAGAAATTCTTCTTAAGGAAGGATTGCTATTAATTGGGAACAGAGGGGAAAACACACTGGTTTTGAGGGGGAAAATACATGGCTTGCTCGAGCTGTATATGCATTGTTTGCCCTCAGTGTGCCAAGGACCACTCACTACTCAATGCCCTCAGGCCATGGTCCATATTATTCATCAGAACAGCCATAAATCACAACCCCAGACTAAACACCTTCCACAGCTGCTGAAAGACAAATTCAGCGTCTTGTATGTTATTGTTGATGTTTGCAGTGTATGCAGAGAAGCACAAGGCATAATAGGGAAATTTTTCCTGCTATGCCCTATTCCCACAACCTTCTTCACATTTTCTTTAAGTCCCAGGCATGCATTTCTTTCATTATGGAAAATATATGCTTAATTTAAGGCCCCAAACTGAAATGCTGCTTACAGTAATGCTTTCTTGAGTCTTATTAACTTATGAACTCTTGGTGGGTTGCCCAGCACTCAGAGCAGCTTTTCTGTTATTTTCCAAGCTACATCAAAGTGTTTGTCTCAAGGGCCTGAGGGTTTTTTATAATTTTCAGCGAGGGAAAGTCTCAAGAATAATTTTCTAATGTTAATCATGTCAGCTCTAACTGCATTTCTCTCTTTATTCTAAACTTAGCGGTCCCTGTGCGCTTAACACAGAAGGGAAGCATTACTCCAATTCTAGACAAGTGATGTACAGGTTACCCGGATGTCCTATCCCTTCTAGCAGACTTGGGAGTCAGAAGAGGGCCTCATCCACACAGTGTGAATCTATACCCAAAACTGTTTCTATTTCAATGACTCAGGATATTACACAAAGGTCACAGCAGACTCCAGGCGAACTGCAAGGCAGCGCAACAAGTGCAACGCGAGCTTTTGCTCACAATAGTACCTACCATTCCTGCATACACTAGATCCACATCCACGAAAAGCAGTTGCAAATCCAAATAACGGTCTCTAGCTAGCAGCATTCACAGCTGAAGATGAATCATGGACAGTATGGATTATTCAGGTGTGCGTGCTTGGACAGTGACAGACCTCCCTTCTTTTCCTATAAAGCCCATTTGTATGAACAGTCCTTTTTGCCCCTGAACTTCATGAAGCCATAGCTGTGAAGAAAACACATTGCTGATGGGATGTGAAAGGCTTAGACTAGCATATTTTACAGACTATCACCTCTACTTCAGCATGTATTGGACAATACATTAGGTGACTAAAATCCATACATTTCCTGAACCACGCAGGACAAAATTCATTTAATAGCAGTCTCTGACAGGTGGAAAGAGGCACAAGCTTCCCCTGATGCCCGAAGAAGCAGCTGTAGTGTCAGTCAGAGATGCAGGAGCATCAGAAAGCCCCCTTGCCTTGGTGCAGATGAAGTAGGACCACCATGCACACGGCCGAGATACACAAAGGTCTGTGCTCAGATTCAGCTCCTGCTCACACCCAGAGCTAGCAGCCAGTGTCTATTTTGCCACTCTATTTTGCATCACCAGTTTCTGGAAAACTTGAGAGCAGGATAGCAGATTTCAATTCTTTCTACTATTTATCCTTTTCCCTGCTGGAAGCAAAGCTCTTTTTTGTCAGCGTTTTCAGAAGCCTTGCATGGCTACTGATACAGTAACTTCAAGCCACAGCAGCACATCATGATGCCAGCAGTCCTGAACATTTATTGCCTCAGCAGGACACTGAAAATCAAACATGGCAAACCAGCGGCCCTCCTTTCAGCAAACAAATGTCCCACGTTTGCTTCACAGGGATCAGAGCCTCTCGTCCTCCAGCCTCTGCTTCTTACAGAAGAAAACTACTCCCATCTATAAGCTCCAGAGATCTGCTTGACTAGAAGTGGTCCTTAAGAGCAACCTGGAGAGGGCCTAAGTCCACAATATGATTGCTTTATGTTGCTGTGTGAGATAAAGTCACAGTGACCTTCTAAGGCAACTCTAAGATTAAGGGCAAATTTGTGTTAGCCATAATCGCTATGGGCATGGATCTGCAAAGAGCAGCCAGGCTTGCCCCCTTGTACACACACAAAATAGACACAGACATATGCTTGAGAGAAGCCCAGAAAGAAAAAATGGTATCATGCCTTGCTTGTCTTTGTCCTGTGGAGCAGGGAGTGCGGGGATTAATCAAGATGTCTGCAGCGTGGATGATGAGAAGACCTCGGCTCCGGTGGAACAGGGAGAGAACCAGCCAGAGTGTGCAGCCCTGTGCAGGGACAGCAGCATGGCACTGTCCCGTGCTGCCCTGGAAACCTGCACAAGAAAATCCAGAGATGCCATCCTATGGGCGTCCCTTGTGTACCAGGCGATTTGCTGATGGAAGGAGGAGTTGAGACTGGCTGTTCCCAACTTCTCCCCATGCTGACCTCCTGCACAAAGCTCAACAGCAACACAACACCGAATCAGTCCTCTCAGCTCTGACACTACCAGATTGGGTAAACTTTAAATCTGAGGCTGAGCTTTGCAGCTCTTTTACTATGTGCTGGGTGATTTTATGCTATGCGTACTGTTTTGTAATTCACTATATATCCCCCTTCCCACTGCAGCTTCAAAGAAACATACTTCTTATTTTAAAGTAATTCATTCATTTGGGGCTACAGGCAATCTTAAGTGACCCCAAAGGCAGAGACAGGTAACAAAGACAAGACCTAACCTTGCGCATGTTAATGCTGAGTTTTGTTGGGAATTTTGTCAGAGCTGGGATAAGAGGAACTGGCTGCAAAGAGTTTCTGGAAGCAAAACTCTCACAGAAAATGGAACCTATTGAACTTTTCCTAATTAGCAATCAGGCTCCTTTCATTCATCTGAATTACAAACATCAGCAAGAGAGGGAGGGAAAAATCCACACTGATGCTTTACATCAATTAATTCCAACAGAACGTCAGAGTTTTTGTATTATTAAACCTGCTATATAATTATACCTCTTGCAGTTGTTTGTTGAGTATGTAAAGTTATCCCTTTTTTTCCTGTATCACTTGTTTCATTTCTTTCAAAATTTTATCTGTCCTTAAACTGTTCTTTCCTTTTTTTTTTAATGTCACAGTTCTTTGGTTCTGATTAGCCATATTTCATTGCTAGCATTGATCTCACATCAGTAGTAATGCAGGACCGGACTGTGGTCCCACAACAGCCAATGTGTGAACCTCTGCTGACTTCAGCGCAACCCCTTGTGTGAGTATCTGATCACCAATGGAAGAGCTTCCCAATCTGGCATGCGCTGCTTTGTTGGTCACTGGCACACCGACACTTCTGAGTTCAGACCACTCTCAGAAGACAGTGGCTTATTGTTATTCTGTCATCGATTTAAATCTTAACAGTCTTGTAAATAAGCACAGGGAAAAGAAAAACACTCCTGTTAGCCCCATTTTATAGATTGGAAAAGGTGGGCAGAGGGATGATGAACCACATCTAAGCCTTGCTTTGTAGGTATTTTAGAAATAAGATGGAAAGTGACTGCGGCACTCAGTACTGTGGCTCATGGGCCGTAAGACAGATTGTCGGGAGAATACCGTCTGCAGCTCCAGGGTTCATGCCTTCTGAGGCCAGGATGAAATCCAGACCTAAGTTGTTCCTATCTATTATTTGTGTATTTATAGGGTGTCAGTCGCTGAAGTACTGAAATGCCAGACTAGCCCAAGGCCACAGACTCAGCATCCAACTGGAATTCAGATCTCAGGAATTCCTCTGTCCCATTCCCATGCTCTGTTGCCTCCTCTGTGCCACATAAAAACAAAAATAAAAATAAAGTTCAGGCCACCTTTATCTCCAGGACTGTTTGATTTCATACAATAGATACAAGAACACCATCACTGCTGCCAGAAAATACTTACCCATTTTGGCCACATTTCTATAGGAATTTTATGGTGCAAAAGAGCAGTGCTGCAATCACATAAATTAGGAGACTTATTTCAGGATTGTGATAATAAGCCAATGGCGTTCCCCTTGCTTGGAGTGAACATGAAGGAGTCAGAGAAACAGTGGAGATCGAAAATAGATGTTAACATTCAGTCATATACCCAGTGTGCTCAGAAAAGTGCTTGTTCATTGTCTTAATTCACTCTCACATGCTTTTTTGTCCTGTTCAAGACCAAAAAAAAATGCAACTTGGGAAAACAGTGAGGCAATGCAAGAAAGGAACAGCTGCTTTTTAAAAATTCTTTTGTTGCCCTAATTTATTATCTTTTTCTAGTAATAAAAATCATGTTGTGAGCAGGGAAGGTGACCTTTTATGCAAGTCTTGCGAACTACAGGGACTTGAGTACCTCAAATCTAAATCTGCTGAGGAATCTAGAGAAGTTCACTCCTTTATTCTCCTCTTGCCTCAACCAAGTTAAATCAAAGACAACACAACAGGGCTCACCCAATGAAACATATCTGACTGTATCTGAGTTAGTTATCCCTTTACTGTTAACAGACAGAAACAGGCAACTCAGCTAAGGAAGGCCAGATAAAATTATTCTATTTTTTTCTCTTCAGTAGTTATGTGGGGAGTTTGTTGGCCACCTTAAACATGCCTATCTGTACTAAAGTCCTATGAGACAATCCCAGATGGAGTCACCACGTTTAATCAACTTTATCCTTATAGTTTCTGGATGATGAACAGTTTAACACAAGGCATAAACTATACAACCCTTTATTTCTTATGCTTGAAATAAATATTGTAGCTTATCATTTCCCTGTTCTCTCTGAATGACTCAACCCTAAGGGCCCAACATAGTAGGTACCACTGAACTACAACTTCTCTTTAATGAGTAAGAAACAAGTGCCCAAGACTTGAGCTCACAGAGCTTCTCTGCCCTCCTGTCTTTTAACTTCTCTCCATATTCTTCTCTCTCACCTAAGCTCTCATCACCATCTACAGCTTTTAGCAGCTGGGGGCCATGATAAAGCAGGTCAGCTGCTGAAATTCTTCAGATAGCTTTTGACAGTCAATTTGGATCAACGATCTACAGGAACAGTGCGTTTCTGAGAGCCACACTCCCTTTATACACCAGTGCAAATGGCTAATGTTCAAATATGTCAAACGGCTCAGGATTCAGTGTACTGGAAAGTATGAATTTAATTTCCTCTGTTTAAGAATTAGGAGAGAAGCTTGTTTCTAAATTTCCCAGTTGCAAAATAGTAATTTCATTTTATTTCAGGGCTGTTTTCTGTGAGGTGGGGTGGTTGGTACCACGCACAGCATTAATTCAAAAACATGCTAAAGCACACAGAGTTTTAAGCAAGCAAGTAGCCCTAATGAAGTAAAGAAATTAATACTGCACACTGTCCTTCAGTGGTCAAGACCTGAAAGTCTGAAAAAATCATTTCTATTTTCATCCCTACAGGAAAAGCAATAGGAAAACATTTATTCTTTTAAAACCTATTCATGCAGTAACTAATGGCTTTACTTTGGACTGTGCCATTGTCTTGACAAACGTTCTTTCCAAGATACGGCTTAGTTTACTCCGGACCAGGGAGAAAGTGAGCAAGTGAGAAAGATTGACACGGGGTTGTGTTTGAGGCCAGATTACCCAGAGGCAGAAAGCAGTGGGCAGCCTTCCTTGGGACCCTGTTCCAGTGACATAGTATGTCTTTTCATTAGAAGAAAAACTGCTTTCAAAGGCATCATAGCAACTCCTGAAGGACGCTCTGACATTCAATATGGGACAGAGAGTTACTGTTTAACACTGAAATACTGTTTATTAGATAAACATTACATTTAAGTTGCAAGAAAACACATGAAACCATTGCAAAAGTTAATGTATTTTCTTTGCTGCAGCTTTGTCCTTCATATTATTTTTCTTGAAGAAAGAGTTTAATATTGAAGAAAAGGTTCAAAAAGCGACAGTAATGTAAACCAAAATTTACTTGCTCAGTAACACTGTGTATTCTCCAAACTGTTCCATCACTGTTTTCAGTGTTTACTCCTGAATAATAGTTTTCTTTTCCACTACTCAAGGATCTTCTCAGTGGTGCAGGAAGAAAGTAAAAACTTCTCTCTGTGTGACAACAATCTGCTGCCGCAGCAATGCGTATCATCTTACATGCAACCTTTCGGGCTAAATTCTGCTCTTAATTATACTTGATTCATGCTGTTGGCTTGCATACTTTACAGAAGTTTAAGAGAGAGGTCTCTTGCACGACTGTTATGAGTACAGCTCTGCTCCTATGCTAATCTTACTTCACTGGTCTCAACCAAGTTGCTCCTGATTTGCTCCTAGTTTACCAGAGATTAAGTTCAAGCATGAAAATCATCAGGAAGTTGTAGACCTTTATTCAAAATAAAAATATCATTTCTCATTAATCAGGAAAGGCTATGGAAAAAGTAAAGAAGTGACTTTACATTTTGTTGATATGTGAGAACATTTGTCCAAGTACTAAATCCCCCTTTAAAGAAAAATAACATGTGCGAAAGCTTTAAAAGGAGTCCAAACAGAGGATTAATTGAGGAGATTGATTTCAGTTCTCTCCACCCTAGTTTAATAGGCCTTTTCTCAACTGGATTTTGGGGAGTTTGGTCTTTTAGACCACTTATTCTTAACAGCAGTAAGGAAGAAATCTGGGAATTGATTTATTGTGAGGATTTTCCATTGTACTCAATGGATATTCTGTGCCGCCTTGTTTCTACCTTTTTGTGGGTCTTTGGTTTTGGTTAGGGACTTTCTTTGCCTACTTTCCAGCTAATATGCATCTGTTAGGGTTCATACTTTGCATCTACTAGTACGACATATCTTCCCCTGACATTGAACACAAAAGACCTGGAGCCTGCATTAAAAAAAATGAACATTTCATGCTGGTATTGTACTGCAACATAGAGCTCTTATTTTCAGGTTGCTTGGGATTGAGAACTTGCTGATACACTACTGTGCTTTAGAACTGCTGTGTTAGCTGAGGAGCGTAGAGTTAGGTCAAACCTGAGAACAAAAAATCTCCCGTAACAAATGTAGCATTTGACCAAAGACCAAATCCTGGTTTGGTTTTGGGTCATAAAGGTGCAAGCCCCTCATCAATCAAGTTCTTTTTTGAACTGATCTTATTCCAGGACATTAACTCTTAAGAGCCCCAGGAGCCAAAACAGAGAGGAAATTACTCCTTTTAACAGAGGATGCTCTTGTAACTGCAGCACCACGACACGCCGACAAAGGCGGCTGTGTCCGTGTTTCAGGAGGCAGAGCTCAGGGCAGCTCTGCTCAGGGACCCACACCGACTCGTGGTCGTATTACGGGCGGGGACACGCACTCGGAGGAAGCTATTTCTCCTTGTTGCTCTAACCTCCTGCTGTTGGAATCTCTGGCACAGAGCAGCCTGATCCAGCTTTACTGCAGCTCTGCTAGCGGATTTGGTCTGCTCCTTATGCACCAGTGTAACTCCGAGCAGTCAGACACGCCAGGCCAGACCCTTGGCTGCATTCACAGACCACACACCAGCAGGCTTAGCCTTACATCAGCTAGTAACAGCTCGAGCTGCTCAGAAACCAGGAGGTGAGTGCTCCTGGATTTTTAACAGCATAGCTTTTAATTGTGAAAATGTTCTTCCAGGTTTATTTAAGCCACGAGAGATCAGAATGGCCGGCAGGGGATCAGCTCCCCAGAACAATATTCGAGGCCAGGTTGGATGGGGTTTGGAGCAACCTGGCTTAGTGGATAGTGTTTCTGCCCATGGCAGGGGGGTTGGAACTAGATGATCTTTACAGTCCTTTCCAACCCAAACCATTCTGTGATTCTAGGAAGAGTATCCCAGGCACGCCTCTTTCTCTCTAGGAACAGATATGCCCATACCATGGCCAGAAATTGCTGACTCTGTGATGCAAAGCACATGATCTGGCCCCTGTACTACATTTCCTGTCAAAGCTGTACCTAGAATTTATGAAACTCTGGTGAATTTTTTTCCCCTCTGTTCTGTTTTAGATCAGGCTGAGAATACATCTGAGCATTCAGAGATTTTTAATATTGTCTTTTTCTGGCTAAACAGATGTAATGTTTTATTATTTTCCCACACTTCAGGCTTTCCAAAATGTACTGCTCTCATAAGTATAAATGTAGGAAGAGGAGAGAAAATGGGTAATTATATCTCCTATCCTTTCTTATCAAAGCTGTGTGTTGGAAGAGAGGGAGAAACTGAGAAAAAAATGAGAATAAAATTTATTGCAGACATTTCTCAGCTGCATGTCTTCCAACCAAGCTTCCTCTCCCAAACTTTGTGATTTTGAAGATGGTGTATGATACATCTTATACACAAGGATTTAAATGTGGGGGGTTTTGCAGTGCAAGAAAAGAATGTTTCCAGTCTAATTCAAACACCAGGGGAAAAAAGTGTGTTCAGTGATATCTCCCAGAACTGCATCTGCATCGTGATTGTATGGAGATTTTTAAATGCCTGGCCTGTCTATAGAAACCAGCTGTGAAGAAAAAAAACAAACCTATTACTACAGGAACCTGAAGGAAAGCACAATTAGTGGATGCTCTCACTTGCTCTCCAAAAGAAGCATGTGCTTCTTTCCCCAGGACATGTATTAGTGATCTCAAAGGAGCATTTTCCTGTCACATTACACGCTGGAGCTTTGAATCAGTATTTGCCAACGCCTGTCAACCTCGAGCACTTAAAAGTCGTGACTCCTACCCTAGGCCAATGTATGATGATCTCCCAAATACGTGGAGGCTTTTTTCTGACTCTTTCATTTTTCATTAGAAAGTTTAGATCTTATTTTTAGATCATGTCTGTCCTTGCCAGATATCCATACAGTGCTTACAGCACTGCCAGATCCAAAATACTGAGAATATTGAGAAGTACTTTTGGAAGTTCTTTACAAGACTCCCACTTGGGAGCCACAGCTGTAGTCAGCTCACTATGGTTTTGTTTGGGCATTATGTCTCCCTCCCTTCCACATAAATTCAGGGACATTCATCCCCACATCTACAACTTAACTTTCCAAGCAGCTCAACCCAGAGAGCAAGAGCAGGCACACACGCTCCAGTTATAGATCAGTTCAGCCCCCAGACTCACATCTGTTTCTTGACCTAGCATCACCCCTGCTCCTTTTTCAGCACTGGAGGCTCCACATCTCATGGGGTCAATCTAGGGAGAATTTGGTCCCTTCCCATCCTCCTTGTCCTGAAGAGGGAGATGTCTTCTTCTGAGCTAGCAAGATGAGGAGGGAGTGAACAGCAAGGCCTACAGTCCTTCTGAACTGCTGGGTCTTTTCCTGACACCCTCTTTTTCTTCTCTCCTGGGGGGTTAATTTGGAGTTCTCCTTCTTCCACATTCCTACAGAAAATGTTGCCTGCTCATGCACAAGTGGGAAGGAGTTCTGTTGGCTGTCCCCAGCAGCCCTGCTGTCTTCCCTGTGGCTGCTGGGGACACAGCAGAGGCAGCTACGTGAGGACTGCAAGGCATGCAAGGACTGCAACCTGTCACCAACCCGCCTGGGACCTCAGTGTTTGCTGCACATGCTCCTAATACCAAGTCCTAAAATGGGACGGTGCTATTTCTTTCCTCCTGTCCCCCGAGAGTCCCAGTCAGGCTGATTATACTCAACCACAACTGCAGGAGAGATGAGATGTTGTGTCTAAAGCTGCTTTCCAGTGACTTCTTTTATTTCTTCAACTAGAAATTTCCTGGGACTCCATTTCACAAAATATTCAGTTTATCACAATGCTTTTAGTGACCAAGCTGTACTTAAACAGTACTTAATGAGTTACGCTCACAGTTCAACACTCCAGTAGGAAAATTGGCTAATCAATCACTCACACGAGAGGCAAGCTTCAGGTTTGGCCTCAGTTTCTGAGGCAGATTTTAGTATAAATTGTCATGATACTATTCAGTTAAAACCAGCTATTGGGGTTACCACAGTACTAGTGAGAAAATGAGGAAATCCTAAAGCAAAACAATGTTTTTTCACCCTGCATATAAGCATAAAGCATGCATCAAATTCCTTGAACGAAAACTGTACAGAATGACATGGGTGTTATGAGTTAAGACAAACCACAGCGTTCACATGAAAGATCATATGCATCACGGGAGTTCAGGTTTGAAGTGAATGTTGGCTTTCAGTTTGAAGTAAACATCAGGTTAGACTTTCCACATTTTCCAATGCACCCTCCTCCTCTACATCTATTTTATGGTGATCTACTTGCTTTCTGTAACTACAGCACTGCATAGGTAAGAAAGAAGGGTTAGCTGTTTATGAGTATAAATTCTACCTAGTCAATGTGATGAAGCACAATGAATACTTCCATACAACAGTATGTCTAAGACTAGGTTCAACCCACCAAGTAAGACTGAAGAGGAAATAGCTGTGGAAGAGGGTCGTCACATCCCAAATCCTTACACTTTAGTATCTGGGAAGTTATGTATGTAGGCAGGGGAGGTTCCCATAAGATTTAGAACAAAGAATATGGAAAATATGAAATCAGGTTGAAACACTCAGCAGAATTAGGAAACCTAGCAATCTAGAGACAGCTGCCTGGAAAATGGCAGGGAGAGAAAATGGTGAAGCAGGTTCTCTATGAAATATGAGTAATGGTTAAGAAGCTTGCTACTGCTGAATTGAAGAGCAATAGGGCAAGATAGGATGTTGGGAAACTCAGTAGGCTCTGGTTACTCTTTTTATGTTGGAGGTTATTCTTTATGTGTTTTCTTCAATCACGTGGTCCTAGGGACTGGATTAGCAGCCTTACATCTTTTATTACTGCTATACTTGTCAAAGAAATTGTACTCAAGCTATTTACATATTTTCATCTTTGGAACTCCTCTTAAAGAACCCCTCCGTGACTTGGATCTTGCATGCAGGACATGAAGACTTGCATGCACCTCAGAGTTTCAGGGGGAGAGTCATGGAGAGCAGAGTTCTCTGCCATGTTGATATATAACCAGTCAAAGGAATCGAGTGCAGTGCAACACCTCCAACAATATCCACAATGGGACTGATTTCAATGATTGTGGCAAGATTTATCTCTACTGTTTGATATTTCCCCTCTTGAACGTATTTACTAGCACACTGTCTCACCCTCCACCATACCTTCCGCAAGCCTGCTGCATTGAAGAAGTATCATTTTGCACACTGATAGTAGCTCAGCCTCTCAAAGACACAAGGTCAACTTTTTCCATTTGAATGGGGAGGGGAGGCAGGTAAAGAAGGCAATGCCAGCAAATTTCTAGCAGTGAAGAGAGCAGTATAGTCTCTACTAGATTCTGTTTTCCAGGCAAAATTCTGCTTTCAGAATAAAACAGCCACTTTTCACTGACCTCAGCAGAACTCATGGGTGAGTATCCAAGAGCGGAGTTTCTCCCCTTGATATTTTTGTGAACCAAGGAGAGAGCATCTAGTTGTTTCAGGATTTCCAGGTCCAACTAGAGCACCAAACATACCCATTACTTTGTATACATTTTGTACACACTCACCCTCACAGTACCCTGCCCCTTGTATTTCACTGTTGTTTGTGAAACAAAACAAAACAAAACAAAACAAAACAAAACAAAAGGAGGATGTTTCTCTTGCATTACATTTCTGTGAATAATAAATCAGACCCTAAAGAGGTCATAAATTTTGCTTGTAGGAGTCAGATTGATAAAAACCTTTGTGGTTGATAAGACCTTTTGTGGACACAGTGTTGCACCCCTCATTTTTGAATGCTCTCTTCCTGAAGAGAAACCTGTTAAACAAGCACCCTGGCCCCCAAAAAGGGAATAAGGGAGGCAAAAGCCCTTCACTGCTGCTGTCAAAGCTGTATCACCACCCAAGAACCCTGTGTCCTGTTTCTCCAGTATGGTTTTCAAGTCATTCTTCTGCAAGGTAGGAGACATTCATTTTAGCCCTTAAGCTGTGAATGGAAGGGAAACAAGGTAGTCAAGCCTCAGGTTAGTGTTCTGGTGACCAGACTGATGTGTGAAAGATGGGAATCACACTCTCCACCAACAGCTATGTGAGTCTGAGCTTGAACTTCTTACAATTGGCATGCACTCCCTTGATTTTCCAAGCCAGGACCACCTTTTAGGAAGTACCAATGCAGGCACAAATTTTCCAAAGAGACTGCTCTCCTCACTGTCATGGTATTGTCTGTTGTGTCTTTGACCAAGTCTTAACTTCAAAAATATACACATTAGAAAAGAAAATGCTTTCACTTAATGAATGTCATTTCTTGTCTCTTTTCCCCCTCTTAAAATCTGTTTTCATTTTGTATGTGTATTAGCTGCTTTTGATAAATCATGAGCCAGGGGTCAGTGAGATTTTGCCATGGTTTGACATAGATTCAACAAGTACTGACTAATCCTGACAGATTTCTCACTGATTGCATTTCAAGATACAGTTTTGCCACTGGATCAAAGAAAAGGGACTTTGTAAGGTGTCTTTGTGGGTGAGCAAATTTCTCAGATTAGTACAATGAGAAGAATGAAAGAGATCTGAGCCAACAGGCACAAGAAAATACTGTTTTCTAAGTATGAAGGAAATGTGCTGACAGATTTTACAAAAGATTTTTATTCTGTCTTTTTTGTACCCAATTTTAAGCACATTGGCTCAAGTGCTTTCCTTTGATGCAATTAAACAATGTACAGAATAAAATCATACTGTATTACACAGAATCTCAAAACAATCTTTTGGGTTCAAGCTGAAAGAGGGGAAATTTAGGTTGGATATGTGCGAGAACTTCTTGACAGTGAGGGTGGTGAGGCACAGGCTGCCCAGAGAAATTGTGGATGCCCCATCCCTGTAAGTGTTCAAGGCCGGGTTAGATGGGGTATTGAGCAACCTGGTCTAGTGGGACATGTCCCTGCCCATGGCAGGGGGAGTGGAACTGGATACCTTTGGGGTCCCTTCCAACCCAAACCATGCTATGATTCTGTAATCTGAAGAGTACAGTCAGTCCTGAGAAATTTTATTCCCAATTAGCATGAACTGGCCAAGTAATTCAGTGTGAGTTTGCCAAATCCTGCTTTGCTGACTCCTTTGTTTTGACTTTCTGGAGTTTCCGTTATATCACACTTTACTATGTAAAAGTCAAGCAAAGAAATATAAGGCATATTTAACCGATAGATCAGGTGGCTTGACATATTTTCACGTCAACCTTGACTGATAGACAGGCAGAGCCTGAGAAAATGACACCTCCAAATGAACAAGGATGTCTTTTTATACCCAGTACCTCAGCTTACTTAATTGTTGACACCTCAGAAAGGCAACTAATATACAATGAACCTTACAGGACGGAGAATAAAAATGTACAAAAATCTGGCAGCACTCCCCTCTGACTGGATCTAGACAGAGACTTAGCATTAAAGGGAGCTGTCACAGCTATAGCAAATTGTGTTGTGACACTTCACGGAAGAGAAGAAATCTGAAACACTGTTCAATCAATGCTTAATTATCAAAAACTGGGGGGAAAAAACAGCAAGCATTCAAATTCTGCAAACATTTCTGATTTTCAGAAATGCTGCCCACTCATTATACTCTTTCCCTTCTGTCGGATTTCTGGCTCTTAACCATCTCCAAAGTGCATCCTTTGATTAATTTACTTTCAGCTTTTATGTTTCTGTGAACTCCCATGTTACCAAGTTTTAGAACTCAAATGTTTTCCAAAAACGCATTTCAAAGTAATTTCAAATTGCTAAAGGAAGCAGAATCCTAAATTTGTCAATATACACACTAGCAGCATAGTGTCTTCAGCCAGTAAGTAAATAGAAATAACATAATACTGCCTGATACATGGGAATACAAATAATTTGAATATAGAACATTAAATACGGAAAACAAGATATGCATTTAAAACATAGAAAGCAGATTTTTTTTTGCATGCTTTCAATAATATAAATCTGAGGATTTTTTATTTCGTTTGAGGTCTGGTTTTTTCGCATTTGTTTTTCAAAGTAGCTTTCAACAAATTTTGAAAATAATTAATTTGTTGATACTTAAAGACATAATAAAATGCATTTTGTCTAACAGAGAGGAGAGAGAAAATAAACAGTTCTGATGACATTACCATTTCTGCCTCACTGCACAGGTCTAGCTAAAATGCTATTTAAATTTGATTGAATTCTGTTTATCCTTTTCATTTTCCAAACCAATGGCCATTTAGGCAATGGAATACATTTGTCCATGTGCATGTATGTTACCTGCAAACTCTGCACTTATGACTCTGAACTGGTTGTTATAATGCATGTCATTGAGGCAAAAAGACCTTAAAAACCGTGAGACAGCTCACACCTAAATCATTGTCCTAATCATAACTGAAAGCGTATTCCCAGCACATGAATTTCAAATACACCTAAATATTTGTGCTCTGTGTATTACTGCACTCATCCTATCAGCATCAAAACAATGTCATGTGAGGTTATTATTTGCAACTAATAGCTGCATTCAGTTACATAGCTTGAATAATGATTACTTCCAGGGAACAGTTCACCTCTGATGTTAAAAAATCCCCTAGCTTTATCAATCCTTCTGAAGTACTTCTCTTTTAATTTGGAAAAGAAACATAATCTGGTACATTAGTGACCTTCCAGTTTACTTCTTTGGGTGGAAGACCATTTCATTCCTTTCACTTTTAGCATGATGGTCAAAAAATGCTGAATACTTGAAGAAAGTATTGAAATATGCTGGGGACTGCTGTCAAGATCAGACTTCACTTCTACCCGAGTCCAGCTGACGGAAAAGTTATTTCATTAACAGTGGTCATGGCTAAGACTAATGCTGAGGTTTTTATTGTTTCTTAGAGAATCTTTTTCTAGGTATGCTACATGACTGAAGACAGAAGGGTACTTTCCATTGATTTAATGTCCAGCAAGTCAGGTCCTTTATTCATGGAAATAACAAATCAATTAGTAAATTTAAAAATCCATAAGACTTGTAAAACTAAATCCTTACAGCAATGCAAATCCATGTTCATTTTTGGCACTTAGTATAAAAAACACAAATTAGGCCAAAGATAAATTTAGCACAGGAATTAAATGTTTAATTTGTTTTTAAGAATGTGCTTTATGCTTTGTAACTGTTGCATTGGTCACATAATAATGGAGGAGACCAAAATCTATAATAATAACAGCATGCTTGCATTAGACAGAAGTAATGCATGGGGAAAACAGAAAATATTTCAGGCATCAAATGTCATCTCTGTCCTCATACATGAATAGGCTCTTTCAGATTACACTTTTGTACAATCATTACTCAGTGCCTCAATCAGGCTACTCACATTTTAATTTCAATTTGATTTAATTGCAAGAATTGTAATTTCAAAAGAAATTATCAGTACAGAATCCAGTAGTGTTTTATCTTAATTACAGCTTATTCTTCACGTCATCTATTCTTTTCTAAGAATGATGAATAATTGATTACAAGATTTGCCACAATTATTTGATGAAAAATCAATGGTATTCAATCAATTTGTTTAGCGATTGTACTTTGCAATTTACATTTAAGTAAAAGATTAAG
This sequence comes from Mohoua ochrocephala, assembly GCA_013398855.1. Lineage (NCBI taxonomy): Eukaryota > Metazoa > Chordata > Aves > Passeriformes > Acanthizidae > Mohoua > Mohoua ochrocephala. The sequence goes on from VZTA01028645.1 coordinate 176,371, forward strand.
ATCTCTGCATAGTTAAATAACGAAATACGTTTAAATAATGTTAAAACCGTAACACAGTGAAACAAAAGCTAATCAAGTTAGGGTTGTGATTTACACTTTTACCATTATAGAGAAGGAAAAGGACAAACAGTGTGGCATATTATCCTTAACTTCTAACACCCTGGATTCCCAAAGTGCCATTTTTAAGCAAATTGAATTTACTAAGCACAAAAGATACTTAAAATAATTAGGGTTATTTATCCAAAATAATATTTATTGCCTTCTATGAAGGGGTTTTGGTTTTTTTCTGTGTAGCACTTACAAAACTGGATCAGTCTTAAGAATCGAGTGTTTTACTGGATGGGGGATGAGACATGTGCTCTCAAAGATATTTCATCTCTCAAAGAGGGGATGACAGAAGGTTGTTCAACCTTGGTGTCTCCTGTTCAAACAGAAACACCTCCATGCAATGAAACAACCACACAGTCTTGGGGAAAACACTGTGAAAAATCATTGTAGTCTCATGCAGGTAGGAGACTGGTGGAACTGGGAAATAGATATGCAAAGAACCCACTGGGTTTCTGAGGATTCTTTTGGAACTAGAGAAATGCAGGGAATTCTGCCATTGTATCTTGAATGCAACCAGATTCATCCGAGACCACTCAGAAGGCAGAGTACAATCATCCATGGCTGGAATAGTTACAGAAATGTTGGGATGTTTTCCAAGAGCTGCTCCAAACGTCACTGCAGCTCACAGGACTGGCTCCAGCTCTGGCAGAAGGGAGCACAAGGCACTGCAGCAGCTCTTGGAAACAGGACTGGCATTACTTACATGTCTCGTAAACTAAATGTTGCTTTTTTCATCTCAGTCAAACCGCCCGTTTTATCCTAGCCCACAGGAAATAACTAGGCTAGAAGAACCAATGGAAAGGTCTGTGATCAAAGGCAGGGCGTGACGCGGAGGATAACAGTTTAGCCCAGGAAGGACATAAAGAGTTAAACATCCAGGGAAGGTGCCTGTGAAAGAAATCTGTAAGAAACATTTTTTTAGCCTGCTATGCAAGGATTCAGCTGACTTTTAAACAGAGATTAGGCAGGACCATACAGCTGAAAAAGTTATGGAGCCATAGGATAAGGCCAAAACAAACAGACAAAAATCAGCAGGAGGGATCTTATACAAAAATGAAGGACTATTGCAAAAATAAATCAAAAAACTCCTACAGTAAACTGGAACAATACTTGAACTGGAAAGCCTGAGAAGTCATTCCCTCTCCAAAATGCAAGCATGCACTCCAGCTTTGTCCTGACCCTGTGGCAGGATGCAATTCCCTCCCTCCTTGCATGCTACACCCAGGTTTCATGGGAAAAGAAATCAAACCTGGACACTGTGATGGGACTCATAGTACTCCTCAGTCTATCCCTGCTTTGACTCACCAGTGGCCAGGTTCCCAATTACCCTGCAAAACCATTCAGCACTCAGAGAAGGTTTGGTGCAGATTTTTAGGTTCATGCAGATACAGAAGACGAAAGTGGTACACCTTCCAAGGTTAAGGGGAAAACAACCCTCTTAATGACAGTTTGTAAACTCATTCTTAAGACTGGGGTTTTTTTAAATCCAATTCTATACAACTGGTAAAGAACATATCGCTGGGAGCAAGCCAAAGAAAAGAGTTGCGTTTATAAGAATAGCATTTGAAAGCTTATGCCGAATTGCTTTGGCCAGTCCACATTACTTGACTCCAGTAAAAATGTCCCAAAAACACCAAAACACCTAACACAGAGTTTTAACAAGCTGCTGTTGTTAATATTAATAATTGATGTGCTTCCATACAGCTCTTTGTCTGAAAAACTCAAGTGCTGCATAAAGATTAACTAAGCCTTGTATGACCCATGTGGTGTAAGACAGTTTTATTCTCTGCGTGCAAAGAGGGAAACTGAGGCATTCCTACTGCTGCTTAGAGGCACATATAGGAAAAGAATGGCCATTGTATCCATCATGGGGTCCTTTCCTGAAGAAAGACTAGGTAATAAAAAGAGAAAATAAAAATCCAATGCACAGCGTTATAGCAAGCTAGCAGAAATTAAAGCACTGTTTCTCTCCCAGAATCCCCAAATAAGGCTGATCTGTGCCTCACACCTTAGAAAAAAGCTAAAACAAAACAGTACAATTGGACCTGGCACAAAATTCAAATCTTGCCCCTAATCTAACAAAAATTTTGTTTTAATACACAGTAAACCCATAACAGACATCTGTGAGGTGGCCTAAAGTCAGCGTAAAGACTGCTATGTTTCACTCAAAACTCTCCATCTCCAGGCATGGCCTTTTTCTATTCCCCACACTTACAGCGCTTCAGTAATCAGACGACACAGTCAGACCTGGGTCGTCTGTATTGGCTGAATCCACCAGCCCTGGATCACAGGACCAGGGCTGGAAGGCTCCTGCGAGGGCCGGCTGCTCCAGCCATCTCTTCCAGGCTGGCCTCAAAGCTCCATCAGTGCTGGATTACATGTTTGTTACACAAGGAGCTACTCTTGTCTGCTTACCTGCAGTTGCAACTGCAACTCTGTATGTACGGCTTCCATATGTAAACGTGGGATACTTTAAAGATAATAAGAAATATTTAAAGTATTCACTGGAAGAGGTAGGATTGGAAAAGAAGGTCTGATGGATTGCTCCAGGCATTTTCTTCCAGGGTACCTGTATGAATCTGTACAGAGACTTTCCTCCCACTTCGAAATCACAGAAAAACTTCTCATACTTCACATTTTTAAATTTTAACCTCCTGCAAAGTGGGCCAAAAAATGCATTCCTTACATGAAATTAATGATAACTGTCAGCAATACTTTCTGCAGAAAAATTCTAAATATAGAATATGTTTTAGAAAACTTTTTTCATAAAATGGGCAACAGTCTCATGGAATTTGGAGTTTTTACTATGTTACAGTATGAAAGGTGGGACTCAAGCCCCTTTTAAACTTGCTCATCAGCAGTTTATATTTTTTTCTTGCATAGATATTTTTGAAATATTTAACAGAAGTTTAAGATATACAAATAGATATTGTAATTCTGGGCCTTTTTTATGTGTAAGCTTTCCTTAAACCCTCTCGCAACCTAGTCCAGTGGCAGGCAAGACCTCCTCCTCAAATTATCCACACTTCAAGTGAATGAAAAGTGCATGCAATTAAAACCTGTGAAGAGTACCTGAGGACAGAATGCAACAAAAACACAGGACAGCCAAGTAGTTCCCATAGAAAGTGAAAAAAATTTGATGGAAATATTATTGTCCCTTCCTCACTAATTGCATTTGCAGGTTGTAATTTTTTATCTTTCCTGCTGTTTGCAGTAGGTGTGTTTTCTCTTGGACACAAAGTCCTGTAGGTCCAAAGAGAAAACTGTCTGTACTGTTTCAGGATTGGTAACTTGGCCATGCCTTATTTCCGTCCATGTTGTGAAAAACAGAGCAGGTTATAACACTTTTAAACCAGCCATGCTGGATTTGCATTGCAGACACGGCTGTAGAATGGGTAAATTACATTACTGTAGCAAACTTCCCAGGCTACCCATATGGTTAAGTAGAAACTAGGAGTTTATAGCTTAATTAGAGGCACTTGTAAGTGAGGATCAGATAAACAGATATACAACTTAAAAGAGGGCATTGGCCATAAATTCTTTCATTCCAGATTCAGATCTGCTAATATATGACTTCAAACACCTTTGACAAGGTTATTTAAAAGCCAAGCAATCTTATTTCCTATGTCTTTGGAACATGAAGTGGGAAGAAGTAAATGAGAGAAATCATGCAGCGCTGCCAGCGGAGCCTAAACGTATTTAGATCTTTGTGATAAGTGATACAGAAATGCCTGAATAGGTGGCAGGGAAGAACACAAGACAAGGGACAAACAGCTCTAAGGCAGCAGATGGCCCCTTTGCCATCTTTGCCACTCTTTTCTTCTCATTCCATTAATTTTACAATATTATTATATAATGTTTTTATTACATATTTTACAATATATTTTTTTTTTTCACAACCCTGCTTCATCCTCTGTGGTTTTTCTTAAATTAGAGGAGAAATACAAATTCATTCTGATGGAGAGAGTGGGAGAGGCTGACTCTTCTGAGGTTTCCCCTGTCTGTACAAGCATCTATTCTTTTTTTCTGAAAACGTCAACGATGCAATTTAGAAATATTTATTTTCAGACCTGGTTAATATTTAAAAGGAATTGAAAATTTTAGGTTTAAAAGAGCACCCAGGGTTTGAATTGCAGTTGAAACTTATAAGATGATAAGTAGTTTTAACACTCTTGACTGTAGCAAAGTTGTAGCCTACGGTTGTAGTCTGAAGTTATTTCCTGTGAGTTACATTTTTATTTTTTTAGATGGAGAAAGATGATTTTCACCAGATTGGAATACAGATAAACTTGTTCTGCTAACAGAGGAAAACCAAATGTGCTTCAAAACACTAAGGGAGAATTGTCATTAACATTTCCTCGTGTAATTCCTTGAGAATCAAGACAGACACTGCCAGAGACACAGTTGTTTTTACATAAAAAAACTTTTGAGGCTCCAAACACACTTGTTTCACCAAGCGGGGAGAGTTTGTGACTGCCTAGAAGTCACTCTGGCAAAATTATTCTCACCTTCCAATTTGCACCTATAGAAAAAACACGACATTGAGTTAAACGCCGTGTTACTCATTCTTTGATGTTTCCATAGAGGGTTTAAACACTGAGACCACTGGAGAACCAGGAGCTCAAGCCACGTTGCTTAAAGAGTGTTAGGTGCGAGCAACAGGATCAAGGGCTGCAGACTCCAGCAGCTTAGATACCAAAAGTGCCGACGACGACATAAGGAAAGGGATTTATACGTGTGCCTGGCTACTTCAGTGTTCCTTTAATGCCTATCGCCTTCGTTCTGCCGTCTCGTTCGTGTTGAGACCGGGGCCGCTTTGCTTCGGGGAGCGCCCACCCCCGCCAGCCCCCTCGGGCGGCTGCGGGCTGCGCACGGCCGGGAGGGCGAGGGCGCCGCACCGCCTTCTCTCCAGCAGTGCCCGGGTGCCAGCCACGGCTGTGCGCAGCCCACCGGGAACACCGTGGGCCGCAGATCCAGCCGCAACGGGCTCCACCGCACCCCTCCGCACAGGTCAGCGGGAGAAGTTTTTAATTAACTTTCCCCCTCCCGCTCCCTCGGTGAAAGCTGGCGGCTTCAGAGCTCCGTCCGACGGAGGGAAAGGCAGCGTTGAACCGGCCCGTCCCCCGCCTGCTCCCCGGCCTTCCCAAACGGGGTCACCCCGCGCTCCCCACCCGTCTCCCCGTGCCCCCGCGCTCCTCCCGGCCGCGCCCCCTGCGCGCGGCCAGTGGCCCC
>VZTA01028645.1:190041-280796 GCA_013398855.1 Mohoua ochrocephala
AAAAAAAAAAAAAACAACAAACCCAAAACCCCTGGGTAAGCTGAACGTTCTCTTCTTCCCCACCCCCAGCTAGAGCCTCTTTGCCTGCCTTTGCTTGTGTACTCTATCGGTTTCACAGTTCATATACTTGTGTTTTTTTAAAATCTCCCCCTGCACTCTGGTGGGAAACATGTCTGCTGTTTCCTTTCAAGCACACAAGGCTTGATTCTCCTCTCACAATGGCATAAATTGTGAGGAACTCCACTTGAAATCAATGGAGGTAAAGACATGTAAAATGGGGTGAGAGAAGAGCCCAGCCTCTGGTTTCTATTTTTAAGTGAGTCTGGTTAACCTAAAATTGTTCAATGTGCCACTGTGACTTTGGTTTGTAGATATCAGTTACTATGCTTGTTGCTTTTTGTACGTAATGTTTCATTTTCATATATAATACATCACAGCTAGTACCCCTAATCAGGATGCACATGTCTTTAATTTAATACCTTGGTGCTACTCTGTCAGTTTTGGTACATAATAAGTAATGTGTATGGTAAAGCACTTACCTTACTAAGAGTCAAATCCTGCAAAAAGTCTGGGATCTTCCTGTGCAGGCCCCAAAGGCAAGGAGGCGGGATTGGCTCTGTCTCTACAACTTAAACTTTCTTTGTGGCTTTCTACTGCTTTAGTAGTTCCAATCTGTGAGTCTTGTTTCTCATTATCCAGGTTCAAAATGCTAATTCTGTATAAACAATACTTTCTTAGTTACTGTTGTTTTTTCTGTGCTTGTGTTCAGCTCCATTCTTACATTTTGTACATGCTTAAGAACTTATTATAACTTCAAATTTTCTCTGAACAGTGAAGTACTTTGCAAGAAACCTGGAATATCCACACGCAATTTTTTCTGTTGCCCAAGTTTTGGTGGTTGTTCACATTTGTTTATTTTTTGGCAGTGGATTATGGTCCTTAATTACCATCAGTAGTCAAATAACTGAATGAGATTATACAGCAGTGCTGTAAAAACTGTTCATGGTAGCTGTGATCTGTACATGTGTGGATATCTTTGAGAACAGTCACCTCATTCATTAACCAGTGCAACAGACTCCAACTTTACCTCTATTTAGTTTTTGAAATTAATGCAACCTTCTCTACCTAACTGAAACATTGCTTTGACTGCCTCTTTCTCTAGTTTAAAAAATGCCCATGAAATAGTTGGCTCTTATAAGGTATTCAGACTTGGAGTAAATTTATTGGTGTATTTGAATTTTTGTTTTCTGCTTGAATAGCAAATCACAGGTGTCCACAAGACAGTCTCCTTAAATCTGTGGTAGACTTAGTATACCCCTTAAATTTTATCTCTAATTTTGTTATGATGAGGGTAAAAACCCTGTGGTGTTTACCTGTTCAGTCGTTGAGCTTTCCCCTTCCATTTTAGTCCACCAGCCCCCCAAAAATTCAAGAGGTTGCCTAGCTAGTTGTGTGGTGGCCTTATGTATCAGGGACAGCAGATGCCACAGAAGTTTGCCGTGCTGCACTGGGTTGGAGTGATGCAGATCCGGATGTTCAGTGTGGCTTCCCAGCCACGGCAGTGATGCGGAACTGGCTTCTGACCCCTTGACTACAGTTACTAATTCCAGTAGTGAATTCTTCCTTGTCCCCTGCTAGATTTTGCATGACTTGCCACAGAGAAATGGTTTGTCGTAGTAAGTTCATTGTAGCTTTAACTGTGGCTTTTTTGAAGTATAGCTGTCAGACAGTGAAGTGGCACGGTGGAGGAGGCCCAGAAGTGATGTGAACTGCTGGGGACACGGGCAGTCGTGCTTGTCTACAACTGATGTGAGGAGTGGTGGGGGCGGAGATGGCTGTGTGATAGGGATACATGTGCTTGTCAATTCAATATGCTTTTCCTAGCTGGAAGCTGGATACTTCCCAGCTTTGTTAGATCGAGCAGCCCTTGTTGTGGAGTAGGGAACTGACAGCCTTCCAAGTGCAGAGATGCTCTTCCTGGTGGCAGGCTTTACTCACGCTTATTCTCGTGGTTTCAAGACTCATTCTGTCATACCCTTTTGGGGGCATTTGTAAGCTCTTCTGAGAGTTACAGTTGTGGAGGCTGCAATGCATGTCTGGGACAGAAACTACTTTTGGTAGTATTTTCAAAGCATAAGGTCTGGTGTGCAAAAGTCATTTTTGGGTACAAGGGAAACAAAAGGTTCGTGTGGTTAGAATATGAGACTCTGTAGGAAAATTAGTCTCTAATATAGATTGGTATATACAGCAAGCTTGCAGAAAGACTGAAATCTTATGAAGCACCTTATCAGTTTTATGGATGAAGTGGCTTCTGTTGGAAAAGATATGGGAATAGAAGAGCATGCTTCTGGCTCTGTCATTAGTTGTAGTGGTTAACAACAAATCAAAGATAATAGCGTGTAATCAAGTTGATGACTTAAAGGCTCTGAAGAAACTTAAGACTTTCTGCCTGTTGTGAAACTGGTGATGTTAAGACCTGACCTCAGGAAATGGAGATGGTTTGGGGGATCCAGAGCTTGGACTTGTTTATAGGTAGTTTTGAAGAATTGTCACCACAAATACAGAGCTGATGGTGCAATGCTTCTGCAAGACAGAAATCTGTTCTGGAAGCAGCAATAAGCCCAAGGTAAATCTTAGAAATCAGTCCTTCTAGTAAATCATTCCAGAGCCATTTGCTCTCAGTCTTGATTTGTGTGTCGGCATGCTAAAAGCTATGACTACCGAGTAGTTCACTACCTGTTCCAGCCATCTTTAAGAGCTATCTTCTTTCGCAGAACAGCTTTCTGACAAGAGGCCTCCAACGGATGCTTGGCACCCATGTCTTTTGTGGCAGAAAGCAAAAATGTATGGGATCAGAAGTCTGAGTAGATTAATCCTTCTATTCAGTTACAGTTCCATGTCATGGTGTACTCTACAGGAAAGTGTTTAAAGCTCTTTAAGAATATGCGTGTGTTAAGGGCGAAAGTGTGTGTGGTGGGGAAGTAAAGCAATATTTTAAATAATGCCAGCAGGCTCTAAGTTTTTATCTGTGTCCTGTTTAAGGAAAGTAAAAATGGTTGAAAATTGGTATGCTGTGGAAGGGTGCGCAGAAAATATGTATTTCTTGACATCCTTCCAAAAGTACTATTTAAAGACAGTTTTTTAACATTGGTATCTTAGCAGCATCCTGGTAGCCTCAGTTTTCTTTCCCGTGGAACAGTTCCAGCTCTCACTTTCAAATTAGCTTGTTCTGTGATACCTTATGAAACAAAGTAAATATCAGGAGGATACACTGCAAAACATTTATGTCTAAGTTTGACCCCAGTACACACACAGCTTGGTACAGCTATGAATTTTGTCCTTAAGAAACATTTTGGAAAACACGTGTGCACATGCTACCCCTGTACCACCATAGATGTACACCGGGCACACGTATATCAGGAATCTTGAGATCCTCATCTCCAGAGCTGAAGTGTTTCTGTAGCTGTTAGGCCAACGCTGAAAGGTGCTTTACCGGCACGGAGGGCAGAGCGTACCAACCTGAGGTGTACGTGATTATCAAGTCGGTGCTGTGACAGCTGTCTGCAGGAAAAATGCTTGAGAAAAGTCGCCTTGAAACTGCATAGATGAAATGTATGCAGAATTAATAGACAGTCCTGGACATTTTCACTTACACTGTAAAATACAGGGCTTGGGTTCTAGCTACGCTTCTGGTTCTGCAAAGAAAACCAGACTGGTGTGACAGTGCCTGCCTTGTCTCTCTTGCAGCTGGTGACTCCAGGGAAGGGCAGGGTGTTGCAACTGGGAGGGTACAGACTCAAAGATGGCAGAAGATGCACTGGTTGACTGGAAGGCTCAGCCTTTGGTTTTAGGGCTCTGGCCGCTGTTAAAGTCCAGAGCGGGCCTCGCAGTTCTGGTGGAAAAAAGGCCCTGTGCTGTTGTCTTCTTGCCAGGGGAGGTGCAACAGACTTGCAGCCATGGAGTTGGTGGACTTGTGATGGTGGCCTAATGTAGAGCTGAACATAAGGTTGATGAATTGTCATAGAATGGTTTGGGTTGGAAGGGGCCTTAAAAATCATCTAGTTCCAACCCCCTTCCACGGGGCAGGGACATCTCCCACTAGATCAGTTGCTCAAAGGCCTCTCCAACCTGGCCTGAAATACTTCTGAGGATGGGGCATCCACAGCTTTTCTGGACAGCTTGTTCTGGTGTCTCAGCACCTTCATAATAATGGATTTCTTCCTAACACCTAATCTAAAGCTACCCTTGTTCATTTCAAATCCAATGCCCCTTGTCCTACATGCCCTTTGCAGGAAGTCCCTTCCAGCCTTCTTGTAGGCACTGGAAGGCTGCTATAAGGTTTTCTTCAAGGCTCCTCTGTTCCAGGCTGAACAACCCCAGCTCTCTCAGCCTGTCTTCATAGAAGAGGTGCTCCAGTCCTCTCATCTTCCTGGCCTTCTTCAGGACTCTCTCCAACAGGTCCATGTCCTTCCTGTGCTGGGGGCCCTGGAGTTGGATGCAGCATTCCAGGTGGGTCTCACCAGAGTGGTGTAGAGAGGCAGAATCCCTTCCCTCGACCTGCTGGCCACGCTGCTTTCATGCAGCCCAGGACACATTTGGCTTTCTGGGCTAGAGTGCCCATTGCCAGGTAGTGTTGAGCTTCTCATCACTAAAACCCCCAAGTCCTTCTCCTCGGGCCTGCTCTCAATCCATTCTCTGCCCATCCTGTACTTGTGCTTGGGATTGCCCTGACCCAGGTGCAGGACCTCGCACTTGGCCTTGTTGAACTTCACGAGGTTTGCACAGACCCACCCCTCAAGCCTGTGAAGGTCTCTTGGGTGTCATCCCTTCCCTCCTGCATGTTGACCACAGCACACAGCTTGGTGTCGTCAGCAGCCTTGCTGAGGTGCACTCGATGCCAGTGTCTGTGTCACTGACAAAGACGTGACACAGCGCCGGTGCCCACACCGCCCCCTGAGCAGGACTGGCTGGAGCCCGTTCCCGTTCCGGCCCCGTCCCGCTCCTCAGCGCGGGGGCGGCGCCGGCGGGGTCGCTCCGCACCGACGGGCGGCTGTGGCCCCGCCCGCGCCCGCCAGATGGCGCCCGTGCGCCGGCGCTGGTCCTGGCGCCGTGTCCGGGTGGCCCCGGCGCCCTGCGGGAGATGGTGCTCAGTCGCAGTGCTGGGGACGGGCAAAGGAGATCGCTCGTGCTTTTCTCCGTGCTTGTGGCACTGGGAGCTCCTCTGCCTGGCTGTGTTTTCAAGGCTGAAGTTCTTTCAAGGGCTGGTTCGCAGCGACACCAAAAGCAAAGCAAAGCTTTTCAATTTCTCTCAAGTTGCTTTATATGAGTGATCTTTAAATGGTTTTGAAGGACAGAGAGCAACCTATCAGTGCAGAAAACTCAGAGAACTGGCTTTTTTTTTTTGTTCCTCAGCTTGCTTTGTCTCTGTTAATTTGCCACTGTTCAAAATTATACCGAAACCCAGAGGAAAAGGGAAGAAGCCTGAAGGTCCCAGCCCATATGCTAAAAGATCTGTATAGATGTTCATCCTTTGACGTGACATCTTACTTCATGTTTTCTCTCAGGAGGAGATGGATATGACTTTGCAGGTAGAGCTGGAGAACAGGGACATAGCCCTTGGGCTCTGGTTACCCTGACTGGCTGGAGGGTGTGACGGGAGCCTGTCAGGCTGTGGTGCTCTGTGCTTGGAGAGTGAGCTCTTCCTCACCAGGCTTTTGCTCCTCAGAAGACCCTCTGGCAGGGTAAGGATGTGTGTTGCCTGTTGTTGTGGTGCAGCTCCATAAGCGTGTGAGTGGTCCGAGCACATAGGTGGAGGCAGGAGCCTTCTCACAGCCACTCCACAAACACCAAAGACAACAGAAGAAACCCAAGCACTTTGATGTGGTTCTCCAGGCCCCTGGTAAGCTGCCCAAACTAGTTTAACCAGGCCTAGAGGCAGAAGAGGTAGGAAGAAATGGGGTCTGATGAATAGCCAAAGGAGCGCTTCCTTATCAGCCTCATTCCTGGGGAGTTTTTGCGCTGAAGTGAACCTCTCCCGAAGGTACAGGAGTGAGATAGGCCCACCTGAGACTGAAGGAGAAATGTGTTTTGTTAATAATTGTGAGGAGGCCATCTGGGGTCAGTAACTGTTGGTTCTCCTTTTGAAGGAAGGATGGGCAGGTGCTAAATTCAAGTCTGCAGAGTAATCCTGCTTGGGATGCAGGCTGTGACTGCCACCACGTCCCACTAATGACCTTAGAAGGAAAAGGGGCACCTCAGGAGGTCACTGAAACTTCAGGTGGGCTGGGCCTTCAAACAACAGTGTCCATATCTTTCTGTGGATGCAGGGTGACCGTCAAATAAGGAAGGGATGTGACTCACCTGGCAAACAAGAAGGGCTGACAGCCTGTGCAGCCTGCAGCCAGATCTGTGGATCAGAGCTGTCAAGCACCCTGAGCTGTGTGCGTGATGAGCTCCCCCACCTCGATTAAGCTAGTCTGGCTGCAGAAGAATGGATGAAATATTCAGCATTGAGAAGATTTTCTGCAGAAAAGAAATGAGGAGGAATTGCTGGCAGAATTGCTGCAGAACTTGGGCATCTGGCCAACTTGACCAAAATAGTCTTTAAAAATAAGATGGTGGTTTCTCAGAATTTTAGGCATATGGTTTGAGAGTTTTCAGCTAAATCCTTGTAAACATTATCCTGTTTACATGAAGTGTTAGTAGCTCTATAGACTTTCTGATGGGGCTGTGAGACAGAGGTGCTAATAGTGAATCACCTGAATGGCAGGTGTTGAAGCCATTCTCAAATAGACCAGAAGGCTTTTTTTTCCCTTTTATTTCTCTAATCTTCTACAAATACTGATTAGTGCTACAACAAACAAGACCTGTCTCCTTTTGTACCCGTCTTCCCACAGGAGAAAGAAAACATTCTTTCAGGAGTGGTGGGTTTGGTTTTTTGGTGGTTCTTTTTTCTTTTTATTTTTTTTTTAATTCCTTAATTACAATCTTGGGAAAGGAAACCCTTGGTGGTAAATAATTGTATTAGGAACTAGCAGGATGGGCTTAGATGAAAGTGTCTCGTTCAGCGATTCCTCTCCTTACTTAATTGTACAATGGACTTTCTCAACACTGCTTCCTGGTATTCATCCAAGTCCTTCAGCTCTAATACCTGTAAACAATTAGCATTCTCCCACATGGCACACAAACACTCGATCAGTGTTTAACAGGATATTTGTGTGTGGCAGCAGTTTAACCTCTTTTAAGGAATCTTCCTGTCTTCCTTCTGCCTTTCTCTTCCATCTTCTTTCCTCCCAGTTACTGATGTATTCAATTTACGTACAGATTCTAAATACAGCTGTTTGTGTGTGATGCTGCTGTCTTCTCTGTCCTAAGAGCCGTAATTGCACAAAAATGTCAGTTTTTAGTTGTGTGTCTCTAGTAGTCCCTAGTAGTCCTCTAATTTTGGGGCCCGCTTTTCAGTTTGCCTATAGGGGTATGCTGCTGATGGGAAAATGATGTTCCCCTCTCTCATATTGGAAAAAATGAAGTGGTTCCTGGGCCTTCTGTGAGGTTCCTTTTATTGCTGTCCTCATCCTGTAGTGGGTTTGAACAGATTACAATGCTAGTTGCCTCTTGACTGGCCAAAAGCACAGTAAGTGGAAGCAAGAATTACTATGAAATGTACATTACCCACTATGTAGCTTGGCCATTGGGCGACGTGGATTTAGACCTGTGGTACTGAACCTCTTGTAAGGTGTTAAAATGGATTGAAAATCAACACATAATGAAAGACTCTTAAAAGTACATTTCTGAATCACAGGACTTACTGGTATGGAATACATACAAATGAGCAAAGTCTGGGAAATACTTCTTAGCCAGTGGTGAAGGATAAGTCGGTAAAAACAACCCCCAACTGACCAGTAAAATCGGTTGACTCCTATGAGCTTCTACAAAATGGAAGGTCTCCTGAACAACAGCTTTCTTTGAGTGAAGCATTGCCCAGCCCTGGTGATAGTTTTATTGTGCGATGATGAGGCATGAAAATTGCCATAGGAAAGTACTCAGTGCTGCAGGACTGCTTTGGAAAAGGAAACCAAGCCCCACATTTGTGAATGTTGTTGCATTAGCTTCCAGTTTTCATCAGATGATGCACAGCCTGAATGAGATGTTTACAAAGGAGAACTTTCAAATGTATTGAAGTAATGGAAACAATGTAGTGGCATCTGAGATGCCAGTCCCTTGAACATCAGCTGCAGTAGAAGCACTTCAGGATTTGATGTGTGATGCTTGTAATTCTCTTGGTCTTCAGCAACCTGTGCAAGAAACTGACTTCAAGGATCAAAGTTACCCATATTTTACACCAGAAGAGTGTGAATAACAAATAGCTAGAAATTTACCCATCAATGAGTATTTATTTGTCAATAAAGACCCTCAGAACAAGGGAGAAATGGAACTAGCTCTTTTTAAATGGCTTTTTTTTTTTCTTATAATGACTAAGGTTTCTTAATAAATATGCTTTGCATTTTAAAGTAGAGAGACTTTTATTTGGAACTTGGAATATGTAAGTCTTACTGCAAGTACTACCTGTATGTTTTGTCTGACTGACCATTTCTTATTAATTACAAAGCTGGGGGTAGATTGGGTTGATAAGGCATAACCCTGAAGCTGCTTCCTGTACATGATCCTTAGTGTTTTTTAAATTCTTTGCTTATCACATTCTAGTCATGTCTGGCATCATGACACATGCCTTCAGGGGATGACAGGCTGTGGTCCTGTGGGATTTTTGTTTAAGTCTTCTAGCGTAAATTTTAGGAAGCTTCTATTGACTAGGTAACACTTTCAACTTGTGGATAGCGTGCTGTCTGTACCCTGGCATGTAAAGACTAGTACAGGAACACAAAACATTGACATCGCAGGCAACAGTCTGAAGTTGATATTCTATGGTTTAATGTTTGTACTGAGACCAGAGCAAGCTAAGATTTGGCAGGATTGTTAGCTCAAGGAAAGCCTAGTGAAGTAAATCAAATTCTCAGTGTTGCTTCAGTCTTAAAAAGTCCTTCTAAAAGGTAGACAACTCTTGCCCTTCACTGAAGCCTGAACTAAATATCAAAGAAGTTTCTTGAAATAAGACCAAATGCTCTGAAAAATAAGTGCAGGGTGTTTTTGTTTTTTCTGGAAGCTCAAGTAAGTTCACTGAAGGGCTGATATTTCATCAGTGAGCACTGCTGATTGCTGTCTCCACGCAGCACCTCTTTGCATGATAAAACCATTCCTTTAATGAAAACCTGAAATATCTCCTATCCCTTACTGTAGAATGTATAGCTCTGGTACCACTAGCTGGGGTTTTTTTGGGGGGGTTTTGTTGTTGTTTTTTTTTTAATAGGACTGAATTCATTTGATGGACCTAGTTTGGGAGTTTCTTCTGTAAAGCCACCATGTGGTGCATCAGGGCAACACCGGCACAAAATGCTTCACAGAAGTATGTAGTATCACTGGGGAACCTAGCTCATGAAGCAAAATGAAGATCTGAAACACTGTAAAAGGCCATCTGCTGTAGCATGTCCAGCTCACAGTTTCTTAACTCTTCTAAGCTGATGTTTCGTGAAGGCAACTCTTGGGCAAATTCATCCTGTATGAAAATAGTCAGTTAACAGTTCTGTACTGCTGCTGCCAGGTCTTTGGAAGCCTCTCCCTTCAGACAAAAACAGTGTTTAATCAACCATCTGTACATAAACAAGGCAAAAAATGTCACTTTTAAAAAATCCATTGTTCTTCTTGAACTGTTCATACTCAAGTTAGGGTTAATACTTAAGCTGTATCTGTTCATCTGACTTGTTTTTGGCTTGTTCAATAAAATGCGACTGCACTATTGCTATGGAATAGTTGGAATTGTTGGAATAGAGTGACATCTGGCAAGTATTGATTACTTTGGCAGATTTACACAAGATTGGTTATTCCATCAAAAGCATGTTTTTTCATCTATACTTAAAATTTAAAAAAAATTGAAGCATGTCAAGTTATTTTTTCTTATCAGTAGAGTCTGTCAGGAGGACATTTAGAAAGTTAAACTTCTTATATAAGAAGTCTCATTTCCATTTAAAGTATTGCATATGTTCTTTCCTACTACTGGTTAACTTGGTGCATGCGTGGGTCTGCTCTTCTCCCACTCGGTGTCTTGAGTCCTTGATGATTAGAGTGGTGAATACAGAAGGAAAATGGTACTCAGGGGAACACAGGAAGAATGCAAGAGGTAAAGAATCTGGAGAGACAGAGAAAAGAAAGCAATTACCATATCTATTTTGCAAACAGTTCCTCCTTTCATTTGAATAGTAAGAAGCTTATAGTGACCCACTACAGCTGGTAATGAAATGGCAGTATAGCCCTGACCCGAGTGGGAGTTCTGCACTTCAAAGGATAACTTAAGTAGGGTGTTGTACTCATCAGGAGACAAAGTTGTTGTATGAGCAGTGCATGCACATCTCTACCACCTAGTAGTTTGCTTAGAAAAGCAAATCCAAGGACATCATGCTCAAAAATGTTAAAAATTCATTTTAACGGAGAATGACAGTGCTGTAGTGCTTCAAGTATATTCTCACCAACTGAAGTAGCCACCACATTGAGTTGGGAGAGTTTAATCACAGTTGTAAAACATCAGTCTTCACACCCATAGATCACTGGAAAACTCAGGTTTGGACACTTAGATTTACTTTATCATTCACACTTATTTGTGTCAGGTCAAATGAATGCAAATCCTGTCAGAGAGCTGTTTGTAGTTACTCACTGTGTTACCCACAGGAGAAAATACAGGTGTACAGTTTTCTAAAATTATTCTGGGTTTCTGTTTGGAAACAGCTTCTGAAGTTGATCAGTTCATCTAATCTTCTCTCAAAGCAGGGCCAGCTGAATTCAGACCACACTATATCAATGCAGCATTTGGATTTCTGCAGCATGCAGCAGGTCTCTTAATAAATAAATCAGTGTTTCTATGAATTGTATCTTTTTAAATTAGAATGACTTTAGTAAATCACATGTTCCAACTGGAAGAATGAGGATAATAGAAAAATCCAGGTCTTTCCCTGTGTGTACAGTTACTCTTTGAAGGTGCAGTACTGTATCGTGATCGGTTGCAAAGAGTATGTTGACCTGTTTGTCTGGCTTCCTTTGTTCTTGGTTGCCTGGCTGCTGAAGTAGCTGGCTTCAAGGTGACTTAGTGGCACTTGAGTCACTATATCCTCCAGTGCTATTAGAAGGAGACTAAGGTTCAAGTAACCACTAAGTTGCTTTTCTTTTGAAAATACCTTCTGAAATTTTAACTTCGAAGCTGCATTCATGAAATGTAGGCTTCATGTTGCTGCTTAGAGATGTGACAGAAGCAATGGGCATTTGGGCTTTGTCACGTTAAAGCAACTTGCTCATTATGTGGGATGGCAGAACCTACTCATTCACGGCCCATGAATGGTCAGGGGTTTGTTCTTGAAATGTTTATAAGACCTTTAGGAAATTCTTCAGAAACAACTGCTTGTGAATACCAGTCTAGGGTACTTCCAGAGGAATACGTAAATAAAAGGCAGTAAAGATTTTCATCTTTTAAATCTCCATGATATGAAATAAGGTTGAGAAACTGGTCATTCTGGATGAGTAGCAATCTTGCAGCTGAACTTGAACCTCTGAGTTTGTTTTGTTTTCATATTCAGCATGTTTGCATCATTGCAAACTTGCTCCCTTGCAAGTAGCTGAAGTTGCGTTTTGTACCCTTTCAGACACAATTTTTATGAATGTGGGTTCCTTCTAGGTCATTTGGTAGTAAAGGGAGAGTTTGATAAGTCATAGTTAAGCTTAGGAGAACAACTCTGAATTTTTGGGTGCCCAAAGATATGTTTAGTGATTTAGTGGAAATTGGATTTGGTTTGGGCATTATTGTAGAGGCTGTCATTTGATTCCTATTGGTTTTCTGAGCATCTGAGGATGGTTAGGGAACTGTTCAAGGGATCTGAGCATAACAGGCCGATTGCCAGTGGTTGCTGGTGGCAGTGGTAGGTAAGTTGGCCGGACAGGAAAAGCATGTCCTCCTAAAGAATTCCACCGCTCTGCACTGACGCTCAGATTCACACTCTAAAGGGACCGTTGTATTTTGGGGTTTTTCTGTGTAACTGTCTAGCATGTCAGTCTGTTACTGTTCAGTCAGTCTGCAATATTCTATCTAAGTAAGTAAAACTTCTTATTCTTTCTGTAAGCTGTTAATCATTCTTAATTCTGTTTGTATAAAGTATTCGGATACTTCAGCCATAGATGTTCATATATTATACTCTAGACCTCCAATTGTCTTTACTAATACAAACAGCTAATTCCTACCCAATGGAAATCTGTCTTGTGTTCTTCCTTGCCTACACCAGTGTGCAAATGCAAGAGAAGAGAAAAGTTCAGGGTGTCCTGCTGAATGTGAAAGTGGAATCACTCAACATGGATACAGCAATAATGGTTTGAGAACAGCAAAGGGAAAAGTGGTCACAGAGGGCCTGGTTCCACTGGCTTAGAGCACTGTTTAGATAAGTGCTGCTGTGGTCTGCCTCTCCCCTTGTAGTGGCATTCCTGGCTGTCTAACCTCATGGTGAACTGGTTTAAAAAAATCAAATTAACGGGAAATTTCACTTCTCTCTCTCTCTCTCTCTTTTTTTTTTTTTTTTGTCAGAGTTGGCTCTCTGCTTGTTTAAATTTCTGCACAGTTCCACCACGCAATCAGCTGAGTGCCAGTGCTAACACAGTGCCTGTGGTCAGTAAGGAGGAAGAAGGCAGAGTCCATGCAGCATCCCAACATAAATGCATTTCAGTTCTGTCTTAAAGAGTCCCCAATTATGTAGTTCTTGTGCATCTTGCTTTGTCTTGGTCTTCAGTTAAAGCTACTTCTCTCCTTCAGCCCTGTTTATATGGCTCACTTTTACGACTTCACTAATAGTGCAATGTTCCTGAGAAATGTTGGCATCTGCTAAACTAGTGGGGAATGTTGCTACCCCTGGTTACTGTTCTTGGTGGTGCAAAGGTTATTAGGGATTGGAACCCTTTGCCTGTCATTTCTGCATCAGTCACACCTGGCCTCTTTGCCAAAAATTAATGCCCCTCCCCAATAGCAGTGGTAGAGTGTAGGGTAGGTTGAGGAGGTTTCAGTCTAAATCGGGGATAGAATCATAGGTCTAAATCCAAATGGTAGGTAAAGAGTACATGCTATGGGGAAAAAAAAAAGTATATCCTTTGGACCAGGATGAGGGAAGTCACTAAAAAAGCTGAGGTCTCCTATATGACAGACTTTTAAAAAACATTTCTCCTGTAGATAAAATCTGAGATTTGTCCCTAGTACCTTTTTTTTAATTCATGAGAGACTGTGAGGTGGAATTAATTCCAATTAAAAACAAACAAACAAAGATTTGTATACGACTAATTGTGTTTGGTTCTTAGTTTACTGTCCAATCTTCTGAGTCTTTCTCTAGTGTATTGTAACTTACTTTGATTTATGGTTATTTGGTTGGTATTTTGGTGTGGGATTTCTGATTTGGTTTGGTTTTTAAGTGCCAGGAAAAGACTCCAAAACTTGAGTTCACATTTTTCAAATGAAGGGTTTTGTGTGTCACACTTTTGTCATAGTGATCTTCATGCTGATAAGGAGAGCAGTGGTAAGACATTTAAGAATGCTTTACGGTAATTGTCAGCCTCTAAAAATTTCTGGGACCTGCCGGATGCAAACTTTATTCTGCAGGGTAATTGTGCTGTATGCTTTTGTAAACATCTCCTGATTTTCTGTTCTTAGTTTGATTGTTTGGTCTGCATTGCACCCATGAATGCAAACTCAGGTCTGGTGCTTATAAACAGCTGCTTGTATATATCAGGTGTACAAAGCAGAAAAACGAGAAGGCTTAACAAAAAAAAAAAAAAATGTATTCCTACTGGGTGTTCACTTCTGTGCCTTTAATGAGGACATCAGAGATCCCACATCTGAGGGCTTGTAGAGGAGTGCTGTGCAAAATTGTGTGATGCTTCCTCCTTAAGTTTTACATCAGTAAATGGATTTTGGTGTCGTCAGAAATTAGTTCCTTGAGGAAGGGAAATCTTATCGGATATTAAGGTTAATTGACTGTTATTTCAGGGATGGTGCTCTGACATGAGTATGTATTTTTATAGATACCTGCATAAAACATTTTCTTCGTAGTTCAGCTTTGTGATCTAATGGTTAACTTACTCTATGATTATTTTTGATAACTTCAGCATGTTTTTAAATACTGCAATTACAACTAAATCTTTTAAATATTAATACATTCTTTCAGAGAGCAAACTTTTGATTGCAGGACATTATTGTGAGTCTCAAGAACTGGTGATGATAAACTTCACAAATTTTTGAACTAAAGAGTGATTAAGCTTGATCCATGCAAATTGTGGCTATGTGCTGCAGTTTGTTAGCAGGAGAGCTGCCTGTGGGGCTGCGACAGGTTTGTGATACAGCACCATGTGCTCTAAATAAAATATTTGCCAAAAACTGTTGCTTCGTTATATTCTAGTCCTAGGGAAGGGGGATGCTGATTGCAGCTGTGTGTTAAGTAGGCCACATCATGCTTTAGCAAAGAAGCCAAGGATACAATGTACAGAAATTAAGTGCATTTGAGGTGATACCTATAGTTAAGTGATGAATTGGTGTTGAAACTCTATATTGCCAGCAATCTGTGCAGTTCTTACTGGGGTTAAATTTTCCTGTGTATTCTTGTAAATGTAGGTCTTAGAAGAAAAAAAAAGGCATCAGATCAATTAATGCAATTAAAAAACCACAGAACAGGCCATGCATCTTCACATAGCCTGTTGAACTGCTACGTGATCTCTTCTACACTATGTGCAGAAAGTCTGGATGTTTAAAAAAAATGATTGGACAAAAGAGAGCAGGCAAGGAGTGGAAAATAAAGTTGTCAGATTCTCCAGCTGCAGTAAAAAGCAAACTCAAATGCTAGTTGCTGAGGTTTCTACAGCACTTGGCTAATAATGCATTATCTTGCTGTATTCTTGATTTTGAGCAGCTATTGTGCTGAAGTGTGGGTCCCGGCTGTCAAAGTCTTTCCCACTTTCTGTGTCCAGGAGTGGCTGGAGCTCTGAGAGAACAGATTGTCTGGCTCTTTTCTTCTTTTTTTTTAGCCAACCTTGTTTCCAATCTGGTCTGAATGCAATCAGTTATCTGTAGATAGCAAGCAGTGACTGGCTATGAATAATGTCTGTGTTACTTAGAAGTGACATCTGTGACTTGCCAGACTGCCTACGTGAAATGCTTCCAATGATCTCGCTGTTGCTCATGCACCCATGTAGGAGGGGACAGCAGCCTTAGTGCAGGACCAGAGTGCTCTGCTTCACTTTGTTGACCTAGGTCATGCACTGCTCTAGCCGAGATCCCAAATCCTGGTGCATGTGATCCGCTTTGAAATGGCACCAAGGCTGGAGCGGGGCCGCATGCCACTCCTGTTGCTGATGGCTGTGCCCCCTTCTGCTGCTGTACCCAGGAAAACCAGGACTTCAGAAACCCAGTGTTCTGATGCTTCTTCAGAACATTTCCTTTTCTGAAAGAGGTTATGTATTGAGCTTGACTCATGAGGATTTTGCAGAGAAAGATGAATTTTCACTTCAAGGGTCAAAACACAAATCTTGTGAAAGTGATAATATGGACAGTAGATCAACCTGGTGGTGGCTGAAGAGTATATTTTAAGATACTTCTGAGCTTCGTCTGCCTCTAAGAAGGAAACAGAAGGATATTTGCTCAACTGTAATTAAAACTATGATCTAAAAGGCTTTAGTTCCTCTGAGGTGCAGGTGTGTATAGTGCAGTGTAAAATAAAGTCTGATTCAAAGGGCTGTAGTTGCTAACTGCTTGCATTTACAGCCTGAAGAAGATGACAGATTGCTCTTGCTGCCATGGCAAGTTCTTCATTCCACTATATTTCATGATGCTGTTGGGCTTCAGCCTAGTGATTGTGGCATCTTTCCCTACCTGCCCTGAAGTGTGTGTAGCATTTGTACTGTTTAAGTTTACAGGTGGGTCAGTGTTTGCAACCATTCAGAAGAGATGGAAATACCTTTTTTAGGAGGCAAGAAAGCTAACAAGGACAGTTAATTGAACAAAATCCACTTAGTTATCAGTAACCTCTCACATCTGTTAGCTGTCCCGAGTGTTGATTTAACAAGGAACCTAGAGATAGGCTTAAGTACGGAAGAAAGCTTGTTTGCCATGCTCACATCTTTCTTCTTGGTTGGTAGAAAGAGGAAAATTACTCTCACATATGGACTGTAGTATGTTGTGCAGAGAAGTGGTTTTAGGAAGAGTTTTAATAGTGAATTCTGTCTAAGAAGTAATAATCACATCTTTGAAACCTACTGAAGCAAATGACTGAATGCTGTCTGAGAATACTGTTATTTTGAGTTGGACTTAATGATCCTTGTGGGTCACTACCAAGGCAGGATGTTCTATGATTTTTTTTAAAAGTAAATCCACATCACAAGACACTTAGAAACTCAATTAAGGTTAAACTCGTCAACACCAAGTAAGGTTTTTTTGTTGTCTTTTTATCTAAGTTCCTATTGAGTTTTGTGTAATTAAAATACCTTATAGCTTGGGTCATGTTGACTTAATCCTGAAGAAGATCCCCAAAGCATAACTATTACTTGTTTGTATCAATCGATGGTGAATAGCGAAGGTAACTGAGTTGAGTTATGCCTAAGGAAATCAGGCAGGGCTGCAGGTTGGGATGCCTTACAGTTCTGACAAGTTTGTGTGCAAGTTGTCTCTTGGACCCTGGATGTTCTTCTGGGACTTCCATTATGGACAAATGAATAAAGCTTTACTTCTGCGTCAGTATTTCTCAAGACAGCAGGAGAGTGTTAACAGCAGGGCTTGCTGTTAACTTTACATCTGTACTCTCCAAAAACCTAGTAGCAAACAGGATGGGTTGTTCTCCATCATCCCTGTAGTTATTAATTGGCTGTTCTGAGGAACTACGGTGTGCAGATATGAAGACTGTCCTTTGAAACCAACCCTTGAATCTGCACACAGGTCTTCTCTTGCAGTGGATGAATAGCTCGTTCACACAGGCTAAGGTGTGTATTTACAGAAGGTCTGTTTCCTGTCTAGCCAGGAGATGGCTCTGTCTAGCCATTCCCAAAGCACATCAAGCTTTCTGAAGCTAGAGATAATTGGTATTCCTTGGGAGAAGTGTGTTTAAAATTGGCGTTTTATGCATCTGTTTCTTGAATTTTGGGATAACTGTTAGGGAAAAGCTTGAAGGAGAAGGAATTCTGAACAAAATTACAGTAAGAAAAATGGATGTATACAGACATGCTTGCGTGTAATTGGAGATCTGTTTGTAGAAGGTCAAGATAAAGGCCTTACAATAACCAGAACCTGGCTAAAAAAGCCTGGCAAGCAGTCATAGCATTGTCTGGCTGCTGCAAACACAGCCTTTGGGCCAAAGCATAAGCAGCTGTGAAGCATGGTTTTCTTATTTCTCCTAGTAGCTGCTTCCACTGATCTTAAAATAAAATAATAATGGTGCATGCTGAGGGGCCTCATGCTGTTAAGCCACTGATGTTTCAGCCCATGTCAGCCACAGGAAGAAATGGGAGGGCTACTGACACAGTCTTTGGTACTTGGTGGTCTAGTACAAGACTGGGGGACCCAAGAGGCCTGAATAAACACAGACTATTTTACTAAATTGAAACACCAGGGCAAATACTTGGGAAAACTCATCAAGAGCCGTTGTCCTCTGTCTGCTTAGTATGCTGCAAAAAGTGAGGAAAGCACGTGTTGAGAGTCTGATGTGCTGCACTGAGGGAGATACCATAAGAAGGAAGTGTTTTATGTATGTAGATTTCATAGTTGAAGAACTCAGCTAAAAGAACAGATACAATCTGACCGTGAGTTATATTTTTGACCTATTAATGCAGGCGGTGACGATCACAATTTGTACTTTTGTATCATCTAAATGCGCACAAGTGAATCCTTGATGATTGGGTCATGTGAAGTAACTACTGAGTATCTTGTCTGCTGATGTAGCTTCTTAGGTCAAAGAAAACAGGAGTTTTTCTCATGGGCAGTAGGTTAACTGTTGCTTTTTTTCTGAAGTCAAATTAAAACCGGGTGCTTGGGTAGTACAAAGCTCTTTATTGTTCTTGTGTTGTGTTCTTTGTTGCATTGCAGATGACTTGCTGAATTTAGACACACATTGATAAATTTGTAGAATATTCACCAAACATGGGTCTCTTCAAGTAGAGTATTTTAGTCTAATTGTAGTCTCTACTGGTAACAAATGTTGCTAAGACTTTACATAAGCAAACATTACTGAAAAAAAGAGACCACAATTTCCAGCCCCGAAGGCTTCAAGTGAAGTCTTTGTCAAGATACTTAAATTCCAGGCACAAAAATGAAAAAATGTGGAAGTATTGTTGTAAGATGGTCTTAAAATGGCCAATTCATTTTAGTTTAGTTCATAGTATTTCATGGCGTTTTCATCAGTGTTTAACGCCGAGGGATCGGCCTTCAATTTATAAATAAAAACCTATGCATTTAAACTCAGGAAAATTTCTGCTGAAAAGAGGGAAGGAAAATATAAGCATTTTAAAGTTGGAATAATGATGGCAATGTGATGGGTAGCATCTGTTCTCTGGAGATAGGACTCAATTTAGAACTTAAGAAAGTCGATTATGAAATGTTTTGAGTTTTTGTATTTGCTGCTTCCTTTATAGACAAGTTGATTTACATTTTTCTTGATACTAAAATGCCTGTCTGATCTTGAGATTCCAATTCTGGGAAACCCTAGTAAATATTAGAAAGTTCGACATTATTGTTGTCCCAACTTCTAGAAAGCTGGACTTCTCCGTGAGTTTTCACTATGGTTGGTTTTATTTCAGCTGGGAGAAATGTGAATATATTTGCTTTTCTTTTTCCCCAGTGGTTTCATGGAACTGAGTAGCTTTTGGGCACACAAGGCTGACTTGTTTGGACGTGTTGTTGTTGGGTTTTCTTTACCTGATATTTAAATATTTATATAATAATACTCAAGTATTTCTGACCAGGTATAAAATCTGCATGGCTGAATGGTCTCGTATAAATGTTTTGCAGTGTGACAACATGTGAAGATCTAATCAGTAGAGGGAGCTGTGTGGAAGACCAGTGTTTTTTACTTTCTGGGGTCCAAGTTCTGCAAGGCGAGACAAGACTATTTAAAAAGGTTTAGAGAACTGGCCGATTTGCTGTAAAATACCACTGCCTGTTTACTTGAGGCACTGGTGTAAACTGATCTAAATGCATTTCTGTACAAACAGGTATAACTGCAATTAGCCTTTTTCAGATGTCCACGAAGCCACAGGCTGATCATAGGAAAGTTAATTTTGAGATGTGGATCCCAACTTGGGCTGTACATATTTTGAGCAACAAGTTGCAAAAGAGAATGAAAAGCACCGATTTTAAAAACCCTTCTGAGTATCTGTGAGGCTCCTCAGGACAGGGAACATCTTTGTCTTAAATTTTCAGAACTCATTTACAACTGTACAAACACCCACTAAGAAAAGTAATTGTACTTGATTTTCCCCCCACCCTCTTTAATCCTTGTACTTTTTATAGCTCTAAAGTAGGATGGCTCAACAGCTGCCTCATGAGCAGCTGAGACATCCTTATTGCCATTCATCTTGGAGAAGGGTGGGATAGGCAGGTGGGGAAGGAATATTTACTACAGTCATGAAAAGTGAAGTTATTCCAAACTCTTGGCACATCTAAGATCAAGAGGAGCTAGAAAGCAGACTTGAGCTTTTTGTGATTCTTTGACTTACTTCTACTGAGTCTTCTAAATCTGTGAGAGTTAATGTGGGCCTTTTAGTGCGGCACTGTGAAATAAAAGGTTTGCATTAGTAAGCTCTTCACAAATGATGCCCAACAGCTGGCTGTTGAACGTGTAATTTTGCGAAA
This sequence comes from Mohoua ochrocephala, assembly GCA_013398855.1. Classification (NCBI taxonomy): domain Eukaryota; kingdom Metazoa; phylum Chordata; class Aves; order Passeriformes; family Acanthizidae; genus Mohoua; species Mohoua ochrocephala. The sequence goes on from VZTA01028645.1 coordinate 209,999, forward strand.
GTTAAAATAAGCGATTTAAGAAAGAAGCTTTTGCTTGTAACTTGTGCATGCATGTAATTAGTAGGTTTAAACTTTTCCATCTGCATGATTGTTCTTTTGCATTACATAAGTCTTCAAGAACAGGTTTAATTACCTAATTAAGGCCATGGTTATTATTTCCTGTGGAACATTTTAATTACAAATAAAATCTGAGGTGAAGTATCTAATGTTGAAGGAGAAGGTTTGTTCTGAGATTTTACAGTCATTTATGCTGGTATAACTTAGTAAATGTTTCCATATGAAACCCTAAGGAGCGGGAACACTTATTTACATATATCCACCCACAGGACCAATTCCTCTAAAGGTAGCCTGCAGAAGACATTTTTGAAGGTGCTCTCAAGCCACCTTTGCTTCGTACCTCAAAGTAGGAGGCCTAGAAATGGTGGCAGTTAAGTGGCATATACTCTTTCACTTAAATGTTTCTTGTGCATGTGTTGGATTAGTTACCTAGATCTTGACGGACTGGTGGTCAGGTTCTCCACAGCATGTGTTTTTGAAGGTTTGCAATGTACAGGACAATAAATGGAATTTCTTCAAAATTTACATCACTGAAGTATTAGGAGGTGTTAATTAGTTCTTTAATGACCAACTAAAAAGAAATTCTCCATTTAATACGTTAGATTTTTCTTTGTGATGAGCCATTAGAGAAAATACATACTTAGACTTTCTCTGAGTCCTGGATTCTCCAAAATGTTGATCTTTTGATTTAAATGTTGAAACCTGGAAGCAGATTGGCTGAACTCTTACGTGGTTCTTCAGATTTTATTCTTTTCAAGAAGGCATTTTATGTGGGAAGATACTCTCTTCTCTATCCCTCAACCATCAAGAAAATGCAAGCCAAAACCTATATTTTTCCAGCTGTTTTTTCAACAAAAGCAACAAAAAGCAGATAATCCTATGTGTATGGCAATGGCTCAAGAGCTAATGCTTGTACAATCACCTGAGTTTTCTGTTAGACAAGACCCGAAGCTTTAGTGTGAAAATTGTTTGAAAGTAAGAAAAACTTACTTGGAAAAGGACACTATAAAGGTCAAGTCCAGAGACTGCTTTTGTGAAGTGGAGGAAGCCACGTTCTCCTTTCTGTAGGAAAGAAAGTGAAACAGATGGACCAAGTGGTTTGGCAGAAGCAGAAAGTTTTATTGTTGGAAAGGATTAGAGTTTAGGAATTTTGGTTTAGTGGCTTGCACACACCCTTCTGACTATGTACTTATTAATTTTTTTTAATAAGGATGTGGTTTGAGATGCCGAATTTCTTGAGGGGTTTTTTTGAGAGGTAGGGGAGGTAGTCTTTCTTGACAATTTAATTCATATGTGCTTAATGCTGTGCACTGGAAATGCAGCACAGACAAAGCTCCAAAGATGAGCTCCAGAAATCTCTCTCTTGCTGGGGAGAAGAACATCCACGATTTGTTTGCCCTAGTGAAATGAAATGTGGTCACAGATACGTGCTTGCATTCAGGCTTTCCAGAGGCTGGAAGAGTTGTAGTGGAAACAAACCAGATTTTCATGCCACTTGCCAGATCAAGTGTGAGCCTCTTTTGGGACTGGCAGCGAGAGAGGTTAACCTACTTCTCCTCTGTTGGTGAAGCTTTATGAAATGTACAATCTGTGGATAGTTCTTGTTCCCAGTGGATTTCTTTCTCCTTCAGCAGTCTATGTGTGGCTCAGGGCCCTGGAGCGCAGCAAGTCAGGTGGATGGAAGAGATGTGTCACCTGGCTGCTCAGCTAGCACTTTAGGAAAGGCAGCCATGGCTTTACACAAACTACAGCTACAGCTATTCAGGCTCTAGCCATAGAATGAAATGAAGGAAAAAATCCCCAGCAATTTCAGGCTTGTTAAGCTTGTTGGGGATTTCAAGTTAACGTATTTCAGGGCAAATGCCTCTTGTGCCCACACAAATAATTAAGAAAGTTCTGAAGTCAGTTTGCATTAATTACTCTGGAAACAAATTTTATTGAATACAAAATGAATTATTCCACCGTAAGATAGACGGAGGTACTTCTTAGAATAAACTACTTTGCATCTTTTAGCTGTCAGCGTGCTCTTTAAATTGTGCTATTACTTGCTTGTCTCAGCCTGTCTACTGTTGTGTCCTTAAGTGCTCTGGAATCATCTTGCTTGCTTATAGTCTTGCCTGTGTGTGTATACATACATAGACACACATGTAGCGCACATCTTGTTTGTAAGTAGAGTGAGAGCCTGCAGCCAAGCCTGTCTTCTTTGTAGCTCACAGTCTGTGTGCTCTGCTTCCCTGTTGGCTTGGTTCAAGATCTTTCTCTCCCTGCCCTTCAGAGTCCTGTCCTGAGAATAGCAACCAAACTGTTGAGAGTGAGTGTGTCTGGATCAGTATTGCAGTGAAGTTGTCAAAACTGACAAACTGACATGGCCCTGGGGAGAGAAATCCCAAGGCCTGTATTGTGTCATTTCAGATCGTGAGATGACGGGGGAGGTCCTCCTTTTTGCCAAGCAGACTACCAGGGATATTTTTGCCATCAGAAAATAGTTGAAACCTGAAGCTCCATTAAGATCTTAAGCAGAAAAAAATCTGGTGCAAAATCCAGTCGTAGTGCTGGGCATCTGTAATTCCTGGGCAGAGGAGTGAGCAGGAGGTGCTGTGCTGCATGTAAAGCAGGCTGCATTCTCCACTGAGCAGCTCATCCTCTCTAACCATGGCTTTCTGGCTTGCTCTTCTGGAAACTCTGCCTTTTGGGGAAAGGTGGCTCTGCAGTGCAAGGGCAGCCTCTGGAAGTGCAGATGCTGTTACTGAGCCTGCTCCTGCTGTCTCTTTCCCCTTCCCTGGGTTCTCCTGGCACTGCTGGAGCCTGGTGGACCAAGATCCAGTCTCAAACAGCCTCCAGTGCAGGTCAGTCCTCTCATCCCAGTACTTTTCCCTCCCTATAAGCAGTTCTAGTGATTTATGTGGCTTAATGGACGTTGTCTTCTGTTACCTTTCCCTTCCCTTCCCTTCCCTGCTCTGCACAGCAGTGCCTTGTGTTTTGGCCTAAGGCTATGGGCCTCCCTAAGCAGCTTTCCTCCCAATTTCTGAGTCCCGGCTCAATCTGCTGCGTTGGTGTTGGCCATTTCCCAACATTGCCAGTGCTGACTATGCTGCTTATTTATCCCATTGGACATTGTTAAAATAAACCTTCAGTGTAGTTTTTAGGCTATTTGGTAGATGAGTGCTGTTTGTACCTAAGCTGTCATCGTTTTGCTGATATTCAGAGGTTTAACTGAAAGCAACAATCCTTTCTACATTCTGTCAAGTGCTGAAGTCCTGTCTGAGACTTACCCTTTGTCGTGGTTTGACACTGGTGCAAGGCCAGGCACCCACGAGAGCCGCTCATTCACCCTACCCTGCCACAGCTGGGCAGAGGAGGGAGAAGGAAAAAAAAAAGTTAAGGCAGGCTTCATGAGTGAGATAAGGACCGGGAGAAACATTTCAAGGGCGAAACAGGCTCAACTTAAGTTGTGAAGTGAATTTATTACTAACAGAATCAGAGGAGGATAATGAGAAGTAAAATAAGCCCTCAGAACACCTTTCCCCCTCCCCCCAGCCCCTCCTTCCTTCCCACTGAGATTTCCTTCCGCTGCTCTGGGAGTCCTTCCCCTGTGAGGCCGTGGGGTCCCTCCCACGGGGGACAGTTCTCCGTGACCTTCCCCGGCGTGGGTCCACTCTCACGAGCAGCAGCCACACCGCACCTGCTGCAGCGTGAGCCCCTCCCACGGGCACACAGTCCTCCCAAAACTGCTGCGCCGTGGGTCTCTCTTCCACGGGGTGCAGTCCTCCAAGGACAGGCTGCTCCAGCCTGGAAGCAGGGGCTGTCTCTCTCCACCGGGTCTCCCACTGGATCACGGCCTCCTCCAGGCATCCACCTGCTCCGGCACGGGCACCTCCCCCACGGGCTGTGGGTGGATCTCTGCATCCCCCATGGATCCCCAGGGGCTGCAGGAGCACAGCTGCTTCACCATGGTCTGCACCACAGCCCACAGAGGAATCTCGGCTCCAGCGCCTGGAGCACCTCCTCCCCCTCCTTCTTCACTGACCTTGGTGTCTCCATGTTGTTTCCCTCACATGTGCTCACCTCCTCCTCTTCTCTGACTAGAATCCCAAAATCTTGTGACTTTGTTTTGATTTTCTTCTTAAATATGTCATCGCAGAGGTGTTACCAACCTCTCTCATTGGCCCAGTTTTGGCCAGCAGCATGTCCATCTTCAGAGCCATCAGGGATTGGCTCTGCCGGACGTGGCAGAACCTTCCAGCAGCTTCCTCACAGGAGCCATCTTTGTGGCCCCCCTGCTACCCAAAACCAGGCCGTGCCAAACCAATACACCCTTAAACAGCTTTGCACATAGAACATTTTTCCTTTGGAATGGTTTTTTTTCCCTTGATGAGCATCTGTTTCCAGATCCAGGCTGTTAGTGTTAGCTCTCCTGTTCACCTGAGTCACCCCTTCTGCTCCTGGGTATCGCAGCTCCTTGTTAGGATGGGGAATGAGGATGGGGAAGGAGCTTGGTTGTTAAATCTCTTCCCATCCTTCAGCTGGCAGGAAGATGGTGTTTCATCCTGTGAGCTTTCACTTGGAGCATTTCTAGACCCCAGATGTGTGTTCTCAGCATTCCCAGATTGGCTCTACTTCCTTGGAAGCAGAAGCTGTGGGGGAATGCAATAGAGACTTCCAATTTTAGCGGCACAAGAGCTATGTAAATGCAGCTATATCATTGCTGGGCCAAGCTGAATATCCAGCTGCAGTGCATCATGTGGCTTTATGAGCCTGTGTCTCCACCAGCTCACGAGTCTCTGTTTCTGATCTGTTCCTTGGTGTCGGCACTCACGTCTTTGCAGATGTGTGAGCTCAGGGGTCCAGTCCAAGACGGTTGTAATTCTTTATCTTACCATTGCAAGCGCTGGCTCTTGAGCTGTGATTGGCAGGGAGCCCAGCAGCCATATGGCAAAGGGCATATTGCCCAATGCTGAATTCTCTTCACTGACTCCATTTGGAGTCATATCTAAGTTTTGAACCCTGAAAACTTTTGGATGGACTAGCCTGTTCTTCCACTTTGAAGCACTCTCACAGGAAACGAGTGGGCAACTGTGATCTTTAAACTACAAAGGAGGATTAAAACTTTTTTCTTACCAACCCCATGAAATGAACTCTCCAGCAGGACTTTTCTTAGGGAGGTGTGCTTAGAATGTGATAAGCAACATGAGCAAACCCAAACGGGTGATGAAGGAGTGACTTAAGACATAATAGCATTAATGAAGAGATCAGTTCTTCTAGATCAGTAGTAACGATTTCAGAAAAACTAGTCCATCAGTTTCTGATAAACCTTTACATACTGAATCTTGCTTTGTTTGGCTCCCAGGGCTGTCCTGGGTTGCTTGTGTGTTACACTATGAAGTTAGGTGTGTGGTATTTTTAATAAATGCTTATTCCTGTATCTTGGTCTAATGAAGAGATGTTTCAGGATAAGCTGAACGTTGCAAAACCTTATTTCAGTGTTTATTTTTCCTCAAATCATGTTACAAAATGACAGGTTGCACAGCAGCTAAAGCAGTGTTGTCAAGGAAAGCCATCTAGCTATTAACTGATGAGATTTTAACTAAGCTTTTCATGATAGGGCTGTTTTGTCAGTCAGGTCCCTGCTTATGTATGCATTTGAAGAGTGGCATTAAATTAACTGTTCTCCTTGAGTTAAAGGTTACACATGCATTTTAGCCTGCTGTCCCATAGTTTTCCACTATGAAATTTGCAAAAATCCGTGCAGAATGGTGTGATGATTAAATCCGCTGTAAATTACTTATTTTAAACAAATGTGTGCAATATAGGTAGAAATTCATGCCTCATTGCTAAACTTGAAATCTTAACTCTAGCTTTTTTCTTCCTGTAAAGCCTACTATATGTTGTTGGATACCTGAGGATCACAGACCATTTTTCAGTAATGCTGGCTTCAGATTTCTTCTAAAGGGAGAAATTAATATGCTGCATCTAATTACTAACAGAATAAAATGGCTGGATGGTCCCTGGCAACCACTGGAGTAATAAAAGTCTTCCCTGGGCACAGGTTTAGAGCATCCTCTGTCAGAGTGCTGTACATGACTTGATGTTGAAATGCTTTCTGTTTCAGTGTGTACACCTAAAGCAACGTGTTTACAGAGGCACAAAGACTTATCTGTACAGATGCTAAGTTTTGAGGTCTAAAGAAACTGGGCAGCTCCAGGAAAGGGACTACTGGTGTACATGCTGGTTGTGTGAGCATACCAATACACACCTGGAAGACTCAGGCAAAACTGCTTGCTTTTAAGTTTTGAGAGAATCCTTTCTGAGTGCCTTTGATAGAAACAAAGCATAGAGGTTGCTAGCATAAATAATTAAAACACCTCCTACTAAATTCCTCCAATTTTGTCTTCTTCTCTGAAAAGCAGGTTCTTGTTGAGAAGATTGCTCCTCCTAGAGAGAGGGCAAGTACTAAATGTTAATAGATAAAAGACCAAGTAAGAGATCAGAGAACTGTGTGTTTTGCTGTACTTCTGTGACTAATTGAAAGGTAATGCATTAGAAGGGAGGTGGGAGGGAGAGGACAAAAGAAAGGAAGAGAGAGACTGTAGTGTGCAAGTCACAACCACAAGCTGTACTACTTTGCTGCCGCAGGCGTGGAAGGAGAGGGCACATCAATGTACATGAGCTGAGATGGAATAAAGCCCTGAGACAAAACTGTTTACGACTTGTGTGTTATCACACATCAGCCTGTCAGCCGTGGAGGTTGGGGTTTTGTTTTGCCTCGGTCGGTTTTATTGAAACTACAATGTTGCCCTGTGTTGTGGTTGTGCCTTGTGAGGTGTCATATGTTGGCATAAACTGCTCTTGCAGCTTTGCTGCTGGGACAGGTGGAAGGTCTGTGGGTCTCTGCTGGTATAGTGTATCTTAGTGAGATGTGATAATAGAATAGCTTTCGTTTGCATGTGTTCTTCGTAATCATGCTTGCAGAAACAATGTGGGACATCCAAGTGAAAGGGCTTTTTCCCATTAGAAGGGAAGTACAGTAACTAGAAAAAAGATAATTCCTTCCATGAAGATTGAATCTAACCCGTATCTGAGTTTAAACTGATTTTGAGAATTAAAACTTAATTTAGTCGGGGTCTGTTTGTGCTTTCAACAGACATCTTTTAGAGGAGATGACCTTGGTTTGCTGTGGGTCACAATGTTTACTCCTATGTGTAAATTGTGGCCTGTTGACCAGACAGGAAATGTTTTGGGTTGAAAGCTTCCTGTCATGTCCTCATTCATGTGAAAATGAAGCTTCTTACTGTTACAATCCTTTCTGGCACATCTTGTTACCTGTGTCCCAAGGGCTACAAGCTGTTGGTTGAAGGAACTGCACTGCAGACATTCAAAAGAGGTTGCAGCACTCTTTGCAAAGGATGTTGCTCTATCCAGGCAGATGGTTGGCCTGAAAAAACAAGGCTGGGACTGTGGGCTGTTGCTCCAAAGAAAGCGGGGAGAGAGTTAAGTGAAGAGGAATTTTAAAAGATGAATGACGTGCATACTTCTTGTGCTCGGGGCAGGAGAGCTTTACTTAAAACATATGGTTTATGTGTGAAGGAAGGTCACAGATCAAATACTGGGAAAGATCTGAAGCAAGTCATCCAAGATCTAGATACAGGTACATGCATCCAGTGCTGATGCAACCTGGCAGGTGTGGGATGACCACATATGCACCTTAACAAGCATGACCTATATCACATGATCCTGTGATAATTAGAGAATGACCATGCTGACTGTGCCCAGTCTCCTCACCTTATAGCAAGCTAACAAGCAAACCCCGTGTCTCTTTAATCATCCAAGGGAGTACCGGCTCTCCTGCCTGTACAGCCCGCTTAAAATGAATACGGGTTGGTGTGTCAGACATCAGCTAATCAACAGATCTGCTCTTCCAAGTGTCCACTCCTTTAAGTCCTCCTCGGTAATACTACTCTCTGCGTGTTTACTCCTGTGCGAAGGAGGGTTGCAGGTTTGTGGGATATGCACAAATCCTACTGGACCTGCTGCAGCAGATTCATTGAACCTTATGCTGTGTAGCCCTGTTTCTCTCTTGGCCAGGTATGGGCTTCTCTGTACCTAGGAAAACAAGGGGACCTGCTTTGGGAATAGAGGCATGTGATGGATTTCCTGTATTTCACATGACTTATTTTATTACCTGTTTTTCATTTGCTTTGTAAGGACTCTGACCTCTACATGAAAAAGTCTGTTCGATAGTGATGGCATAGAGAACTTGGCAAAATCAAAGCATTTACAACATCTGTATCTTTGAAGTGCCTGTTTAATAGTGCCATTGTCATGCCAGTTGGAGGCAACACTTCTCTTTGCAATTGAAAGGCTCAGCAGAGCTAGCTGATAAGGACTGGTGCCCTGCTGGGAAATTGACCCTTTGAACTGGGAAGAATCTCTGCAGATAAGCAAGTAATGGAATTTTTATCAGGTCTTGCTTTTTATTGTAGCTTGTTTAGGGTATTCAGGCTTTCTATGTAGCAAAAGTGTTTTCTCTCTAGTCTAGTAGGTGAGGGGGTAATGTAATATTCACAAGCTAAAGATGCTGCTTCCCGGCTTGGAAGGGATGGCCATGCCATGGTCTCACAGAACAGAAAAGAAACAATGACAGCATAACTTAAATGGCAAACGTGTTGATTTAAGAGCCAAACTTGCTGAGCATCCTAACTCCCAAGGGAAAGGATTTTTGAGGGTACCCTTAGGATCTTCGTAGGACAGATAAAGTTTTTTCACTGTTTCCCTTTTTTTTTTTTTTTTTTTTTAAAGCCAGGAAGTTTATTTAACAAACTTCATTTTTAATTTCACAATAGAAATAAGTGCTCTCTTCTGCATTAAACCTCATAGAAACATTTGTTTCAACAACATAACAATGCTTGCAAGCAAAGCACCGTTAAGCACTGGGCTTTTTCTGTGCGGGTGAGAATCTGCTTTCATTTAAAACAGGGATCAAGTTTTTCAAGTCTTTTCTTTCTAAGCCATAAAACTGAGGCATTAGACTTCTTGTCTCAAATCCCAGTAACAAAAAAGCAATGAGAAGGAAACTAAAATTCAGACTTGACCTGGTTTTGAGTCGTGTTGTGTCCCTGTCCTGAACTGTTGATATTTCCAGTGTGACCGTTCCAGGAAAGCACAGCGTGGGTCTTGTGGAAGGGCTGCTGTGGTCTGTGGGAGTGTTTGAGTCGGCTTTGCGTGCTCTGGACCGGGACGTTGCGTATTCAGCCTGCGCAATCTGTTTAGCAACCCAGCCATCTCTGGGAGCCTGCACATCCAGTACAGATGGTTTGAATTGTGAAGTTTGAGACAATAACAGAGAAGATATGACTCTATTAAATATGTCAATTTGAACAAATCCATCTCGCGTATGACCTACAGATCAGAAGAAAGCTCTAAGGGAGAATATAGCAAAGCGATGTGGGAAGCTGCTGCCATTGCAGTGGGGGACGGGACGTGTTGCTCTGAGTACAAATTAATCAAGTTCAGGCTGACATTCCTTCGTGTCAGGTTTCCCCTTTGGTCTCCCTAAGACACTGCTGCAGTGGGAAACCTTTCTCTCCAAGTAGTTTTATACCACTTAATTGCGCTTTAAAATGTGCTTTATTCCTTGCTAATGATGTAGCACTGCTGTGCTATATTAATGAATTTGTAATTTAAAGAAAGGGGGCAGGGGCTGACATATGGCAAATACATGCTTTGGTTCTGGTAAGCACATGATTTTGAAGATAAACAAAGCTGTTTCCTTATCCTCAGCATGTACTTTTTTTGTTTTCTGATAATGAGAAAATATTAATGGTGTTAAACGTGATTGAAAACAGCAGTATCTTCTGAAATTAATGTCTGTGTGAATGACATTGAAAGTCCCTTTGGTTTTTTGCATTTACTCTGGGGTTCATTTGTGAGTGTAATATGCATTAAAAAATCATCCAAACTCAAAAAAGGAGTTTCAAATTTCTCTAATTTTGTTTTCAGTCTAGTAACAATGGTCTCTCTGCATTTGCTTCTCAAATGTATATAGCTAAAAGCTATTTTTATTAAAAACTGGATTCTATCAAAAAGTTTCCAAATGATGGAAGAGTTTCTGAAAGTATTTTATAACATAGATGTTTTGCATTGAAGTTTATAACTATTTCCAGCACTCAGGCTGGAGTAAGTCATAGTTCCAAAATTTATTTTTATGAGGACGTGTTTAAAAGACGTGTAGATGCGGCACTCAGGGGACATGGTTTAGTGGTGGACTTGGCTGTGTTAAGTTAATGGTTGGACTCGATGATTTTAAAGGTATTTTCCAATCTAAATGATTGTAAGGAAACTTATGTAAACCTAAAACTTGCAGGAAGGCAGCAGTTACACTGCTATTCCACATTTTAACCACGTTTATTAAAGTCAGTGAAGACTTCTCAGAAGCCCAAGACTATTACCTATCTGGGCATTGTTTCATTTAGCAGTAACTGGTCCTTTGACCCTGAGACCAGATGCCAGACTGCCCAAATCCATTCCCCTCGCCCACAGTTTCCCTGCGCTGTGCCCTGCACCGCACATGTGCCCCTCTCAGAGACACTGCTCTTTGGTGGATTGTCTTTTTTTACGTTCAGCATGTCCGAAGTACTCACCAGAGAGCTGAGAGCGTGTGTTGTGTGTGTTGGGGTACTACATGAAAGCATGGGCTCAAAAACTCTTTGAGGTGGCACTGGAGGACTGTGGAGAGAGGATGGAGGAATCCAAGCCCAACCCTTTCCTGGCCCGCATGGTAGGAACAGTACATGGCCTTTCCTGTATCCCGCTCACTGTGCCCCGTGGTGCTGGTTACTCAAAACCACGCCATGGAGCGTACCACCAGTGAAAGGGTGTGAGTGACTGCAGCCTGGGCCTCAACCTGAGGCCCTCTTCCTGTTTAATTTACTAGCGCAGAGATGGTTGGGGTGTCCTTTCCTTCAAAGGAGGGCCAAGGTACTCTAAGTGCTGGTATTTGGGGTACTGAGGGTATTTGACACTGTGCAGGCTGCAGCTGCATCAGAAGGTCGTGGTTTGTGCCTCGCTGGTCCTCCCAGACCGTGCTCTGACGTGAGTGTTCTCCGCTGCCTTCTGGGCTGGCGGGGCTGAAGGCTCTCAGCGCTGCTCTCAGCAGAAGTGCTCAGTGTGACCTGCTCTCACCCAGTCTGTCCCTGGGGGCTTCCTTTTTGCTGATTGCCTGTCTCCAAGGAGACAGTGGGCCAGGAGTCCCCAGAATATTACCCTGCAGCTACAAGATACAGGTACAGTTAATTTATTCTGCATATGCAGTACATGAGAAGTTAATTTAATGTGTAAAAAGACGAGCTGGGTTGAAGAGGTGCTGTGATGGGTACCCTTCCTGAGACCAAACTGAGATCAGTGGTCTGTCCAGAAAAGAAGTTTGGCACTGCTGCCTTGCAATAGTGTTGCAGAGGTAGCATCATCTGTAACTATTTACTGAAGCATTCTAGCAGAGTCTCATTGAGTTTATTGGGAGGGAGGCAGGTGCCATCAAAAACAGGAACTAGTTTATAAAGATCTCTGGTATAACCTGAGTCTATTCTCAGTTTATAAGATAACATCCCTTTTAATATAAAGCCCAGCCTCTGAAGTGGCTTCTCTCTGCCAAATCTGAAAAATGTCTTTTTGCCCTTGAGTTGTGGGAGGAGAAAAGAAGAGAGAGTGCAATTTGGAGTCATCCTGTGATTTTTTTTCTCTCCTTTATCTTTTGAAATAGAGAGGTGATCTATCCCTTCATAGCTGTTTCCATGGACTGAGCTGTAGATATAAAATTTTTTTAACCCCTTGTTATTAATGCTATGATGTTCTCTTACAAAGTGACTGTATTGTGAACAGCACAGTGGATTTTTTTGTTTCTTCATGATTCTGATTAATGATGTCTGATTTCTTCTAACACTTCTCACATGAGGGTTCTAGCTCTGCTCTTTGAAGCAGATGTACACCTATGACGGTAATTAGATAAACTCCAGGGACTGAACTTGGCGTGCTCTTCCCAGAGGGTTTCTCGTCAGAGTCTGTGAGCAGGAGAGCTCCATGCAGATCAAAACATGTTATTTAGCTGGAAAAGTGGATTCCGTGGCTGCATTGGTCTTCTAGGCAAAAGATGTGCATGATGAAACCTTTACTAATCAAAGGGCAAAGTTCCAGTCATTCAGAACAAACCAAGCTAATTGTTGCCAGTATTTCGTGCATGCTCCTTTGCAGGTGAGTTGAGGCAGCAGTGCTTTCAACATTCTTGTATTGTTACCCCTTGTGGTGAAACATGTTTTCTTGTAAAATAACCAGAGTTTGAATAGTGTGACAATAATTTCTCCACTGTTGTGAAAAGCTTTTCTTTGCCTTCATTTAACTGCATCAAAGTAGTGAAATGTTGATGATACAGTGATGCACTATTTTACAGTACTGTCAAAGTAGTGTTCAAATAGGTAATGAATCTGTGCAAGAAAAGGGTGGTATCAGCCCATCTTTCAGATGAGGAAAGCTGACGAAGAATGCTGGTGATGTATTGGTAGTCACAGGAAGTCAATACTTACCTTGGTCTGTATTTGAGGAGTTGGGGTCATATAGGGCACTCCGTTTTCATAGCTATTATGTCTTTCTTTAAATGTTCTATATGGGTCTAATGATACAGAAACTTCATTCTTTCTCATCGATCAGAATCGCAAGGGTAATACATAAGTATCTTCCTGGAAAATGTGACAAGGTACTGCTACTGAGGCAGTGGGTACAGTTGCTGCTGCTTAGGATAACTAAAAAAAATGTACAGCTCTGCCTCCAGTAGTCAGCATTGTCCCAAAACAAATGCCCACTGTTTGAGGGATTCAGTCCTTCCCAGGACAACCCATGTGCTTACTTATTGCCTTGGTGTTCAGAGCAGAGACTGGCTTTCTAAATGGTGGGGTTTGCTTTGGGTTCTCATTAAATGTTGTACGCTGTAGTGTGACACACAATATGCCCTGCAGTGTGTCATGTGCTGTAATGCTAATCAACATTCAATAGCAAAGGAGGAGAGCAGCTGCTCCACAGTCAGCATGTCTGAACAGTCCTGCACTCAGCAGGGTATCGCTTAATTCGCACTAATGGATAAAAAACTGGCCTCATAACACTTGTGTAAATGAGGCTAATGATCAGGGAAAAAATGCAAACTAGTTTTCATTTATTCATAGAGATAGGTGTAATTAGAGGTAATAGCTGGATCCAAAAACTTGCTCTCCAGCATTTATTTGTTGATAATACAAAATGTGAATGAATTGTTCCACTGTTTGTCTTTTGTGAAGTTATTAACTTCACACAGAACTTGAAATATGTATGCTCTTAAATTCTCATTGAGAGAGTTACAAGACTTAATGGGAAAAAGCTACAGATAATTGCATCTCGTAAACTTACCTCAGTCATTTTCCCTTTGTGGTAACGGCTCTCTATTGTAAATCCACTGCTGGCAGGATCAGCATATTGCTTCAGGTTTTTGACCTTTTTCCATTAGCTCCACTGGCTTCTGTAGGTTAGAGAAATCAAGAGGAGGCAACTTGTCCATTGCAGTGATGGCAGCTGAGTAATAAGGTTGTAATTAGGTACAAAAGGCTTATTTTAGCGTCTAAGCTGTAGAGTACTAACTGCCCTCTTCCATTTCCCTGGCATTGTTCCTTTTCCTCGTTCACTAAGTCTGTTGTTCCCCTCACAGGTGTGTTGTTCCAGTGGCACAGCTGACGCCACTTGATTATATACGTCTTGAAGGATCAATCAGTCACACAGTGACATAGTCTAATGGTATCAAGCAGAAGTTGATCTACCTGAAGTATTAATAAGTCATCATCTAGTTGGGTTTGCTAAGAAGTGCTGAGTGAATGCTTCTCACCCTACTCTACACGCTGGTTTTGACTGTGAAGATTTCTCCAAGAGTAATCTTACCTGTGTGATATGCAGGGAAGAAGTAAATCCAGCTTTAATCTAATTTACAGGAGGAAGCTGATCAACTCTTGAGGCTCTATGGTCCCAACACAGAGCCAGTCTGGGTTTATGTGGGCATTCCTTATTTTCTGTAGCCTAATGCTGTGCAAACTAGCCACATAAAATTCCATCAGAGTGGGTTTCACTCCTGCTGAGCAGGCCTCTCTCCGGACCTTTGCACAGTAACTAAGTCTTGAAAAATTTTAGGTTTTTATCTGACCACTACACCGAGAACTGGTTGAGGAAGGACATTCTTAATCCAACTGTATAATGGCATGAAGTTGGTTGTCAGTATTCTCCATTCTTGATGCATCCATTTCTTAATGAAACTGTAGCTAATTTAATTAGATAGCCTTTTCAAACCTTTTATCTTTTTCCTTTTTCCTTTTCTTTGATGTGCCCATTAGGCACATCTATTAAGTTCCTCTTTCTGTGCACGGAGCTTACGCAGCAGTCTGGAGGTGTGTGTAGGATATCTGCTGAAGAAAGCAAATCGTCCAAACCTAAAAAGTGATTCTTGCCCAAATCCCCACCCTGCTCTCTGTTGGAAAAAGTAGTTCTTGCTTTAAAACTTAGTAGAAGGCTCCGAGTACCTTTAGAAGACTCGGATTCTTGTTATCAGGTGGAAACGAAGTCCAGGCCAGCTGTCAATCAATTGCATTTACAAAAACAATATTATTATCACTGAATTATCACTGACTCATTAGTCCTGCATGTCAGAGAAGAAGCATTATGAAGGAGTACCGCTGAAGAGAAAGTAGACGATGACTGAAGAGGGAGGGATGTGTGTAACACAAAAATCCAAAGATTACATTAAGCTGGAGAGTCATGTGTATATGGCTGTTGTGAAACATTTATTCTCATCTTTCCTCTGCTTACTTCTGATTGTCTGAGAGGTGATCTTGTCCTAGCAATAATTTTTGAGGACAAGAAAGCAAGTTGGAAAAATATGCAAGTATAAAGGGACTAAGTTGTTGAAAACTTAAACTAATACTAAACATACATTAATATTCTCAGGACTTTTTAAACAGGCTCTATATGTGATGATGGCCATTTTTCAGACCTATAAAAATACCAAGTCTTGACAAATCACCTGTCATACATATCTGAACTCACATCAGGCAGCTCTGATATTCACAGGCTTTACTTAACAAAAACCTGGTTTGTCGAAATTTGAGTTCATATTGCTATCTCAAATATATGCTTTCAAAACCTATTTAAAAATTAATAAAATATTATGTAGTGGAAGGGTTGGATGCGTTTTTCCTGTCTCCTGCTGAAAGTGGTTGAACTTTTTTCAGAAACTGCAGAATTCCAGAAATTAATCCTGAACTATCTTTGTGCAAGTGGCCTGACACTTGAGTAGATTAGCTCAGCCTCTGGTGTTGGAACTGGCAGCAATGGTAAAATGGTTCACTTTATAGTGGCTGAATATAAATACATTCTAAAAAATGGGGGTGAAAGTTTGTCAATTCTAGAAGCATTCATTACCTGTGGCCATAGGTTGCATTAGCACTTATTCACTTCCATTAAATTCTGGTACTCTTTCAAAGCTGGGTGTTATTATTTCAAGGCTATGCACCCGGAGGAATTCATCCTCCTGGGCAAGCTGCTAAGAAAAGCCAGGACGTGCTGGCAAGCCCAGGTGGGTGTAGCTTAAAGCTCGGCGGCTGCCAGCTGAGTATCAGGTGTCAGGTACTGTAAAGCAGTTGCTGCTTCAGCAGCTGGCAGTACCATGAGGGCTTGGGATCAATGGATGCTTGCACGAAGGTCACTCATGTCAAGGGTACCAGTTGAGTGTCTTAAAACAATTTCATTGGTACTGTTTGCTTCATACATAAGGCTTTTCAGTACCATAAATAATCAAAAATATTTTGCTCCCAAAATATCCTTATGTATTCTTAAGAGTCTACAAACATTCCTGTAAACACAGTTAAGGAAATACATGTGTGTTGGAGGCTCCAGAATTTTCTATAGTAGTCATGTTGATGAGATGAAGCTTGATATTTAGGAGATTTAAACTGATTTTCCCTGTTGTAGTTACAATTAATTATCTTGCCAGTTGGTGTGGAAAGGATGATGACTGCTAGCTAAGAAACATGATTAACTGGGTTTCTATTTGAATATTTGTTTAACTACGATCTTCAATATTATCCTACTCAACAGACATAACTTGCATCTTGAACAGACATTACCTGCCCACTTGGCCTTTCAATTCAAGTGCAGTGGAGATGAGGAGAAGGAAAGGAGCGTTTTTATATTTCCAACCACCCAATCCTAAGCACCTAGCTCTGTGGAGAAGGGAATACTATTTCATAATATCATCACAGAATCATAGAGTGGTTTGGTTTGGAAGGAACCTTAAAGACCACCTAGTTCCACCCCCCCTGCCATGGGCAGGAACACCTTCCACTCGACCAGGTTGCTGAAAGCCCCATCCAACCTGGCCTTGAATACTCCCAGGGATGGGGTGTATCAAGCCATTGCAGCTCTTCGTGTGCCACTGTCCACCCAATTCCTTATCCTTTCAAGTGCCTGTGGATGGTGACTCTGCTAGGTCTGAGGTTTTTATTGATCTAGCACTTCTTGCCTAATCCTTCTTCTCAGTGTATACCTGAGTGACCATAATCACAAGGGTAGTTGGCATGCAACTGGGTGAAGTGCTCTCGAAGCCGTGTTCCTGCCTGCCTTTTGATGTGGTTTGCATGTGTCAGTGTAGTTATAACAGCTAGCTACTGACCAGGACTGGGACCATCCCCCTTGGTGTTCCTCCCATTCCATTCCTAATACTGACAACTGGGCTCAACTCATCCTGAAATAAATCAATTCTGGGAGCTAAACTGATGCCTTAGGTTTTAACTTTTATATTTTGGGCCTGGTGTCCTTGGAGTGGAAACCTGCAGAGGTTTGTTATGTCTAACCAGCATGAGAGAACAGCAGCTAACAGGCCACAAGAAACTTCAGAGTTACACACTAGGCAGTACAGGATTTGAAAAATATAAAAGTTAAAACCTAAGGCATCAACACCAGCAGAGAAAAACTAAACACACTTAGAGAAAAAAAAATTAAATTTTTAAAAGGAAGAAGCAAAAAGAGGGGAAAAAATAAAAAGTATGTAACCTCCAGATCTGCGTTCTTCACTCAGTTAAGCAGAAAACCTCTTTGGGTTTCCCAAAAGATGTGCTCAGTCGTCCCATTGTCCCCCTCCTAGGAAAAGAAATAGCAAGCCTCAGCCATGCATGTTTACCCCACATCTTATTTTGTCATGCAGAGTTAGATTCATGTTAGTGAGGTGAAGTTTGTACTAAGGGCTTTATTTGCCCAGGCATGTAAATGGGGGCTGGTTTGTTGCCCATTTTGGAGTAATAGGTTACATTACAGTGCTTCTATTGGGAAACAAGAGATTGAGCTTTTTTTTACCAAAATGCCAGCATATGGAGTTCCACAGTGCATTTAAGAAAGACATGGGGAGTGAGGGGGAAACCTTCATGACTCTCATTGAAGGAACTTCAGTTAGGTGGATGACTTTTTCTTATTCCTCTTTCTTTTCTTTCCTTTTTCTTTTTAATTTCAGGGTTGGAGAGAATAAGGGGAAAGGGGAGATACGAGTATCATTTCTGTTTTAAGGCAGCACTATAACATGGGAATGCATTGCAAAACTGTGTGTTAGTTCTGGAGTCAGGGTGTCATTTGGATGTTGCTTAGCCCACAACAAGCCTTCTTAGGTGTGAGGAAAAAGAAACCTTATTCAAATCAAACTACAGTGACAGTAGTGGCAGAGAGCATGAGCTGACTGGATGGAAGAACAGCAAAACTCTGGTGAGGTAGAAGCCTACCCAACTTTGAGACAGGTTTCTTTTGTTTGTTGAGCAAGAAGTGAGAGGACTGTTCCCAGGCTCACCTGGCTCAGACAATTATTTAGCCATTGATCTTTCTATGCAAAATACCGAAATACTTATCATATTTTGGTGATGCCTTTTGGTAGAGTTTCATGGTCTTCAGTCTTGGCAGCTCATCAATCAGGTAGTGTCTCTTGCAGCTGCTGTATAAGGAAAGCTAATAAAGGTGTAATGCATCTTGTTATCACCTGACATTTTTGCATTCTTGCATCACTGTCTGCCTTGAGGTTGACCTGTGACATTAATTTGGTAAAATAAATTAATAGTTAATCTAAGCATTGTGCATATAGCTTGTGGAAAATGACAGTGTAGGACTGTGCAGGGTACCTATTTCACTGGCTGCTGGATTTCCCTCCTTCTGCAGATTTTAAGCCAGAAGAAGTTATGACAAACCTTTGCATATCTCATCTTCGGCTTTAAACTCAGTTTTGGTTTCTCTGGATGTAATGCTGCAGGAGCAGTGGTAATCCTCCATGTCAAACTTTGCCTTCACATAAAGTCAATCACTTGTGATTTTCCTAAGTTCAGGCTACTGAAAAGCGTTGCCAGTGACAGGGAAGACTGAGTGTAACTGGAGCATCACTCACACGACAAAACTGCACTCACAAAGGGTTTTAAATTTGTTTTCAAATACTAGTTCAAATATTTGTTTGAATTATTAGTTTATGATATTACAACTGTATTAATTTTGTTATATTATTAGTTTCTTTACAGGGGTGTCAGCTCCTGGGTTAAACGTCCCTTTGTCTGTGTGTATGAATGTCAACCACAGTAGAAGATCCACAGAGTTCATACCATTTCCTTTCTTAATCTAAATCAGTTTTCAAACCAATTTAGATAAATTATGAGGAGTTCTTCGGAGGCAAGGCCTGGGAGCAGAGCTTAACATGATGACATCATTCACCATCCGCACAGGCTTTGGCACAATGCTTGACTGAAATTCCCTCAATAAGCAAACAGTGCATTAGCACAGGCTCTGCAACACCTTCCCCATTGCATAATGGTGTTTGTGCTGGGGTGTTATTAAAAACCCAGGCAGCGATTCCACCCTGCGTCAGCCCCTGCTGCTGGCAAGGCCTTGCAGGCGCATGTCGGTGCAATGCACTTGGTTGCGCCTTGTGCAGCCTGGGAACGGGGCACTGGCTGTCCGAGGGTGCTGCTGTGGTAGGGGAGCCCCACTCGCACCCCACAGCCCGTGGTTGCAGCGGTGTTGTGGGCAGCTGGGTGTTTACCTGTGCCCCGTGTGACTGTGGGCTGGGCTGAGCCAATTACGATAAAATCAAGATCACTGTCTTCAGAGGAGCCTGTGGGGTTAAGAGTTTCCAGATACAGCAACAGACCTGTTGGTTCAGGAGCAAGTCCTAGCCCGATCTGACAAGGAAGGGCATTTTAATGAAATTTTAATTCTTTGCTGCTGAAGCAAGGTAGGATCGTGGTTTTAGAAGGCGTGTTGGTCTTCAGCTCTGAGAGCATTAAAGAAAGGAAATAAAATAAACCTCTCTTAGTCAAGCATTCCCAACGCACAGCAGTTTATGCCAGCCAGTCCTCAGGCCATTTGTAGCTGGTGTAGCTCTCCAAAGCAAGCGGTAGGCACTGTTTCCCTCCTTGATGCCTGGTCGCTTGATGCCTCTGCAGATCTATGTACCATTGGCAGGTGAAAATAAAAATGAGCTTTATTAGTGTTATCATTGTTATTATTGTTGTTACTATTATTTGTTTAGTGCTACTTGATTGTCTCCTGATCTGTTACCTGATGTTAATATTTCCATTGGGTGTATTGACTTACTGAGGCAGGCTACTAGTATGACAGGGAATGCAGCAAAGAGAAGAGTGGAAACCAAGCACCCTCGTGCAATTGCAAACCCTTGATGGGCAAAAGTCATCTTATATTTTTAACTTGTTGCATTTCACAGGGACACTTCCTTTTAATCCCTCTATCTCTTTACGGCATATCATCTCTTGTGTTTTACCTGTATGTCTCCTGTGGATGTGCTTTTCTCTGGATTTTAAATGTTATCTAAATGTTATTTTTAAACATTATTTAAAGATTGGCAAAGATTCAGACTTTGAAGCCTTGAGAAGTCATGAGATGCTGCCTCCACACCCTTTCTCTGCAACCTCAAAAAGAAAATAAGGAAGATGCCAGTCAGTGGCACAGTTGAGAGGCCCCAATACACCGGTAACACCACTGGTTTGCCTCTGCTCCCAGCAGCACATGGTGATCCACTGTTGGTGCCAAACTCCCCGATTTAGGGGGGCAGGAGGAAGCAGTGTTGAACAGGGAGAGGTTTCACCTGTGGCTTGTAGGCGTGGAGTGGCACAGAGAGGAGGGGTGGCCTTTGCCTGGTGGCCCACTGGGGTCCTTCAAGGTTTGTGCTTTGCTTCAAGGACATCCACTGTGTCAGGTGTCTCCCAGTGATGGTATACAGTGATAGAATTGTGCAAACTGTTGCCATCTACGAAGGCATGCTCCACACTCGTAACCTGTGAGACCAAACCTAGGGCTGGGTTTGACAAGACGTCCAAGTGTCTAGAGGTGCAGGTGGATGTCCACGGGGGTTTCTGACCACACCAAGGCAAACGTACTTGAAGTAAAGCGGTCTCGGAGGTCAGGCCGTTTTTATACACCAGCTAAGCCAGTGTGTGCAAACACACGGTTTTTCCAGAAGAGAGAGGAAGAAAGGCTGGCAATTGCATTTCCACAATAGTCCAGCCTCACAGGAATCAGTCGTGGTTTTTCCTTGTGCTAACGCTAGCAGGTCTAGGGAATTAGACCAGTATTTTTCAGTGGGTTGGGTTTTCCAGTACATCATCTCAGATCGTGGTGAAACTGCTTCCCTTATTCTGGTCTCTTTGCTCCCTTGCAGTTTAGACCTGGGGCCACTGGGGGCGGAAAGGGCCTCGGTGCTGCAAATGTGTCCTAGAGTTCCCTGTGCTGTAGCCTTCAGGCAGGACCATACATGGTCGAGTCACCTTCCCTAAAATTCCTGAAGGGTGTACCGGCCTGCGTCAGACATCGCTTTGATTTGTGCATAACCACTGCTTGGAGAGCAGTTGTAATTCCTGCTCCATGGACTCCTCCTGTGCTGTCAGATATATGGAAAACTTTTCCTGCTTTATTTAAAAATACAGAACCTGGCTTATTTTGAAGAGTTTTCTCATTGATTTCTCTGAAAGAACTGTTACTGAGATTTTTTTGTTGCTGTTTTTGTTCTAGCTTCCATTCACCTTTCTGCATGATTTCACCTTTCATAGCTGAATTGTGACTTTTTATTTTAAATTAACAAGTGAGATGATAATTAAAACTCCTGGGATGGAGGTGGTGATCATTAAAGGGTGATGATGTAGAGGGTGAACTCCTCTGTTTATCCACAGAACTAATCAGGCTTGAGAGGTGGGTGTTGTGCCACTGTCCTACCTGGAGAAGCTGCCTCTGAAGCACAAGAGGTTAATTTGTTTTCTGCTGCTTGGTCTCTCTTCGGTGACTGCCAACAAAGGTAGCAATTACCAGTGTTATCTCAGGAGATGTTCCCTGATCTGGATAATTTGGAACTGGGAAACCACGCTGACAACTCAGCAAATTTCTTACAGGCCAGAGAAATATCCCTGGCCTGCTCAGTAGTACAAGAAAGTTGTTACCTAGACTAAGTTTGTGCTAATGCCTTAGGACAAAAGGTTCCACATCCATTACAGGTCCCTTGAAGCATTTGTTTGTTTGAAGGATCAGCTCTACCCAGACGCAGTCAAGAATGTGGTACATGCCGTAAAGGGCGAGTCAATTTGTGCCTGTCTCTTTAGCGTTTTTTTTAAGGCAACTTCTGTGGCATAGTTTATACTTCACATAACGAGTATGTATGCTGTCATATTTGTTGTGTGAAAATAAAGAAATCATAGCAACACATTTGTTCTTGTGGAAGCAGCCCAAATCAAAGGAGGTAGTTCAGGAATGACTTTCACAATTTGCAAATGCCTAAGGGGAGTTATGATAGCTGGTTCTTTAGCCTAACGTTCAAGGGTACCATAGAATCGAGTGTTTGAGCACTGAAATACAGCAATGTGAGATTTAAAAAAAAGGGGAAAAAAAAGTAGTGTAAAATAACTGACTACTTGAAATAATTTAACAAGGGCTGTAGATGAATTTAACAGAAGTTGTAGTGGGTTTTTCATTGCTGGTACTTTTAAATCCAGATAAAATGTTTTGTTCATGCAGACAGGAAATGTAGGAAAATCTTATGACCACATTAGTTCAGAGTAGAAGATCACAGTGGTTGATTTTGGCCTGATAATCTATATTATTATAGATTGCATTGTCCAGAACAATATAGTAGTTTTTGGGCTCAAGTCACAAAAGTCCAGGGAAAAAAATAACAGCCACGTAGCCAACCAGCTCTGTACACCCTCCAACACTTCAGTGTTAAGGAAAGTGTTAGCAAAATGGGGGACAGCTTGACTTTCCAGGAAAATAATTGAACGTGTCTTCTTTGGCTTCGGTAGACTCTTGGTCACAAAGCTTCGCAAACTTGTCTGCAGCCTTTGAGCTGGTTGTGCTGCAGAAGTTCCCAAAGGAGATTCTCATTTTTGCAATGTGCTGTGCAGAGGCGTTGAGCCCTCGGTGTGGGGAGCTGCTGAGAAAATGTCAGGCACTTCTGGAAAAGGAGTAGACAATATATGCAAATTGTTGGTATTTATTCAGTCATGTAGTGGGGCAGAATAAACATTACTCCTGACATTTCCATTTTTGATTAATGATGAATGGAGCTGGCAGATGTTCAGCTGGCCGCCAGATGGGGTCTGCTCAGTCCAACAAACAGAATAGGAACAGTCTGGGTCTCGTAAAGCCAGCACTGACAAAATCTCTAGTTCATCCAAGCGATACGCCAATTTTAACCTCAAAACGACTAAGCTGTTTAAGAATGGAGGCAGTACAACCAGCGAAACTGCTTATGGAAGTGAAATGGGGTGTGGAAGGATGGGAGCTGGTTAGTTTGCTGGAGTTTCAGCAGGTTTTTTCCTGCCGCGGGAGCCACAGTCTGTGGCTTTGATTCCCTGTGGCTGGAGCCGCGCGGGGCCTTCTGCATTTACCCACGGTTACAGGTGTAATGGTCGTGTCTCTGGGCACATCTCCTCGGTTCGTGGTGGGGATCGACGGCGTGTACCGTCGTTAGCCCAGGATGGGCTGTGCCTCTCGGGATCGGATAGCCCGGCGTTGGTCCTGGCCCCTCGGCCGGCCGGTCTGGCTGCCTGCTCCCAGCGATGGGGAATCAGCCCACGGGAAGAGTTGTGGAGGCTTCTCCCGGCCTGGCATGAGACTCGCGTGTGCCCAGCCGAGGGTCGGGGGCAGCCCGCGGGGACGGGGTGACAGGGCTGGGGACAGGGACACTGCTCTGAGCACCTCAGCCCGCGCCTGTGCCCGTCAGGGCCGGCTTCCTTCAGCGCCCTGCGGGCAAAGCCATTCAAATTTACAGATGTGAATTTAAATCCATGCAAATTCTGTTCCTGGGGGAAGCGATAAGTGTCTGCGAAGTGCCCCGTCGCTGTCCCGCACGGCGGCCCGGGCAGATAAGCCGCCCCCGGCCGCGGGACCTCGGCGGGGAGCGAGGGACGGGATGCGAGGGGGCTGGGTCGCCGCTGCCCCTCGCAGCGGTGGGGCGCGTCGGGGCTGTGTGTGTTGCCGCTCTGACCCCGAGATGCAGCGCGAATAAATTCCCTTTGATAATGACTTCCCCAGGGAGACAAAGAGCGGGAGGGAAGAGGAAATTTGACCGCGGTGTTCACGGTTACATTGGCGGTGCCGGGGGGAAGCCGTCCGCCTGCCTTTGAAGCCGAACCACCCGCCTCTCGGGGCTTTTAATGCCTACGGGGGTGGGGGAAGTGGTAAAAGCGGGGTTTGGCAGCCTCTTAGAAAATGCCCCGGTGCTACTTCTCTGTGCATAAGCTGAGGCTCGGACGCCTCTTTCCCACTTGGAATGTGCCAAGGGAGGCAGTGATGGACGGCTGCTCTCTGTGATCCTCGGCTTCAGATAGGGTTTATTATTTTTATCATATTTTTATTATTCACGTACAGCGACCTAGAACAAATGCTTTCCCGTCCTGAACCGAGTCCTTCCCGTCCGGGTGCGCGGGGCGGCGGGGGCCGGGCCGGGCAGGGTCAGCCCTGGGCGGCCGGGGCACGTCCAGGGTGGGGTGGGAAATCTATTTCGGGCGTAAACACGAACAAAAGCACTGTCGCCAAACCGTGCGTCCGTCGTGTTCTGAGCACAGAATTTATTGCTTCTGCAGGCGCTCGGTCCCCTGGGTGGGCAGGCGGCCGGGACGGCGACCCTTCCCGCCTCGGGGCCGGTGGCAAGAGACGCTCTCCCTTCCCACGCTCCCTCCCCCGCCTTGGGCAGCACTTCGAACGAAGATCGCTGGTGGGAGAGCCTCCTCCCGCCGCCTGACGGAGGAGCGGTGAGGGGCGCAGGGCGCTGGGGTACGCCGGGGGTCGGAGGTCCCCCGGGCGTCGGCGGGAAGCGCTGCCGATGCCAGTCCGGGGCGAGTTTGGGGAGGAGCGCTGGGGAGCGGCTTGCCGCCCCGCGGGAGGGGGACGGGGGGCGGCGCAGGTATCGCTCCCGCTGCGCTCCCAGCAGGCGGGACGGGGAAAGGAAGCGGTGGCGCCGCCCGGCAGGGACAGGGCTGGAGGAGCCCCCGCCGTCCCTTCCCTCGGCGCTGGCCGCTCCTCCGGACCTGCGGGGACGGGAGGGAGCCGCGGGGAGCTGCCGGCGCCGCTCCGGGTGTGCGTGTCTGTGCAGCCCCGGGGCTCGGTGTGAAGCTGCCGCGGCGGGGCGCGGGGTCGGGTCTGCAGCCGGCATCGCCTCTCCTGCGCCGCCTCCCCGGCTCCGCCAGCAGCCTGGCCGCTGTCTCGGTGCCGCACAGAGGTAATTTGCGGTTACTTGTATCCGCTCTCCCTCGCGGCGGCTCCGCCGGAGGGCCAGGGTAAACGGGTGGGTGCCGGTGGATGCCGGTGCCTTTGCGCGTCCGGCTCCAGAGCGTGGGGACGCGGAGGACTGGGGGTGCCTCTGACCCACCTTAACGTCTCTGAAACTTGGTCAGGATGGGAAACCTCCCACCTGTCCTTCAGGGATCTCTGCCTGCCGAGGAAGGCACCGTCCCGGCTCCTCCGAGATGAGGGTGCGCGGCTCGGCGGGGCTGTCAGGGTGCACGGGGCTGGGCGCGGAATTTTTCTACTTTTCTGGTTTTTTACAATTCCTGCCTTGTGACTTATTGAACACTTTCTTCAAGTGTTTTCTCTGGAAACTTGTCTCAAATGAGGGCTGTGAGACCTAACAAAGAAGAGTGTTGTTCGACAGCCAACAGGTGATGGGGTGAAACCTGAGTATATGTGTACATTGGAGTAAAGTCTGGCTGCTGTTTAAAATAGAATTTAAAAAATCAATGGGAGACTGTAAAAGGCAAGGTTTCCTTATTTCTAAATCTGTACACCCTCTTAAGGGGGGGGGGAGCATCCGTGAGAATACCTCTTCCTCGGCTGGAGGTTTGGGTCTTGCCTCACTGCAGCGTGCACTTGAGTTTCCATCAGCGATGTACAGAGCCAAGGATAACACGGCCAAATCAGATGTGTTGGCGTGGGGCGATGCTTTGTCACGGGGCTTCCTCCTTTTGTTAAATGCAGGTAGCCTGTCTTTGCAGTGTGGCTCGTCAAAGGAAAATACCCTGAAAAGGATCGTCTGACTTCCAGTTGGAAAAGTGATCTTTGTGCTAGGATGCGAGAGGAGGAAAGCAGTTAACTCCTGTGTTGGTCCTTGTATATTGGCTGACGAAAAGGAAAACAGTTCTTACTTCTAGCTTCCGCCTAGAGGTCTTTTAAATGAACAAGTAGAGTAGCTCCATTCCTTCCCCACTGCTTTGGGTAGTTCATTACTCAAAAGGACCCAACAGCTGTGTGCCGGTGCTGATGCGGATTCTACTTACCAGTTCTGGATCCGGATTTCCCACACAGAGAGCTGTAGAGCTCACTGTAGATATGTTATTTGTACTGTAGCTAGGGAATGGGACTTCCTGATCATGTGCATAATACATATTGGAAATAGGCTTTGAATTATTAGTAGTTACTTTATGGCGGTTTATTGCTTATATTGTGTGCCCTTCCTCTTCTAATGTAGTTATCTTGCACCAGAGATTAAATAAGCAGGTGAATGGGCTGGCCATGCTAATCTTAACTCATTGAGCCTTCATTGTGAATGGATGTATGTGATATGCATCTTGTATCCCCTATAGCCTTGTTAACAAGCCTTCTAACAAAAAAGTTGTTAAAACAATTTGCCCTGCAGGACAGAGTAAAACAGCAGGGGGTGGGCAAGGAGATGTTTGTCTAACTTTGCTTACAAATCATGACCTCTTCTATCTGGTCAGGGGGAACATAATCAGTGAGCTGGAAATCCTAGCGTGGGGATAACCTTCATATGGGCTTCAGCAACAGCTTTGTTCTAAGTTTGATATCCCAGTATTTTGTGTACCCATAGCTTTGTAATTAGGAGCGTAGTTTGTCTTTGCCTCTAAGGAATTTGTCATATGACTGTTTTAATTCATCAGTGGAAAAAACACAGTGATTGCTTTTCTTTTCAAATCAAATTTAGCTGTGTAACTCAATTATGTTATTCATAGTTGTCAAGCTGCCAGTGAAAAACCTCTTTGTAGGCTATAAAGCCTTTTTTGAGAGGTAATATTTGAACAGGGCTGAAACCTCAAAACGTTCCATGGACTTTAAGAAAGCAAAGCAAAACAACACATCCTTGCTGTGTTCTGTAGGTGTCATGGCAGGAGTAGAAAGACCACCTTTCTAGTCATCCCTTGGAAAGCACTTATTTTTTCAGCTGTTGTTTATATTCATTTGAATCCTCCTTAGGATGTAATCATTTTAAACAGATCACTTTGAAGGATGAGTGCGGCTGGGGGGCAGGGAGGAAGAACCCTGTAGTTTTAAAATGCAAACCAAATTACACTTGAACAGGAGAGGAAGAAGAACTCCTAAACAAGCAATTGCTAAAATAGTTCTTCAGATAGCTTGCTGTTAAGATAGGCTGGATTAGAAACCTTGTTCTCAGCAACCCCACAATATTTGTGATGTGGCTGTATTGACATGTGATGTACTGTCAATCATTTTATAGCCAGCTTCACATTCGCCCTATGGGAGCATTTTTCTTTTAAAGCGAATGATGTCCTTTGTCCTAATCTCAGTTCCTTGAGGCTTGTGGACCTTGCTTTGAACGTTTCTAATCACCTTATCTGGGGAGGAGAATCCTGATTGTAAAGTTGCATTTTACATTTGGAGGTAAAATGTATTTTTCTTTTATCTCACAGCCAAACTTTCAAACTGCCCTGTATGACTGGAAACTGGACCTGCGGGTCTGTGGTTTCCTCTTGTTGGAGCTGGTGCGCGTGCTTTCTGAAATGGATGTGTCAGAGGAGGCCCAGGCAGGACCAGTCTCTGCAGAAAAGCAGCCTTGTCTCTCTCTTACCAGTGCCTTGTCTTCCTTAGGAATTAGGCAACACTCCTACACGTATGCACCTTTGCTGTGCTTGAGATCCTGACGCTGCCCAGCACTGCTTTTTTCACTGTGGAAGTAGTATGCAGCCTTAGTGTTCAAAATACTCAGAAAAGTTAGTAAGTCATCATGCATTCACATTTTGGGTTGTTTCCTTGTCTTTCAAGAGAAGTCAGAGAAGTTAATTTTTGATCTCGTGGAGAGAGGGTTTGGAACAATCAATATGAAGCAATTACTCAGTTACTTGGTGTGCTTGTGAGCACTGGGTATTGTGCAAACGAGGCAGGAGTACGCTCTGCTCAAGTGACCAGGCACTGACAGAGCTGAACCTGTCTCTTTGCCTAAATTATGTTTCAAATCTGCTTCCTGTGGGATGTGGTTGAGGTTGTGCTGCCTAATGAAATATTGTCAAAGATGTTTCACCTACTGACTCCTTTTATTCCTGGCTTATTGGGCAGGAGTCAGTTCTTGAAAAGGGACCGTTTGACCAGCACAAGTTCTTGCAATGCCGTAAGAATTGGAAATACCAGCTTAGTGTCAGTGAGTGGCACATCACTGCAAAGCAGGCATCTGCCCCTTTCTAAAGGGAAATGGTAAAGCACTTCATCTGCTGCTAAGGCCATCTTGGAAGGAATTCAGCTTCTCAACGATATTCCCAGTGACTTTATATTTAACAATTATTTGGATATAGATGATGTATGACACGAGCTGCCGAACTGAGCATCCCTATCCATCAGCAACAGTGAACACTGTTGCCTTTTTTTGCTAGAGTGATTTCCTAACTGCATCACAGTATTCCTCTGTCCCTCCTTCCTCGCACCCCAGTTTTGTGCAAGCAATAACAGAAACATATCTGATGCATGACTTTACTTCCACTAGTAAGTGGGAAGGGGAAACAGTTCTGTATTCCTTGTCTTATTATTTGTTTCTGAGAGCAAGTAATTCAAGGGATACAGTATGTACCAGGAGGAAGTCTGTCTTTCTATTTTAAATATATAGGATTGAGCTTTTAGGATTGAGTTTGGTTATATTTACCTTCCTTGAGAAAGACATTAATATGGCAGTTAAGCGCAGAAGCTGTTGTGCTAACCTTTAGTTTTTCAACTTGAGTAAGATTTCAGACATGTGCCTGACAGCTCACCAGCTTTCCAGAAATAGCCTGTTCTCAGAGGGGAGGTTGGCAGGTTTGCTTGCCCCATCAAATATTAAATTAATCTTCTATTACAGTGCAGCTATGAAGTGTGTTGGCATCTTAGCAGTGCACCAAAAATAGTGTGTATGTTTTTGAACCAGAAGTTTTTGAAATAAAGTTAAACAACTTAATTTTTTGGAGCACTAGCCCAGTGGAAGGGTTAAGTCATCCCATCTCTTTTTATTGGGTGTGGGAATGTACAGACGTGTTGAAAATAGGGGTAGATAAGACCGTGTACTGGGTATTATAATTTCTCTGAGTTTGTAGCTTTTGGATGCTACATATGGCTACTTCTTATGGAGCAGGTTTGGATTTACGTGCTGAATTACCAGAACCTGGCACTAACCAGTGCCTCACACTTGAAGGAGAAACTCCTGTTGAGTAACCAGCAGAATATTTGGGTAAGCAGTCTTAAATCTTCCACCTGTGATCTAGGAGCAACTTATTTTCTCCAAAACGGTGGTGATGAGACTGGAAATGTAATGTGGGACCCACCAGAAGTTTTTAGATTGCTCTTCTCATTAGACCCACCGGCAAGGTTTATGTCAAGGAGATTAAAATTTTCTACAGCTTGGATGTAGCACTGACAAAATTGGCTCTGTGTTTAGATAAAGAGGTAAAATAATGTCCTAAAATGGGGAAGGCACAGCTTACGCATAACGTGGTACTTTAAGAACAAGCTTGTCCCTACCCCAAGTGGTCAGAATACCTGTCATGTTAGGACAGATCCTCTGTGATTTTGGTTATTTGTATTTCATTGAAATGCCTCGTCTGAATTTCCTAAGAACTTCTACTAGAATTAATATAAGATATAGATCTTGTTAAGCTTTTTGCTGCGGACTGCTATGGATCTTGGTGAGAGCCTCCTTTGCCAGTTGTGACTCAAAATGATCCCGATGATATTAAGCTTTGCGGGCTTCATGAATCAACAAAATCATCTCCCTGTAGGGTTTTAAATTGACAGAACAATCATGATGTATTTTACAGAGACTAATCTGGCATAATTGGATTTCAGATATTTAACAGAACCAACGCCCTTCCTCTCCCATACAGCTCAACCAAAGTTCTCAGAGGAATCCAGCAGATGCTTGCTGCTCTGTGCCTACCTTGTGAACAACAGGATGCTACTTGCACAACCGTCTTTCCCCAATAATTTGTCTAGTTTTTGACAAGTGGTTGTCATGTCTTTTGTTTTACTAGGTTAGTGGTAGTAATGACTTCAGGAAGAGCTTGGGTCATTCCTGTTTTTAGTATCTGCTCAATGAGTCTTTCCTAGATATACCCACAGATATATATAACCTGTGATGTGAAACAATCAGAACTGTAAAAGGTGACAAGTGTTAATACTGAAATACACTGCAGTTGCCAAAAGTGGTAATCTGTGCCTAGGTCTCTGGGGTTTGTTTTCTTCTTCAATAGTCTTTATTTTTATAACTTTTTAAAGCACTTTTGAATTGCTTGTAGCAAGTTGTAATGAAGCTTCAATAATTCGTTGTTCTGGGCAACACAAGGAATACTAACCCGTTGTAAGACCATCTACACTGATAATTAGTTGTTCATGTTCAAATCTATTAAAGTGCTATTAATCTTTTTCTCCAGATCAATTGCTTGATGAGCTGCAGCTGAAATATTTAACACTTCACACTTATGCCATTGGAGATGGAGCCCAAAGCCAATAACCTCGTTTTTGGGTGTCAGCGAAGCTCAACCTCTGACGATGACTCTGGCTGTGCCTTGGAGGAATATGCCTGGGTTCCCCCAGGCCTCAGACCAGAGCAGGTATGAACCATGTTTCTGCATTTTAAAAATAAGCCTCATAAGGACTGTCTAAGGGAGTTATATGCTGCCTCTATAAGTCTAATTAAATTCTTGTAATGTATAAAACTTTAATTCATGTAGAACCTTTCACTTCTTTTTTGTTCCCTGTCCAATGAGGCCGTGTGTAGGGAGCTTAAAGTTCTCAACCCTGAGGAGTTTTATGTTCCAAAAAAGTTCCCAGTCAAGGTTTTTCAGAGAGTATATGGTTTAGAGGTATGTATTGCCAAGTCTAAAAGCAGCACAGAAGTTTGTTTTCCTTTTCAAAGAAGTTACTAGGTTAAATTAAAGCTCATGGCATGCCTCATGACATTGTGCTCCCTGGCCAAGTATTTCACTGCACTTGTATGACTCTTTAAGTAATTAGGCATTTGACATCTAGAACATGGATGGCACGGCAGCGCATATAAATGAAAGTGTTCAGTCACTGTGACAGGTAATAATGTATTTTACGCTTGTTTAAATAGTTGTATGGCTGCCATTTGTTCATGCCAGGATTTCTTGCATGGTGTCTGGAGCTGACACTTGTGGTTTGGTTGGGCTGTTTCTTTCCCCTCTCTTCAGTCCCCTTTTTTCTGTGTAACATCACATGGCAATGGGAATAAAAGTGAAATTATTGATGACCAAGTTGCTATGGGAGACCAGAATGAACTGCTCATGGTATTCATTCATGGTATTGATGATATTGCAACTGTGCTGAAGTTGTATACTCAGTAATATTCAGAAGTCAAGATTTCAGTGTTAAATGGCCAGGGTGGCTTTGCAATATCTGCTAAAGGAGGCAGAGCAATCCTGGCAAGCTTATACAGTCCATAGTTTAAAAAAAGTGCAGAAGATGTCTCTTTTTTGCAATGCAGAGATTTTCTTAATCATGAGTAAAGTAACAAGTCAGCAGGAATGGCAAATAACAGGCTATTTTTAGGGCAACTCTTTTTATCACTTACTTAAGCATCTAGAAGAACCCTGATGAATCAGACCTTAAAGCAAACAGGGAGCTAACATTCTGCCAGAACAATTAAATGCCCTAAAATATCCTCATAATCCCAGCTAGCCCAAACTCACTAAAGACAGGAGGGTTTTTTTCCCCAGAGGAGCTACTTATTTTGAGAACAGTGCAATAAACTTGAGAAAAGGGCATAAACTATTTTTAAAGCTTCACTTCTTGCTGCATGTTATCTTTGTCTGGAGCATCCTGAAATGTAGTCAGTAGCAAGTGGGCTTACAGTAGACTTCAGTTGTTTAAATTTTAGTTAAATGAAGACCAAGTCATGTTTTTTACAACCCGTCTCTCATAATTTTGATTGCTTCCTGACTTAGGTAACTGATTAATGCTTTTTTTTCATCTCCCTTGCACAGTAATAAGCTGTTGACCTGAGCATTATTTAAATCTGTGTGGCAAGTAATAGTTTTGCCAATAGTCAGCCCTTACAGCCTCAGGCCTCGTGACAAGCTGGAAACTGCATAGGAAAAACAATAAATCTGTAGCTGTTCCACAAAAATATTTTTTGCCATTGGGCTTTGTCATAGTGTTCATTACAGCTTTCCTGTCATAATATTCTTCTGAAAAAAAAACCAAAAAAAAAAGAGTGAAGACTGATACAAAAACATTCATCCCGTGCAAATTTCCTGGTTAATTTGCATCTGATTGAAATGTGGCTGGATCCAGCCTC
The DNA here is from genome assembly GCA_013398855.1 of Mohoua ochrocephala. Lineage (NCBI taxonomy): Eukaryota > Metazoa > Chordata > Aves > Passeriformes > Acanthizidae > Mohoua > Mohoua ochrocephala. The sequence goes on from VZTA01028645.1 coordinate 242,160, forward strand.
CTCCCAAGGGAAGGATGTTTCCACCTTCTTACCAAAGCCCACATGGAAGCATTGAAAGCTGATGCTTTGGGTGAACCTGATCAGCAGGAGACTACAAAACAGCTTTTGTCTCAACAATGTGTAAAATGCAGAGAGCAAATTAAATTTGTTTATATAGTGGCTGTTTTCTAGAAAGCTTCATGCCTTGTGTGGTAAATTGCAGAGGGAAGCTTAGAATTTCCATGGAGTTGTTGACCGTCCCTGAAGGGGGTGCGAATAATGAGAACATTAAATGTGCATAATTTATGATATCCCCCCTAACTGTCACTGCAAATTGCATTCCAGAAAAGCAATTCAGCAGCTGGGTGCTAGTTTTATCAGAGACTATTCAGGTTTGCTGAGCTGGTTCATCTGGGTCTTGTATTTTCAGCACAAACCCTGTCACAGTCTAATGCAGCGTGACCTCTTCTTCCCTCGTAAATGAGACCCGAGATAAAACAGTAGCCGAAAGACACTGGCAGTGTTTGGGGCATGTGTGTCCCTGGGTCTGAACTCTGCATTTCTCCTGGTCAGGTCCAGCTGTATTTTGCCTGCTTGCCAGAGGAGAAGGTCCCTTACGTTAACAGCCCTGGAGAGAAACACCGGATTAAACAACTTCTCTATCAGCTGCCACCCCACGATAATGAGGTAAATACAGAATTTAGGATGAACTGTCAGGGCTTGGGTCTCCCTGGCAGCTTTTCCGTGGAGAATTACCTGCCTGTGTATTTATTACAAGCCTAAACCATGGCCTGCAGTGGCATCTGAGCTATAAAGCAGCACGGTGTGTACACTGAGTCCATTGTTCAGCTGTCCTCTTGGCTTGTGTGCAGATAAGAGCTGTCTGGAAGGACACTGCCTTTGCTTGTCAGGGAGGCTGGTGTCACTGCAATAAACTTAACACAAGTTGGTTTTATAGTGTTTGCAGCCACCCACCAATTACCAGGAACCTACAAATTCCTGGAATTGCATTGTAGGCACAAAAAGGATGCTTTGTGATAGTAAAAGGTTTGCATCTCAGTTATGCAGTGTAATTTGGAGTAGAAGTGGAAATAACAAACAAGCTCTTTGTAAGGAAAGGGGCGGGGGTGTCAGTACTTAAGATCTTGTGTATGCTGCAACACTTAGTCGTGGGCACTTAACCATAATTCTAAAGGACAATGTTATGGCTGATTTAGGTTCATTCCATTATTAGCAGCAGATTTTGGGTTAGCTTTTAAAAATCTTTTTCTTGCCTAAACAACTCCTCAGTTTAGCATGGTGGGTTTTTTCCTGTAATGAAAAAAAAAAGAAGAATCTCTCTCCGTACTATTTTTGTGTTATGCCATATTACTTAAATATTAAAGTGGGAGAAGTTTCATGATGATTGGCAGCATGCCTGATGAATTCCTTGCATATATGCACTTACTTACTCATCTGTTACATTGAAAGCTCAGTCTCTAAAATAAGTTGTCCTGCGTTTTCACTGGAAGGTGAGATACTGCCAGTCGTTGAGTGAAGAGGAAAAGAAGGAGCTGCAGATGTTCAGTTCTCAGCGCAAAAAGGAGGCCCTGGGACGAGGCACTATTAAACTACTCTCCAGAGCAGTGATGCACGCCATTTGTGAGCAGGTAATGCAGTGCTGCCACAAGCCAGCTACAGGGCTGAATGATGTAAAACTACAGTAGCTCAATATTAAAATTTAAACTTATCTCTGTCTATGTCTGAAGACAACAACAACAACAAAAGGTTATTTTTGAAACTGCATGGAAGAAGAAAGAAGGTAGTGCTTGCTTAAGCAAAATGTACCTTTGATACTGGGAATGAACTGAGTCTTTGATGTATTTCCTACTCAAAAAAAAACCCCCCTAATTCTGACTCATAGTGAAGTAATGGCAAATAAAAAGCAGACATATGCTTTAAAATGTTACTTTGTATAAAAAAAACGTATATTCTCAAAAGGTTCATTGAGATGCAATTCCTCTAGACCAAAACAGATAGTACTTTTTCCTTTTGTCAGAACTTTGGAATAAAATCTCATATTGGGTTTGGTGTTTTAACTTGGTTTAAATGCAAGAAGCTAGTAGTTTTGGATGGGAACTGTGTTCACTTTGTGGGTTTGTTCCTAGTGCGGTACAAAAATAAACGGTGGAGAAGTTGCAGTTTTTGCCTCAAGAGCTGGGCCTGGTGTGTGCTGGCATCCCTCGTGTTTCGTGTGCTTCACGTGCAACGAGCTGCTTGTTGACCTCATCTACTTCTACCAAGATGGAAAAATTCACTGTGGCAGACACCACGCTGAACTTCTCAAACCTCGATGTTCAGCCTGCGATGAGGTGAATAATTCACGTTTTACAGCCAAGCTACGCTCCTGTTGTTCGGCTGACAAACTGCATCACTTGGGAAATTCCTAACTCCAGATGCAGTCACTTAAAAAGTCAGGACTCTGCTGCATAGATGTGTTTGAATGCTGAGGGGTATTTCGTTTCTTGTCAAACTGGAAATATTGCAAGCAATAAGATGGTATTTAGAAAGCAAACACCTGTTTGTGTCTAGAATTGAATATTCTCAAATATTCCAAAACATTAGCCTTACAGAAACTTCTTTTATGGTTGAGTTCCTAGGTTCCTTTTTTTTTTTATTTTTGGCTTTAGAATATACTGGTTTTCTTTCTTTTTATTTTTGTTGTGGGAGATTGTTGTTTCTATCTTTGCATTCAAAAGGGAGCAAAATAAAAATAAGTTTAGTGTGTGAACTGCAGAGTTAGGATATTTTGGTGAGGTTTTGGCCACTTAACTAAAAGTATCCTTTTTATCTCTGAAAAGATAATTTTTGCTGATGAGTGTACAGAAGCTGAAGGTCGCCACTGGCACATGAAGCACTTCTGTTGCCTTGAGTGCGAAACAATCCTGGGTGGACAGAGGTACATCATGAAGGACGGGCGGCCGTTCTGCTGTAACTGCTTCGAATCTCTCTATGCAGAGTACTGTGAGACCTGTGGGGAACACATTGGTGAGTGTGTCCTTTTTAAGCATTAAACTTACAAATTAAGGGAAAGCCAATGTATGAAATGATTTCACATTCCAAAAGTATGAATTCTGCAAGTAGTTATTTAGAGAGACCCAGAGCATTGCTTTTTCTCCCTTTCCAGGTGTTGACCATGCTCAGATGACCTATGATGGACAGCACTGGCACGCCACAGAAACTTGCTTTTCTTGTGCTCAGTGCAAGACCTCCTTGCTTGGCTGCCCTTTCCTTCCAAAGCAAGGGCAGATTTACTGTTCAAAAACCTGCAGCCTGGGAGAGGATGTTCATGCCTCCGACTCTTCTGATTCTGCGTTTCAGTCTGCTCGATCCAGAGATTCCAGGAGGAGTGTCCGCATGGGGAAAAGCAGCCGGTCAGCCGACCAGTGCCGCCAGTCTCTCCTCCTGTCGCCGGCCCTCAATTACAAATTTCCTGGCCTTTCAGACAATGCCGATGATACCCTTTCTCGTAAGCTGGATGATTTAAGTCTTTCAAGGGAAGAGGCAGGCTTCGTTAATGAAGACTTCTGGAAAGGAAGAGTAGAGCAAGAAATGCCTGAAGACCCTGAAGAATGGGCTGAACACGAAGACTACATGACTCAACTTCTTCTGAAGTTTGGTGATAAAAGCCTCTTCCAGCAGCCCACGGAAGTAGACATTAGATCGAGTGAACACTGGATTTCTGATAGCATGGTCAAGAGCAAGTTGGACTTGAAAAAAAATAATCCAAGCCTAGCAAGTAAGAAGTATCAATCAGACATGTACTGGGCCCAGTCACAAGATGGTTTGGGAGACTCTGCGTACGGCAGCCACCCAGGCCCTGCCAGCAGCAGGAAAATCCAGGAGCTAGACATGGAGCACGGGGCCTCAGGATACAAACACGACCAAACACCGTGGTATGGAGGTTCACTCGAATGTTTGTCTGACCTGAAACAGCAAGAGCAAAGTGTTCGAGACTCAATGGATTCCTTGGCTTTGTCTAACATAACAGGTAATGGGGAAATAAATGAATGGTTTTGATGGAGAGGTCAACAAAAGCATGCATGTCGGGAGTATTTTAAAGGAACATTTTTCATTTCACTGATTTCTAAAAAGCTTTAGTATCAAGAGGTGCATGTAAAGTAGGCAGCAGCTTTTATCAAGCACATAATCTTTTACAGGATATGTTTCTGCCACTTAAATCCTATTAGATTCTTCTCCTTTCCTTTTGAATTTTCTTTCTTTTGCTTAAAGCAAAAAAATCATCGATGTTAAAGAGAATAAGAACGGTCTTAAACTACACATTTGTTATATACAAACCACTGCTTTAAGCAAATGACTATTTTTTCAGACCTTATGTATAAGAAGTTGCATTATATATTAGAATGATATTAAAGATAATCTGCAAAACACTTTAGATAATTTCCTGATTTGCTTGTAAAAATATGTAGGAAATCTGAAAGGATGGTAAACTTCTTAGCTGTAGGAAATTAGGTTTATGAGATTATCTTTCCCCATTGACTAAAGGGAAACTGGTAATCCACTTTCATGAACCTCCTTGTCAAACGTCATTGAAGTTGCCCAAAGGGATAAAGTGTGTGTTAACCTTCCTTTCCTATTTCTGTACAAAAAGCCCAAACCTGGCAGTTACAGACCCATTTGAAATGTTGCTCGATCGTCGTCTCCTTTCCTTTCCTCCTGTAACCCGAATTACTGCAGCTACTTGTCTAGCTGAGGCCCAGCCACAGGCTGGCTGCATTTGCCAGTGGAGGAACTGGGGAGCAGCAGTGGAGGAACTGGGGAGCAGCAGTGGAGGAACTGGGGAGGGGAGCTTGGGTCAGGGGGCACGGGAGGAGGCGGCACTGGAGGTGTTGCACCTGGGACCATCACGGGGAACGTGACGCTGCTGTTGTGGGAATGAAGGGTCAGTGGACACGAAGGTGGAGTACAGCAGGCCAGCTTACTTTTGATGATTTTTGGAGAGTGAGGATCCTTCTTTGCAAGGCAGTAAGCTTGGCTTTCCTGCTCCAACAGCTGGAACATGAATTTGGCAATACCAGAAATGTGAAATATTTTAGCCTTAAGAATGGCAAGCACAGACTGTAGAATAATTTTAAGTAATCCTTTTTTCTTGAAAGGCATACCTGTATGTATGTTTCAAAATTTTAAACCCATTGAACTTCTGCTCTTGATGTCCACACGATAGCTAATTCTTTGGTCATCAGAGCTGATATTTAAATGTTCTAAGTCAAAACAAAGCTTATTCTACTATGAAGGGAGTCGTTTTTGGTAATAGTTAAAAAAAACCACTGGCTGACAAGAAATGTTTCATATTTTGTTATAACACTTGTCTCTTTGATACTCATTTTCTTTTTCCTCCTTTCTCCATTCCCACCACAGGGGCTTCAATGGATGGAGAAGGCAAGCCACGGCCATCTCTCTACTCTTTGCAAACCTTCCAAGAACTGGAGGTGGAGGACTGTGAGAAGATGAGCAACATGGGAACTCTGAATTCTTCAATGCTCCATCGGAGCACTGAGTCCTTGAAGAGTCTGAGCTCAGAGCTGTGTCAGGAAAAAGCCTTGCCAGAGGAAAAGCCAGTGCATGTGCCTGTGCTGAGACGATCTAAATCCCAGTCTAGACCCCAACAAGTGAAGTTTTCAGATGATGTCATCGATAATGGAAGTTATGAGAATCTCGAAATACGTCAGCCTCCAATGAGTGAAAGGACTCGTAGGCGTGTTTATCACTTTGAAGAGCGTGGAAATCGGCCTTCTCACCATCGTAGGAGAAGTAGGAAGTCTCGTTCCGATAATGCACTTAACTTGGCCACAGAAAGAATAAGCTCTCCAAGAGAGAGATTTCGTTATTACTCCCCTCAGGATCACGAAAAATTTATTCAGAATAGAAGAAGCTCACGTGAGCTTCGGGCCTACATTCAAAATGCAGAGCTGTATGGACCATATGCCCATACCAGGTCTGACTATGCACTGCGGAATCAGGTGGTTGACAAATTTTTTGGATTGTATGGTGAGGAAGATGACTCCTGGTGTTCAACTTCATCCTCATCTTCTGATTCTGAAGAGGAAGGATATTTCCTAGGACAGCCAATTCCACAGCCACGGTCACTGAGATACCCCTACTATACAGATGATCTTTCTGGTCCAACTACTGCATTATCTAGTTCTCAGTTTGGACAAAGGACAACCAAATCAAAGAAGAAGAGGGGACACAAAGGAAAAAACTGTATTATATCTTAATTAACTACTAATATTTCTTAATTGGGAGGACCAGTCAATTCTGTAGCTACAGTTTGAACCACATCTTTTTATATTAATAACTGTACTTAGGCAAGTTGCTAAAGTTCGTAATGCTTTGCCAGTGTAAATGATAAACGTGCCAGAGTTTACATTGTGAAAGTAACACTCAGAAATGTCACCACACCAAATGATCTGCTCAGATACTGCTAGGTTTACATACTGTGTTTCAGCTGTCCAAATACTGTTACTGCAGTTCTTAACACGGACTTTTTGTAGACATTTTATTTTATGCTCACTATTCACCTACGTTGAATTATCTGAGAGAGAGGATTCAACAAAGATCAATAAATAAAAATGTCGTTCCTGTGCTGTAGCTGTATACACACAGGATGGTCTTTGACTTTTTCCTCTTGCTGCCAAGAAAAAGAAGGCTCTATGCTGTGCCCTTTCTTCATTGATAAAGCTCACTCTTCCTCCTTCAAGTTTCCATACAAAAACTGGATTCTTTTTATTTGGGAAAATGCTCCTTAAAAAAGGAAAAATCATAATGTGGGAGCTGAAATTCTTGAAGCCTTGATGTATCCTAAAGCAGCAGTGAATGTTTTGTGCATTTAACTTTCATGGTTTTTCCTCTACAATTTTTTGAGAAAGTGTGAGGTGGTTGGTTGTGGGGGTTTTTTCATGCCTGTTTAAGGGAAGATATTAATTCAGCTGCTGGAACTGGACTTAGCTGCCAATGAATTGTGATGTTTTTTCTGTCATGCCCCCCACCCCTCAGCACTGAGAGAGGTACAGCTGCTGGAGTCCTTTGCTCAGGCATGTAACCCCATTTAAGTCAATGGATCTACTTACGTAACAAATATTTTCATATGGGCTTAAAGGATTAGGCTCCAGAATTGTCTTTTCACATGCATTATCCAGGTTTTAAAATGTATTAGCTGCAATTCTAAGTCAAAAAAAACCATTGATATTTATAATGTAGTATTCCTTAGGCTTAAATGTATTCATAATTTAACAGTGCAAATATTAATGTACATATTGTACAGTTAAAATTTTAAAATCTGAATATTTTTATATCCCTGAATTTGAAGAAGTTTGTTACAATATCAAACTAGATTTGTTAGGGGTTTAACAGCAGTGTTATGGATGAAATATTGCTTGTATTTTAGTCAGAAGGTTTAAGTTGAAAAATGTTCAGTGCAAAACAGCTTAATTTTGTCTACTAGGTATTAAAAGCTCTGTATGCATGGTGGGGCTATGTAAATACTCTCTATGGCCCTCTTAATCTTTCAAGTATTATTTATGGGTCAAGCAAAATGTAAACTATATAAATGTAAAAACCACACAAGCTTGGAATATATCATTACAACCAGTATGCAACTCCTGTGGATGTGGATTTTTTTATTATTGTTCCCCCTCCTTCCCCAAAAAGAATTTCTGAAGTTTGCCTACCTAAAAGAAGAGAGATACTGCTCAGTTCTAGAAGGCAAGCTGGCAAAAACTGTAAAGTAGTAGGTAATCACAGTAGTTGCCTTGAACTCAGATAGGGAGCAGAAGCTATTTTAAGTTATAATAAACTTCTTCCACTGTTTTAAATAAAGGGCAGAAATTTCTTAACAATGACATCCACTAATGAAGATAGTAAATGCTAAAGCCATTTGCCTTCTGACCATCTGAAGAAAGGAAACTAAGGAAATAATAGATGCTTCTCACCAAAAAAGCCCTTTCAAATGGAACTAAGCTTCCCCTTCTTGAGGATAGAGAAGTATGGAAACAAAAGCGGCTATAAGGAAAGGAGGGAGCACTGGTTTACAGCAAAGAAAAGGAAGCTCTTGCTAAGGGTAATCAGACTAGCAGTTACTTGCTTGTATTTTTCAGGGTAAAATGAGCAGCAGCTCCTTTCCTCCCAGAGGTGGTACTCACCACCTAAGTCGCTTTCCTAGCACTAACAGGTCTTGTGGAGGTGAAAGCTGATCAAAGCCATGCCCACTCCTTCTCAGGGGCCAATGGGCGCCTCGTGGGGCGCTTCCATGGCTACTGTGGGGCTCGGGCAGCTTTCCCAGCAGCCGTGTGCCTGCTGTCCTTAAGTATTTACAGCCATCCCACTGGTGGGACTTGCGGGGCTGGAGATGCTGACTTGGTAATAACCTTCCCCAGGATGCTCCAACAATGATTAGGACCTTCCATTCTCACTTGCATTTCCGAAAATGGGAAACCAGGATCCTCAGAAACAAAATGCTGGGTCACTACTGCTGTGTCCCTTCTTGGACATCTCATGGAGAAATGTCCCCACAAGTAGTTCTTCTGATCCTACACCATCTCCTGAGATGCAGCAGCTGTACTCTCTCAGACTGCAGTGCCTTATGGAATATTACAGTTCTCCACAGATTTTTAGCTGCTTCTTAATACTTTCTACTTTAAAAAAAGTTTAAAGACGACTATACAACTTCATTTTTTTGAGCTTGACATAAACAACATCTTACTGGTTTTGACAACTTCTTAGGAGAAACATTTCTAACTGCTTCCTCCACCTTAAAGAGAATGGTATGGGATACAGTGTCTGTGACCAGCGCAAGACTTCAGATACAGTCACAAAACCTCTGAAGTGTGGTTTGTGTTACTGGAAGTAGTACCTATATTCCAAGTGGAGCATATACCCTGGTAGGCACATAAGCATTACACAGCTGCTTACTCACTACCCACCAGTGTGGGATGGGGGAAAGAAGAGTAAAAATAAGAAAAGTAAGAAAACTCATGGGCTGAGTTAAAGACCATTTAATAGATAAAAACAAACAAACAAGCAAAAAACCCCAAACAGAAAACCCTGAAGTGATACCAAAAAACCCACTAGCTCACCACTAGCCAATACCCAGCTTGTCCTTGAACAGCAGCAGCCCTGGCCCCCATCCCTAGTTTTCTATGCCAAGCATGATGCCCTATCCCCTGGGGTCAGTTGGGGTCAGCTGTCCCGGCTGTGCCCCCTCCCAACACCTCTGTGCACCCCCAGCCTCCTCACTGCTGGGGTGGGGTGAGAGGCAGAAGAGGCCTTGACTCTGGGTAACCTCTGCTCAGCAACAGCTGAAACATCCCTGTGTTATCAGCACGTTTCCAGGACAAACCTGAAGGACAGCACCACTGCACCAGCTACTGTGAAGGACATTTAACTCCATCCCAGCCACACCCAGTACAACCTTCGTGACAGAGAAAAATACTGAGGCAAAACATTATCCTCATCCTCATCAAAACTGGAAATCTTGCAGACAAGAGGCTGACAAGGATTTGGTCCTTCTCTGATATCTGGCATTACCTCCTTTCATCTCAATAGTGGTTTTGCTGCTGACTTTCACCTTTACTGCTCACACTGTCACTCAAAGCTGCCAACATGCCCAAGTGAGGTCACAGAGGTAACCACTTCAGTCTCGGCAGATAGCACTGAATTTCCATGCTCCTCCAATTTCCACCTTCTTTTTTATTTTTTAAGAGTATCTGCAACATTAACAAGTGCTAGGAGTTGCTCTGAAGGTGACAAATTAAATTCTTTCATCACAGCTTGTTTCCTTCCCCCAATGCTCTTCCTACAGCTTTCCAGAGCCCCATTGAAGGTGACCACTAGACCAGGGACAATTTATTCTTTTACATGGACATGAAGCTAATCCAAATAACATACTTGTTAAACAAGCAAGACTAAAAGCCATGTTTTTTCCTTAAGTTAAGGGACTGCCATAGTATATTTTACTTACATCAACTGAAAGCATACATCACAAAAGGTTAAATGCAAACATTCAACACAATGCCAAGTATTAGATGGAAAATCAGTTACTTATCACGTACAAATGTGAATTAAACCTTTCACAGAAACAGCACTTATAAAAAATACAAAGGACTCCTTAGTTCACAAGTAAAGTTTAATCAATTTTAAAAAAAAGTCAGATTAAGCAAAAGATTAGGTGCAGTGAATGGGGTTACCTCAGGCTGGCAGCCAGTCACCAGTGAGACACCACAGGGCTCAATTTTAGGGCCAGTGATCTTTAATGGAGATAGATGAGTCAAATGTACATTGATTAAGTTTGCTGGTGATACTAAATTACGAGGAGCTGTGGACTCCCTCAAGAGTAGAGAAGTCCTGCAGAGAGATCTGAACAAACGAACAAGCTGGGGGGGCAATCACCAGCTGCATCAAGTTTAACAAGAGCAAGTGCCAGATTCTCCACCTGGGACAGGGCAGTCCTGATCACCCGTAAAACTTGGGGAATGAGAAGTTGGATAGCAGCCCTGCAGAGATTTGGGGGTCCCAGTCGATGGCAAGTTGAACATGAATCAGCAGTGCCCTGGCAGCCAGGAGAGCCAAGCTTGTCCTGGGGGGCATCAGGCACAGCATCGCCAGCCGGGCAAGGGAGGGGATTGTCCCGCTCTGCTCTGCACTGGGGCGGCCTCACCTCGAGGGCTGGGGGCAGCTTTGGGCACCACAATACAAGAAGGATATAAAGCTGTTGGTGTGCCCAGAGAAGGGTGATCAAGGTGGTGAGAGGAGGAGCCTGGAGGAGACTGAGGGGTGACCTCACTGCATTCTACAGGCGCCTCAAGGTGGGCAGCAGAGGGGCAGGCACTGAATTCTCTCTGGTGACCAGTGACAGGACTCCAGGAAATGGAATGAAGCTGCATCAGGGGAAGTTCCGATAGGACATGAGAGGGTGATCAGTCACTGGAACAGGCTCCCCAGGGAAGTGGCACAGCCCCAAGCCTGCCAGAGTTCAAGGAGCATCTGGACAGTGTTCCTAGTGGTTCAGTGAGGAGCAGGGAGTTGGAATCAACCATCCCTACAGGTCCCTTCCAACTTGTGATATTATATGATTCTGTGACTGTAAGCTTAGGTCTTACTTTACAGAAAAGCACTTGAAAACTTGGATACTTTTATAATGATAAGCTTAATCAGGCTCCTAACAAAGGAAACTCCTAAGAAACTGTACAGTAACAATGGAGATTTTTAATCAAAAATATATTACACACAGTTTTATTATTGTTTTCCATTAGCATTTCTAACCCAAAGTAGAAACTCAGATGTAACATCCTGAAGGCTCTCAGTCCTGTAGGCAAGTAGAGAAGTGCTGTAGTTACGCTTCTGCATCAGAGAAGACTTTGACTGATCTCGGTAAACCAGGTTATTGCCAGAAGGGGTGGGTCAGGTCTCGCTACTATGTCACAAGAGCTTGCCTCTCTTCCCCTCTCTCCCTCGCCAAATTAGCATCCTGTAGGATCCAGGAGCTGATTCCCACTCACTGTGCAGCCCGCTCAATCCCAGGTGCTAACAAGGGTAGTTGTAGGTCATCTCTTTTGAGCAATGTGAACTCTTAGAAAACAAGAAAAGCCAACTGCAAAACCTCCCCTTACTGACATGAGAACTAACCAGGCATCTCAGGAATCTGATGCAACATATATTTAATACACCATATCAAGATTTGCATGTGTAAGATGCTGTGACACACACAGTACCTTGTACCTGCAAAATCATTGCTACTTCATTTATGTTTCTGCACACCATTCTGATGAAATCGGGAAATAGTGAGTTTGGTTATTAGTCCTTTTACAGAGTTCCAATGTTCTAAATGCAAATGTATATAAAACAATCATGCTTATACTTACCTCTTTGTGATTATGACTCAAATTTTCCCTTTCCTAAAATGTTCATATAAAACAGTACCTTAATAAATGCATTCAATTGTCTGGATTCCACTGAGAGCCTCTTGGCTTTCCTCAACCACTGTTCCCAAACTGCAAGTTGTTCTATCAGGTCAAAAGTGGTGCCTCGCTTTCCTTGCCCATCCTCGACACCCCAAATCCTGCTCCTTCTTTAAGTTGGAAATGAAGATTACACACAGCTTCCTTATTGTTAAAACTAATGGATGAAAAGGCTTGAGAAGTCGTAAGTGGGGAGAGGGACAGAGTAGGAAAAGAGACCTTTCCCTGCTCAGTGGCTGCCTGCAGCTATGTTCTGTACAGTGTAGTCAAAAACAGAGCAAATAGTAACAAAAAATGGAATCCATCCTACATAATACTGCTTACTAGTAATGAGTCATGATATGGAAAACACCAAAACTTAAAAGGCATTTGCAGAACCTGCAATTAGAACAGAAATACAGCACTTCTTACATCAAGCAGTTAATTGCTCTGGCAGTCAGAGACTAGAGATAACCCCTAGTGTAATTTTACAGAATTAATCTGAATTTTTAAATTAAACCAGAATAAATAATTTAAATCATAATTGTGACCAATTTGGCAAGTTTTCCCTTCCTATAGTATGTATGATAGCAAGACATATTTGTGCATAACTTGAGGAATGAGAGCGGCTTCATGTAATTTTAATAAAAAATACAATGTTTCAAGTTACACTTGTAAGCATCAAAACATAAGTGTACAGACATCGGACTGACCACTTTTTCCAAGGTAACTGTGTAGAGGTTTCAAAAATAGTTTGTTGCTTTACAGCATTTTTGAAAAGAACGTCCTTTCAAAGGAATATATGTCAACAAGAACCGGTGGGAAGAATACAGTCGTGGAGACCACAGGGGACAAGGGAACAGCCACCTGAGCTATTACAGAGGAGCGTTCCAACCTCGAACAAGAGCTCCTCTTTCCCCGCAAAAAGCAGATTTATGTACTATGGCAGACACAATGCAGAGGGCCCAAAAGCATACTTTTGTCCTTAGTATGTGCCCTCTTTGAAGGACTCTGATACATCTTGGTTGGCAGCGTCATACTGAGCAATGAAATGTTTGAGTTCTTCAATGCATCGCTCACCAATTTCATGCAAATTCTGCCGCAGGGCAAACTGAATGGACTTCTCTAATGACGGATCTTTATCAATTAGCATCTTCACTACCATGCCAAAGGTTTCACAGTCTTGTCTGTAGACCTAGAAAAAACACATTTTAGGAAATTATTAAATGCAAGACTCTTTACATTAGCACACCAGCAGCCCTCACTGAGTTAGATCCAAATGTAACAAAGGATATTGGATTTAACGTGAGTTTCAGCTGTAAAACTTACCGGCCATTTCCTCTCTTCTGACCTGTGCTAATACAAATGTAACTAGCTCAACACTATCTGGATACCAAAAATAACTTTTATGGGATGAAATGCCATAAAAGAGAGGTTAAGTTCCCCTTGCAGCAATATTTAATAAATAATGATAGAGCAGAGTACAAATACTAAACGAGATTTTCTTTTCACTTCAATATATTTAAAATTAAACTTTGGATGTCGAGCGATCTCAATCTTCATACAAAGCACCAATAATTTAGTTTGTTATCTTTCCTAATACTATAAATACAAGTTGTGTTTAAATAATTTCACCAAATTTTGGATTTTGTTGGATATCTGTTTCTTGAAGAAGTCCTTGACAAAGATGACTTTAATTAGTTTGGATTGCACTGGTGATTCAATCACTAAGGATTAAAGAAGTCCTGGCAGTGGTTTACCTGAACCCATCTGACCTTCTCTCAGGGAATTACGAGTTTGCAAGTCAGCTATGCACCACATTTGAGGTGAAGTAACTTTTCATTATCACTGCAACTGGTTTTCAGCAACAAACATATGACCACGCTCTTATGCAGTTTCCAAAGCAAGTCAGTGACATTTAAAATTTGTTTTCCAGATTCCAGTTAAGTTTATTAATCTAAACACCCAGCAAAAAAAGGAACTTCTCAAAGTCTTCCAACTGCTAGATGCAGTTCATTTTCAAACCTCTTAGGCCAATTTCCGTTTAGAAAATACATTAGCTTTTTGAATGAAGGTAAGTAAGTTTTCTATCTCCATATATCCTTTTTTGAGGAAAAAAAGCTAAAATGTTGATATTCTTTAAAGTATGATTATCTTTTAGTATTGTCTGCTTGTCTTAGAACTTGTTTTTCAGAGAGATGTGCAACCCTCTCCTTTCACATTTATCTGTATTGTGGACACAAATGATACAACTGTGTGCAAGCAATTCTCCATTACTAAAAATGAAAGAAAAAACCAAACAAAACACACCCATCCTACCCCCAAAGAAAATCCAACAAAAGAACCCATTCATAAGAACCAGTTTGAGGTCAGCTCAAGCATATTCATGTCAGAAAACCAGTAAAAAACCCCAGCATTCTGCACAAAACTAAACTATTCTTAGAAACACAATGATTATCATGATACCTTCAATAAAGACAGTTCTCAAATGCTTAATAGCATACTCTAGGAAAACAGTTTAAAACCAGACCCACTTTTCAAACACTGGTTGGCAAATAAAAGAAAACCTTTTGGAAGACACTAATCTTCGGTGGAGAGTAACAAGTCAAAAAGAAGAGTGCAGCCCAAACCAAACTTGAGCTAAATGTTTTTAAGTGCGGAAATGCATATGGCACTTTTTCAGAGAGGGGTTTGTTTCCTGCTTTGTAGTTCTTTGGTAGTAAAATATCAGCACAAAACCCAGACTCTCAGAGCTCATGCTCCACAGCAAGTAAAATATGGCACTTGGTAAAAGAACTTCAAACAGAGAAAATCTGCGTTACTTTTTTCTCTCTTCCCAAAGAAAAAGCTCAGGAAAAATCGCTGTCTCTGATTAGCCATATGACAGATGGGATTTTGCTTAAGTTAACCTTTCAAGTACTTGCAGCATGCTTGCTCACACCCTCACAGAATGATTTCTGAAATGGTTTTTCTCCCCAAAGCCACTACGCGTCGGGGAAAATAGTTAATTTTTTTTTTTCTTATTGCATATCTATTTGACCTATTTTATCACAAAGTGGTCAGACCAAGGACGTGCGAATGATCTTCCACAGGTACACATACATGGTAACTGTGAGTCTCCAGCAGACCTTGACACCAAGAGAGAACACAGATGCACTGCCCCGCCTTCTGCATGGGGAGGCACCCAAGGCCTCAACTGAAGAAAATGCTCTGCTTTTCATGGGTCTTCAAACTAAAGGCAAATAGTGCTGCTACTTCTCTCCCACACACCACAAAGAACTAACCCAGACGAAATATAAATATTAGCTTCATCTAAGCACATTTTTCTTCCAAACTTTCACAAAAGAAGACATGGAAGAGAATCAAGAGAGCCATTGTTGTCACTGCATCTGCAGTCAGAAGTCACCTTGCTTTCACAACAATCGGGAAACTAAACACCTTCATACAAGAGATGAACGTTTTCAATACTTTGTGACAAAGGACTTTAAAAAAATAGAATTTACCTAAATTAGGGGAAGAGGGCAAAGGGGGAGCAGGAAGGCAGTTTTAACAACAGAAAACAAAGGAAACAGATCAGCTCCTCTAACAATAATTGAGCGATTTTCTCTCACCAAGCTTTCTGCCCCAGCTGCTAATTCTGATCCTCCTGGTGCAATCTGCCTCCTTCACTGTTGTGCTGATAAATCTATTTGTATAGCTGCAACATAAATTGCATCACTGAGATGGCTCCCTTTTAAAATTACTTCCCCCCCCCAATTAATGTGATTCAGTGATTCAATTCTAAAACCAGATGCATCAGCACAACTGAAAGAACTGTGAGCCATGGTCCTAAAGTGAAAACTTCACAAACCAGTTTATATCTGAAGCCAAGGCACAACTACCAACTTTCAGAGATAAGTTACTATGCTCTACAGAAGGAAATGGAGATTTTCAATTACAAGAATATCAATACGTTAATTGCAGCTTAATGGTACAATCAAGTATTTGAAAAATTTGTGAAAGCACTGAAAGCTCTTGAAAGAAGAGGATGGTGGCATGACATTAACATCCATCAGAATAAAAGGAGGCTATTTCTGAAAAATAAGCTGAGAATGTGATGCTTGAGGAAGAAAGAAAACTGCAGAAAATATTCCAACCAAGCAAAAAGAGCTCTCTGTTGGAGAAAAATACTGGAAGAACTCACGACCCAACAAGGTATGAAAATAACCCTAACTTTAAAATTCCAGCTGATACTGATTTTGAGCTCAGACCATGGAAAGCTCATCTGTAAACATCTGGAACTAAAACCTGAAAATGATTCCATGTGTGGGGAAAGAAGAAATAACATTTTTAAAATGAAAAACAAGAAAGGGAATGATACCAATGACATGATTATTCTGTCTGACATATAAATCAGATAATCCTGAGAACAGCTAGAGCCACAGGGCGATCATTTACCGAGGCCCTAGCGCACATTTATTCTCTGACCTAAGCTACAGCACCGGCGTAATGGAAAGAGCGTGTAAAACTTTAGTAAGCAGATGAAGGAGAAGTAGAAACAGCTGTTCTACTTCCAAATACATGAATATATTTATTTTATATACGCACGCTGTATATCACATGCAGTCTTGCTTTTTCTATGCATGACAAGTATTTAAGCTGAATTCAAGTTCTTTGAAGTGTTTTCCAAAGTCAGCACATCTAGCATCTGTGAGGTCAGAGGATCACAAATATGCATAATTTTATATTATTCTCATGGAATTTTAGCTCTTTCTATTGTCACATGATAAGGGCATAGAGGCTTTGGCTGAGATCAGCCCTTTGCCGTGCCACTCTCCCTGTAAGTACTTGATGCAAATATAAAGTTGTGATGCACCTGCGAAATGTTAGTGAACACGTCGCATTTATTTGAGAAAACTAAAGCAAAACTTGCACTTAGAACTGTTTAAATATAGCTAAAAGACATTTACTTCCAGACCTAGTCAGAGAAATGGAGGTGTCAGTCGCCCAGGTTGGAGGCGATCAAGCCCTAGAACTCCCCAGGCAGAATGAAACTTTTGAGAACTCCCTCATCTACAACTACGCCAAGTTTTCACAGTGAACTTCAAAGTGCCATCAACAGTGTCCTAAATTACACAATGTCTTGTCAGTATGACACTGACAAGAAAGAAATTATGGATACCACATACTCTCTTCTTCCAGCTCAGCTGTGGAATGTTAACCTCTGAATGGGAAGAAGAGGGGCAGAAGCAAGCACGTGGGGACTGCTCATGTCTTTGACTGCTATATCCCTCTTTCAATGATAATCTAAAAATGGTCTTGGCTTAAGCCAAAGAAAAACATATTGAATGGCTTTGCTGGTGGGTGAAATGATACATTGCTAGGGAATACCGTGACAACATGCCTACCACTCGCTGACAAAGTCCATATCATTTTCTCTTTCTGACTAGCACAGCACCAGGTTTTTCTCCAAAACTGCTCCAGAGCCACACATGCACTTTGTGCAATAGAGCTGTTGGACAACATAAACAGTAATGACAATGAAAACTAGAACTTAAGATGTCCTCCCCTGCAAATGACTACAGGCTGCAGAAGAGTCGTAAGAGCAATCTTGAGCTCAAAGTCTTGCATACCTGGCCAAAAACCAGCTTTATTTCAACAGCAAGATCAGACACAGTATTCAAAGGCGATGAGGGCAAGCCTTATTTCAACCCATGCATCAAATTTCCCCAGCTTAGCTGTACGGTCTGTGCAAAGAAAGGTTTTTTTAACTTCTCGAGGTGACTCAGAACAGCTAAAACCACAGAATCTGTTCTAAACAGGCTCTAAGGAAATGGGAAACGAGAGAAGTTCTCTGATAAGTGGAATGACTCTCTGGAAGACTGGTCCCACCAGGATACAAAAGTAGCCTCTGTATCTCTCATGTCCACAGCTTGTAGAAAGTAGAACTGAGTAGCAAATGGGAGATGCAAATTTCTCCTGTCTCAGAAAGGACTCAAATGAATCTCAACTTCTCACTTCTGGGAGAACTGTTCCAATGGATGTGCTTTAGTTTATATGCAGTATTAAAACATTTTCCTCTCCAGATAGGGTTTTGAATGAATATGACACTGTGGCACTTCTTTTGAATGCTCTTGGCTTCATGCACACCTGAAAGCCTCTTCAATAGAATTCATCCAGAGACTTGCATATGCCAGGCTTGAGCAGCTACATGCAGGAGATGAGCAAACTCCAGTGCAGAAGGGGGTACTTCTGCTCGCAAAGACAAGCAGGACCAGCAGACATGATAAGGACCACATCCATTAGGTGGATATGATGATTTAGCAAGTGAAATTGATGCCCATGATTTAATCTGTAATTTCCAACATCTTGCTCTTTTCTTCACAACCCTTCCTGGATTTTTTGAGTATTCTTAGCATTGCATACATTTCAAGATTCATCTAACACTCTCTCGCCTCCACCAGAAGGATGCTCCTTCAGAGCAACACGATGACAGTCTAGACTCTCTGAGCAGCTCTGCACCATATGTACATAGCCCATCAGTGCCTGTGAGTCAGTACTCATCTTCAGAGATGCCTGTTCTCAGCTCCTCATCCAAAGGCCAAAGACCTCCAAGGCTCAGTTAACATAGGGGAAGGAGCTGGGTTGTGGCTCAGAAACCACGTTAAATAGCCTGCAACCTTTAGATGCTAACTCACTTTGAGAAGACCCAACATGCCCAGCAATCACAATTTTGCATCTGTGATTCATGCAAGTACTCATTTAATATATTATCTTTCAGAAGACAGAAGCTTTTCAGTTACTAAGGGCATATTTCCCACAAGTATCCAATACTCCATGCAAGGAGGAAAGAAGCAACATGCTCACTGGTAGAGGTTTGATTTCTCACAAAGGCAGAGCACGAACACGCAGAGCACGAGTACAGCAGCAGTTTGAAAGCCGTACCATGTCCATTCCAGACACTCCACGAGAAAACTGCTGGAAATTTCCCTCAATTCAGTGATGCCCCAGGGCCCCCCTACACTGGACAGAGATAACAGCTTTTGTTCCCTCACCTAAACCATGATAGCTGGGTTGGTATAGCCCTCTGGTGGTATAAACCAGCTTCTTATTTCCCCTCCTCAGCAGACCTAAAATAAGTCTGACAAAGCACTCTTCTCTTAACCAAGCCACATCTATGCCAGGTTTTCCCAGCATGGGTGAGACAGACTATGAGGTACAATTTTTCTTCTACTCCCAACTAAAAACAATACTGAAATTTTTTGTAATGCAGACCTAACTGTAAGCTGATTGCATATGCAGTCAAATTTGCATTTTAATTGTGCATGTAAGCTTAAGCAAACGGGGAAACTACTAAACATTGAATTGCCACTATCATAGCTTATTCTTTGTCAAAGACATCTTTTAAAAGGAATTACTACCTCTCCCCAAATCTCTTCTTTTTAATTTATTTATATGCTATCTTGGAATTTTTTTCAACCATGCAAATTTGATTTCATTAGCTTACCCAAAATTTATTCTTCCAAACTACAAGAAGTTAATCCTCTACTGAAAGAGTAGAGAGAAATTTTCATCACTGCAGTGGCAATATAATTGTACTGTTATGTTTATGAGTACAAAATATAAGTTTATAGCTCCACCGTGCAAAGAATGCTCAGAACTGTCATTAAACCACTTGCAGACAATTTCCACGATCAAGACATTTAAAACTGATTTTCAACCAAGATGAACTAATTTTTATGGTTACAAAAAGCTAAATTAACATAGAACAAATTCAGTGCTTGGTTACAATAGGACACAGTTTACAATGGCATACAATTTTTAATTATAAAATATCAACAAGTGTACTCTATTCCTTTCTTAAAAACACACTAACAGTTTTGCCCTGTATCCATGTAATATTCTCTGCACCCAATCAATGTGTTTATAGACCAATTAGATACTCATTGAAATGCAAATTGGGGAAAACAAGTTATTTAATCTATTATGTAATAATGAACAATTGCGTGTTAATATGCTTCTTACTGAAGATATGCAAAATAATAAAGTTATTTGCACTTAAATGCAATTCTGCCTCCCTTTCCAGTGAAACTTTCAAGTTCCATTTTAGGAACTTCAATAGATTTAATCAACTTTCAGAATGTAAGCCCACCATTTTTGGCATCTAAATATCTGACTGAAAAGTCTCCTGGAAGTCCCTCGTGTGGAATAGATGTTGATAGACATTTCAACATCTTCATTTCCTCAATGCTTACAGAGCAATCTAAAGATGAACATCCAGCTTTTGTATGACACTGTTGAGGAGACCTAAAGAATAATATAATTAAAAAGCAATTAAAAAGTGAAGTCCCTCAGCAAGTGCAGTATGTGTTTACAGCTCTGTTTACCCAAGGACAGATCTGTAGAGCAAGGCTGTATAATTCAGAACCATCATAGCTCAAGTTGGTACTATTTAGAAAACAGAGTTTTCATTTATGAAAACTTACAAATTCCAAATACAAAAATTGCTTACAAATTGCTTTAAAACTACTACACACAAGTTTTCAATAAGAAGCAAGAATTTGTTTTAAATATATTGCTAGGAAATCCATGTGTTTACTTTAATTATTTTTTTAATACCACGGTGGAGGACTTGACACAAATGTTTAAATGAACAAGAACTGGTACACAACAGAAATGTACATGATGATACACTCCATTTAATGTTACATTTTGGCAAGAGCAAGTGTATTATTACTTCTTCAAGAAATGTCTTGCTTAGTCAAGCAGAAGTGGCTCCCATGTGGGAGAGCAAGGACTATTATGTTACATGGGTTTTCTGGAGATAATTCTTTACTAAACCAATCAGACCACATAATAACAGCATTCTAACACCAACTACAGGCCCTTGGAGACCAGTTTGTGTGTGGCCCAGATTTCATAGGCTTCTTTACAACAGATGTGTTGGATGAGGGTAGCGTTACTTCATATATTAACTTGTGTGTTCCTTAGGTAAAACGGCAGAACGAGTTTAAATTCTGCCTCTTACATGCTCTTCTTACAGAAAGTGTGTGCCTTGTGCAAGGAGATGATAAATCTGAAATCCAAAAAACCCATTGCAATTACAACTCGTCAGTTTCTAAACCTCACTGAAAGTACTGATGATCTCTTGAAGATGTGTCAATGGCATTTTTCAGCTCATGTATGAGAATACCCAGCTGTATGTTTAAGAATGCCCCGGTACAAACAACTGTGCAGCCAAGTCCAAAAGTTGGAAAAGGGTGACCATTTACATACCTAATAATTTATCTGTGTTCTATAATAATATGCAAACATAGAAACCGTATTTTTATAGGAGCATAAACGAAAACATAATCCTAAAAACTCTCCTCTCCAACAGATGCTAGAAAACTCCCATTACTTGAAATACACCAGTTCAGGATTAAACAGGAAATAATCAGCTTTATGCCAAAGGAAGGGCCTCACCCTACAACTTTTTATTTATAAAATACTGAACTGATGGAAAGCCACTTCCTAAATCTGCTCCACGGTAAAGTTATTGCTCCATCCAAAACAGGAAGGGTGAAGTTTATCTACAAAAGACTCTATGTTAATTCCCTTGTTAAAAATGCTTGAAATAATTTTCAGTTACATCCACTGACCATAAAGGAAAGTGATTTTCATTTAAGCTTCAGCAGAATGGGCTGTATATTAACAGCAACAATAAAATGACAAACCAATCTTTCTTGTCATAAAACCACACAAATATTTCATATGAAATGTACAGTAGTTCAAAATCCACACAGATCGACTGTGTTGAAGTCAAGATCCAAACTGATGCATTTGATTTTACCCAAAACTGACTTGTGATGACTCAGTTTTCCCTCAACGAAAGTCGTCCCACTTTCAATTTCAACAAATATCCTCAGCTACAAATGTTCTCAGATTCAACAACATTCTGCATTAAGTGGCTCATTTTTGTTAATGGGCAAGACAGCATTTTATCCTGAGGTGTGGATTGCCTGTATTTTCTCCAACTGCACAAGGAAAATAAGCAGCAATAGAAAAAAACAATCAAAAAAAACCCCTTTCTTTCCAATTAAGAGCCACTCTGAGCAGATTAGTTGCACAATTAACTGGCAGCAACATTGCTAATACAAACTCAAAGCTGGTGGATCCACGAGTTTAAGAACCAGTCCTTACATGAGAAGATTTCCTCCCCGTAACTATACAAAGAACAACTTAATTTTTGTTTCTCGAATGGTTAAAAATATGCTAAAGCAAGTCTGAAATTGTATGCCAAACGGTAGGATTTTTCATCACATATGCAGCATAAAGAAAATACTACACAAGCCAAGTAAACTACTGTATGTAATGGACAGCTTTTCAGAAAGGAAAAGCAACAGCTGCAAGAAGAAAAACAATTACTTCGATTACTGACATTTTATGGCTTAGTTTATGTTAAACCTTACTGCTTCTGAAGGTTTAGAATTACTTCACACATTATATTAGCCTCACAAATCAGTTTTATTAGTGCTTCAATAATGAATCAATTTTTTTTCATGTCCAAGTCACTATCCTGCCTTTACCCTTGAAATAGACACTCATCATTTACTTTAAGTACTCATTTCAAATCTGAAACCAAATAAACAAAAAATAAACTATTTTGGAAGACTTCTCTAATCTTTCCTTAGCTTGTAGATAGGTATCTTTTTCCACATGCAGCTGTGACGGCTGAAAAGGCTATTCCCCCTTCCCAGCTGTCAGCATCCCTATGCCAGAAACCATCACCCCACTTGTTTGTGTGAGCCAGGAGTATACAGGACCACTCCTAAAATGAATTCTTAGGCAAAATGCTAGGACACATGCTTAGGTCACATGCTAGGACATCAGCTGGGCTGCAGGGAGGAATCTCCTATCCTGGGTGAGAAAGCGATGAGCAGCTATGGATGACACCTAAAGAGGACGTTTATCTATAGCTCCACACTAGTGTGTCCACCTTGAGCTCATCTGGAAACACTCACAGAACCTCCACCTAACCCAGACGGACAAAGCACACAGGATCTGTGTTTAAATGTTTGCCTATCTTAGTACGTAACTTCAGTCAAATACCATTAACATACAGAAACAGAACATAAAGCTGGCACAGTGGCTGGGGTTGGAGCAGGTCAGAGAACCCATATGATGAAGCCTCATTTCTTATTGCAAATATGTTCATTCCTTCTATGTTTTTAGCATTCAACACACAGACTCTCTCTCCTTCTGAATCTGTTCCCACAAATCTAGTTATTTCCACATCAATTTGGAAGCAGAAATCTGATACAAAAATTGGTAAAAACAGAAAGCATGTCTCTCCCTGAAGAGAAAGCCACAAGGAGTAGAGATTGTCTTTTATGGTTAGTAAATCATATGTCTTAGGGCAGCGATTACCAGCTGTGGTTCCAAGGGAATGTAGTATGAGTTCTGCATTTACTGAGTGGATATACCACTCACTGTATCCCATAGTACTTGGAATTAATTATTCAATAAGTTCAGGTTACAGTCTTAAGTAATATTGAAGAGTCACAGCGACTAGCTGGTTCAAAAGAGCTTGGAAATCACTGGTCTTTTTCATTGTGGAAAAAAAAGCCTATTTTGTACTTAAAAACATCTTCTAAGAACACTGGCTTTCTACAGTCCCTTTACAAGGTTTTCTTAATGAGATAGTTAAGCAAGGCTGCAGCATTTCAGCACAAGAACTGTTACCTATCAAACTCATTAAAGGAATGTCTGCCCTATTCAATCCAGTGTCACTGAACATTTTCCAGAAGTTGTCTGATGGGATGGGTGAACTGACAGAGGACAGACTGGGAACAAACTTGGCAAGATATGTGAACACACTCATGGACTTTTTGAAGTGTTTGCTTGTCTTCAGATTCTGGCATCCACTGAAAAGCTTTTATTCTTTCAAGTCTGGCTTCAGTCTGTCCTTATAAAAAGAGAGAAGAAACCGGGATCATCAAATACTGTTCTGTGTTGGGGTTTCTTTTTGGGATAGTTTTTGAGAGCTTTAGCTCTGTATTCTCCAGGCAGCTTAGAGCAGCCTCCTGTGATCCCTGACACCTACAAATTTTGGTAGCAGCATGATGCAACAAATCCACCAAGTCAAAAATAACAGAGATATATCCAGTACTCAAGACATAAAACTCAGAACCACAGAATCATTAAGGTTGACCTTTAAGACCCTTAAGATTGAGTCCAGCTGTAAACATAACACTGCCAAGTGCACCACTAAACCTTGTTCCTAAATGCCACATCGACACGTCTTTCAAATACCACCATGGATAGTACCATTCTACTGGGCAGCCTGTTCCAATGTTTGACAACTGTTTTGGTGAATTTTTCCTAATATCAAGTCCAAACCTCCCCTGGTACAACTTGGGGCCATATCCTCTTGTCCTGTCACTTGCTAGCTAGGAGAAGAGACTGACCCCCACCTGGCTACAACCTCCTTTCAGGCGGTTGTAGAGAGTGCTAAGGTCCCCCCCGAGCCTCCTCTTCTCCAGGCTAAACACCCCCAGCTCCCTCAGCCACTCCCCATCAGATTTGTGTTCCAGCCCTTTCACCAGCTCCGTTGCCCTTCTCCAGACACGCTCCAGCACCTCAATGTCCTTCATGTAGTGAAGGGCCCAGAACCGGACACAGGATTTGCCTCACCAATGCCCAGTACAGGGGGACAATCACTGCCCTGGCCCTGCTGGACACACTAATGCTGACACAAGGATACCAGCAGTCTACACTCAGTCTTTTTGGATTTACTTCATGAAATATCCTATTTACTCTAACTATAAACAGGGAGGCTGACTATGGTACCAGTATTTGTTTACTAGTAACAGCATCATGTAAATTAACAAGTCAATGAAAAAAAAAATCTAGAACAAACTAGCAGCTGCCCTCAAACTCAGACAACTTCCTGCAGGTTACAGATTCGTTGAGTATCACCAGCAGCATTATGAATTATGGTTACTTCAGAGATACAGCAAATTCTGCCTCTGGCCAATACTCCAATGTGTAGAACTTCACTCTGGTAAATCACACAGACAACTGAAGGTATGGGGGAGTTGTTTAACTGAACACTTCATCAGATTTCAAATTACCACCATCGATGGTAATGTCCATGTACCATGTCGATGATCTGAAGGGATCCCCAAATAATTAGAAAATCTGTCAAAAATCTGCAAAGATACTTACTTTGCCATTTTAATCTTACCTTTAGACATACATAGGATATAGGGTGAATAGTCTAAAATAACTCACTTTACAACGACACCAAACTAAGTAATTTCAGGTCAAACAGCTAAAATTGGGGGAAAGAGTAAGGTAATAAGGAGGTAATACAAAAGAAGATCTAAACTAGATAATGAAACTGGAAACCACTGAACTACAAATGAAAATATTTACAGAATAAAATGTACTGTTACAAGATAAACTTTTTATACTGAATCTCTAAACAGAATAATAGCTGCTGCTGATAAAGTCTACTGATGCTGGATTGATACAGTGTGTTTTGGATGAGAACAGCATGGAAAGAGAGCAGTGAAGTCTCTTTTGATAAGCAGAACTAAACAGTTTACTGCCTAAGATAAAGACAGGTTGCTAAAGGTCAAACACTTTAATGCAATAGCCAAAAGAAACAGTACCAATACCATTTACCTTTTAACCTTACTTCATATAAAATTACCACATGTTCTCAAAGATACAGAATACACAGAGGTTATTTATACAAACATATCCTGAAAATGAAGGCATTCCCTCCTTCACACAGCCTTCCAGAACGTAAAAAAAAAACCCCAAAAAACCAACAAAACCAAACACAACCACCAAAAAAACCCCACAAAAAACAACAACAAAACAAAACACAAACATCCCCCCCACCCAATAACACCAAAAAAACCCACAAAAAACAACTAAACCAAAACAAACAAAAAAAACCAAGACCAAAAAACCCCAAACAGCTCATGCTAATAAAGACTGAACTATACTGTCTGGAATCAGAATTAAATTAGGAAAAAATATTTAATTATTTAGAACAGAGCAAGCCAAATTAAATAAAAAACAACAATGAAAATGAATGACATTTTCTCATTTAAATTAGAAAGTCCAGTGGGCTTTTCATTCTTTAAAATCACATAAAGGTATAAACATTGCAAACTTTCTATTTTTAAATAAGCTGGTAAGTAATTTTGCTATTTCAAGGATAAGTATACACAAAGAATTGATTTACATACTAAACAAAGAATATTTGTGTATTTAAGAGTACCATGAACCGTGCAAAATAATACTGTTCAAGGGGAAAAAAGTTGCCTTCTCCAGGGAAAGTCAACAGTTTACACTCTTGATGAAGAAAACACGACTAAGACTTTCCATTTGTTGGCTGCAATGCACCTAAACCTGATTTTAGAACTATTGCTTAGGTTTAACATGATCAATTTACTCTCTTCATATTACTCTACCTTAGTATTAATCTTTTTCACCTGTTTACCTCTTTTCTTTGTTCTCCTTAGTTCATCACTGCTCAGCAAACTGCATTGTGGACAAAAGCAAATCACTCTTCCTGCTCCAAAGACCCTGCAGTTGGCCAATAAACACCTAACAAAGGAACCACTACTACCTCTGACTACCCTCACTTCTCCCATAATTTTATGAGTCCTCCCCATTCCCTCCTCACTCAAGCTCTCATATAACCCTAGCACCCTGAAAAATCAAAAATTCATTGAAAAACATTTTAAGCCAATTGAATTATGTGAACATCTTTGTATCACCTTGTGACAGAAATGCATTTACATTTCACGCATTTCTATCAAACAGGAAAATACAAACAAAAGGTACACTCCATAACTGCATGGAAACATTATCCAAAGAACGGGAACACTGCCCACTGTATATATTATGCACATATGCACACATGTTCCTTCAGAGCTTTAATGTAATATGTACTACAACAGCTTTAAGGAATACAGTAAAAAACTACTTGCTTGCTAGTCACACCTACCTGCAGAGTGATACATAGTGAAATCAACTGCAAACATACCAATGAAAGTTTGTGTCCTTACACCCATAAAACCTTACCTGACATCAGACACTGAGTATTCATACTCCGGTAACGTGCTAAATGTCCTTGCCTCTTTTAAAATCTTGGTTGATCCACAACAGACAAAACCAAGCTCAGCACTTTATCCCTAACAGACCTCTGCATATCTCAATATAACTCCTCAGCAACAAGCACATATGTTTTGTTAGGAATACTTAGAACAACCTTTACAGTAGATGAGATACTTCTCTTTGGGATCACTGCTCTGGCTGCTTACTGTGACACGAGTAATGCCTACACACATTAAAAGGCTTCAGAGCCAGCTCATTATAATGGTACATGCTTTTCTGGGTAGCAAAAAGTCCATCCTGCCTAAAGCAGAAAAGAACACTCCTAAAGCACATGGTTTTTTAGTAACTTATCTGGGTCATGAGAGATCATATAACTCCTTGCTTATCTTTGCTTCTGATTTTAGCAAAAAGCATAGTTGCAAGAAAGCTCCTTCCATATTAACATAAGATAAAGGAAAATTGTACAGTGAGCTGTAGCGATGCCTAAGAATACATTGGACAAAAACTATGAAAAGCATTAAAAAAAATTAATCAGGGCATTTTTGAGTTATGGCTAGACCTACACTTGGGTAAGCGGATTAACAATTTCATTAAAAACTCATTTTTACATTAAGTTACATTACATTTACATCCCAGTTGATGACAAACACAGTAAACTGAACCGAAGAGACAACAGAAGAACGGCCGTGAATGGCACGTTCATCAAATTTTTTAGCAAGCAATTTCAGGTACTTGATGCAGGAACGCTGCATTTCCTGCCTTCCAATTGTAGCTTCCTGCAGATGCCTCGAGGGCATCCAGAGAGGAAGACAGCAAGCTGGAAGTACCTGACTGCTCCCCACTTGTTTCTGGCACCAGAAATAGCAGCGGGTTTTCTTGCATGATGTAGCGTCTCCACCCTCCAGCCAGGGAGAAACTCCACTGCATTTGCCCATGGGCTTTAGAGCTTCTGTGGAATTAATTCCCATCTCCACCCATGTTCCCCATCTCATTCCTTCCCCCACCCTCTTGGCTGCAGTTCCTGATCTTGGCAAAAATCTCTTTTTTTTTTTTTTCAACTGCAAGTCCAGTCCCACCCTTGTTCATTACTTCCCACACTCAGTTACTAACCCTACCTCTCCTGTTACCAAGAATCCTTTCATCTCTTCCAGATTTCCTCCACCCTCCAATTCAGAGGTCACCTCATTCCTCAGCTAGAAATAGTTCCAAGAACTTAGGGGCCGGCTTGTTTCACAACTAAATCAAAGTTTGGCTCCAAGAGGCCAGGTGAAAGAGGCTGTTCTGAGGGTGTCTAGTGATGCACTAGCGCTTCCAAGCGAGTTAATTCTCAAAGATTTCTGCCTGCTGATTAAATAACTGTGTCTAAAGCAGTACTTTCAAGATACTGAATGTTCAGAAACAGCAGTGGCTCAACACACAACACAGGGTGGCTACTCACTTGTAGCAGCAAGGTACATTTAAGGAAGCACACTGAACTTAAAGAGAACTAATTAAGTAAGAGTCTGCAAATTTTTCTTTCTTTTTCTTGATCTGATTCATGGTCAGGCCCCACAAAGACTGCTGTGCCAGCACAGGGAACAGTACAATACAGGGATGAAATTCTTCAAACTACAGTTGCCACCAAACTCTCTGTCATGTGCAGCTGAAGTCTGCAGCGGTACAGGCTGGTTTTGACTGCAGCACTTGCTTAAGAGGACTTCTTGATGTCTACTGGGATGCAATCAAAACATAGTCTCTACTGGAACTCGTACAGTTTCTGTTACTGCCTATTTTCATAAAGCTTGTAACAACTAATCATCTTGGTTTATGCCTAAATTGAATTTAGTTGAAATCAAACAATAGAGTCAAAAGATACACAGCACAGATACTCAGTGATTGCACAAGATAGTTCCTCCAGGAAGCTAAGTGAAGAAGAAACATAATAAAATGGGCAAATTTCCAGCTGAAGATGATCACTGAAAAGCTTGTGTCAGCATATCCTAATCTATTTATGATTTTGTGTTTAAAAATGCTTATATGGAGTTTTTTTTTAATTTAGGTAGCATGCGACCAAAAAAGTTAATACATAAATTATTTGCTATACTAAGGTGGTGAACTGCTTGTCAAGTATGGTCAAGTAAGCACACACAGTACCTACGTAAGTAGAACATTTCATGTTGCAATGAAACCAAGTATTTAAGCTATCTAGAGTCAGGAGAAGGGGAAAGATTGCTAACAAAGAAATTAAACCTTGGAGAAACAGAATCAAACCCATCTATTAAAGGTTATTGTTGCCATTCAGAGCTTGAAGTTCAATAGTTCAGAAAATTAATGTATGAACAGTTCTTCTCAAGAAGCACGAGAAGGTAAAGAACCACGAACAACCCACGACCCACTCGATTTTGTCAGTATTCACTGTCTGTGTTTCTTTCAGGTCAGGCTGACTCCATCAGCGACTCTATCAGCCTTCCCAAGCCAAAGTACCCAGGTAAAACAGGCACACGATAAACTTTGTCCGGTGGGGAATCTTGGCCCTTGTTTTTCTGCCCTATTTTGTGAAGCATGCCATTGTGAGAGCCATACCAGCGTATGTCCAGACAACCACTGAAGACTCAAGTCACAACACCAACGAAATCAAGAGTCAAACAAAACAGGAAAGTGATCCTTTGTGGGTCAGCAATAAATGGTGATGTGCGTTAGTCATTTATACCCCAAGATAAAAATCTAATGTTCTCATAATCTTAACTTACAGAAGCAGCACGTGCATAAGCAACTTATGCAACTATAGATTTCTTCCCCATATAATTTAGGAAATTAAACTTCAGAAAAATTCCCAATACTGACGCCTTTTAGAACTATAAGATTACCCTGTATTTTAAAGGTCAGAGAAAACGAATAGGTATCACTTACTCATCTTTAAAACATATTGAGTTTAACCTACTCAATGAAACAACTGCCAAAAGTAAAAAGACATCAGGCTAAGTGAGACACTGAGATACAGCATATAAATTTAAGAACCAGGTGACAAACACAACCTGTCACTAAAGTGTCTTTGGTCACAGATGATCCTATATTTATACATGAGTCAGTGTTGTATATAAATCAGATTACAAATGGATTAGAGGATTAAACTACAAGCACCAGGAAAACTGTCATCTGCAAAACAAGCTTCTTTTGTATAAAAAACAGTCTGTAAAAGACACACAAAAACCCACAAAACCGTAGATTCACGCTTCAGCAGATTTTCCCTACCTACAGGTTTTGTGTGTGACACTCTTCTGTTGCTGTTCTATTTCAACCTCCTGAGGCCTGAAAGCACTTGTCAGTGCAGGACAAATGGAAACCAGCTTCCATGCCAAACATCAAGTCCCTCCTCTCCTCACCTACCTTCCTGCCACTACATTTCATTTGCCACTTTCCACGGGTTTTCGCATGTTTGCTCAGTTGCCACCATCCCATCATGGCATATGGTTTTGTGAAACTTTTCCTTACGACACTGTTCTCTGTTTGCCCTATATACATCTTGTGTAAAGCACCACTTGGACTCCTGTCTTTCAGAAGATCAATGCTCAGACTGCACCAGGAATACTGATAGAGCTGATGCATAATCAGAGTTGGGAGGGTAGAGATGCTAGACAGTAGTTCTTTGAACTTGGGCTATTTCTGAGAGAATTTAAATTTCTGGATCTAGTTACTAGGTATATGAGACTGATTCTGTTCTTATTCTGTTTCAATGCAGGAAGCAGCAAGTTTCCCTAGTTACA
The DNA here is from genome assembly GCA_013398855.1 of Mohoua ochrocephala. Lineage (NCBI taxonomy): Eukaryota > Metazoa > Chordata > Aves > Passeriformes > Acanthizidae > Mohoua > Mohoua ochrocephala. Next base: position 272,974 of record VZTA01028645.1, read on the forward strand.
ATGCTGAAGAGACAGTAGGTCGTAAGAATAAAAATACTTAAAAAGTTAATCCTCGGTGCACTGAGCCTACTAAGAGATAATTTTATCTTTAATCCTTAAAAGAGTTCAAAAATAAAAAACACCACTGCTAACCCACTTCTTAAATCCACCAATGCCCTTCTGTTAAAGCAAGAATAAGCTGGAGACAAACTTGGAGAGAAGGATCTCTCTATCCTCTGAATTGAATCAAAGTTATTAAAACCAAAAACAATAACCCTCACTCCCACAAAAACTACTGCCTTTGTCAAGACTCAGACGATTCATCATTTCTGGTTTTATCCTTCAGCATTCCCAGGAGGTTTGCCAGTGTCAATTCTGCTTATCCTTCCAAGCATCTCAACTTCTGACAGTTTTTTCAGTAGGCAATTTCTCAAAATTAATTCCTAATTATATATCAAGGCCCACACATTTTCAGTGAGTTTCTTCTCTTCCTAACACCTTTTCCAATCCTGTTGACACTCATCATCTCTTGAAACGAATCTTTCTTCTTTCCAGCCCACTCACTATTACAGTTTCCAAGTCTTCTTTCATCCTGTTTTTGTTCTTCTGGTTTCTCACAACAGAACCAGAAATTTTAAGTCAAACAATCACTACCAGCTTTTGATTGAAAAAATGCTATTCAATTAATAACTCCTTAGATTTTCACTTTCTCTGACCAAGAAGTCAATCCTGTCTTTCAGATTTAAACAACTTTTTTCCACATGTCCTTTGGTTTCAACGAAGTCCAGCAATTTCATCAAGGACCTAACCGCTAACCCTCTCTCATTTAAGTCTTCCAGAGATCTGCCACCAAATTCTAACACCTGTGAACCATGCCCTTTAAGAATGTCCATAAGCAAACGATCCTCTGAGATCTTGCAGTCTGCAGTGCTGCTCGATCACATAACGAAGTGCCACTACATCAAAAACTCTACATTTGTCAATGGGTTGAATACCCAGCATTTGGCAACTTCAAAATAATGTGATCAGCACAGGCCTAAAACTGTTTACATTAAAAAACATAAGGCAAACCTGATCTTCAATAGATAGTGGTGAAAGCTAAAGGTGAGTTACATTCTCATTCAAACCTCTCTAAGAAATACCCTACTGTTACTGGATAAATCCATACATTTCTTGTATTAAATTCTCTTAAAAGAATCCATGAGCGCTGCATATTAAATAACAGTCACTTTTTATCAGCTTTCCAATGAAAAAAGCTGCTGGCAAAAATCTGAAATGGGGTAATATAATTTCTTATTAAACCATACCTTCAGGTGCTGAGTACAATGAGTTGCACTGCTTTTGCATATGCAGCAGTTTGTAATTATGAACACAGCAGTGCACACCAAATAACCCATTCATGGCCACAGAAAGGGAACAGAACACAGCTGAACAAATGGAAAGTGAAGGATTACAACTTCTAAAGCATGGTGACCCAAACACAAGAAGCTAAAGTTTTCATGTCCTTTTACAAGCATCCTGCTTTAAATAAATGTAATTGTAAGAAGAATAATAGATACAATGAAGAAACTGACCAAAATCTTTTATATTCTCCATCTTGTAGTTTCATAAACATGAAAACACGAATTTCTAACAAATAGGTCGTACTTGCAAAATTGAAAGGCTCCAGCACAAAAAACAAAAAAAAAGACTTAAGGCAAATGTGAAATATAAAGATCAAATAAGCATAACAATGTGACTGATTTGATTTTGTAATGGTAAAAAGGAAGTCTAGAATAAATACTAAAAGATAGTAGAAAAATTAGCAGGTCAGAATTAATATGGAAGAAAATGTGTCTAAGAACATGTAGAAAGAAATAAATCACTTGACTTCATATACAAGGGGAGGGATACTGATACAAGGAAACTAATAAACCACAAAAGGATGAAAGAAGATCATAGGCAGATGATATAATTAAGTAAAAGAGTTATCATCAATTTTTCTGAGAAGCTTAAGGCAAAATAACAAAACCTGACACAAATGTTTTCTTGATTAGGAAAAATAAATTAACACACTTAATTACATTTAAGTAAAATAAACATAAGCTCAGAGGAGGCATGATACATACTATGCTACCAACCAAATTAGACTGATGATGATGAGTCCATCATTAAGGCCTTGTCACTGTGTATTAAGCACAGAAGGTTTGAAGGACAACAGCAAAGCTAGGAGGGAGAGAAAATCTACAGCTTCCCCATCTTTTACTCTCATCTGGCCTGTTACTCTTGTCTGGTCTACTCCTGTCACAAACAAAGCATGTCTGACCTCATTCACAATCAGAAATAATCCTTTAATGTGTTTTTAGCTACTGTTCCAGTTCCTTCAGCTTCACTTAACTCACCTACTTCTTAACTTATATTTTAATTAGGGGATTTTTTCTAACCTAGATAATTTTGCCTGAAATGAGCAACAGCACGAGCAGATCAGCAAGCGAATCTAAGGAAATAGTAACCAGTTTCCCTGGCTCAGCTGAAGTGAGCTTTTCAAAAGAAAAGGTACATCCAAGGCCAGCTCTGACATCCTCCTTCATTCCTTCCTGGATTCCCATTACTCCAATTTATTAATTTACTTATTTTCCTACAACTGCTAAAACACTGCTAAAACTGCTAAGACACTTAATCTGTCACATCCAAGACTTACAAAACTTTTCCAATATATTTACCATGAGCTTATCCCTAGCCAAGATGCACAAGCTACTTCATATTTACATCCTCTTTTACCTTTATACTGTTGAAGAACTGTAAAATAGCTTTGCTTGAGGCAAAACAAAACTAGCAAAGGACACAGGAGGGCTTGGGGGCAGGGAGGAAGGCATACAGCAAACTCCCATACACTACACAAACTGTAGCTGTTTTATTATGACAGAAATGCATGTATAAGTTTATGTTTGGTTGATATTAAAACCAGTAACTTTTAGCGAAGTCCTTTCAATGTAAAGTATCACTTTGTGAGAGATCAGTCTTCTCTGAGAGCAGCACCTCCAGAGAACAGAGTCCCATTAACAAGTGTTAAGTACACACAAAGACAATTCAGCTATTGCTACATAGATCTTACCAGAACAGCAGCTATGACAAAGAAGGGGAACAAGAAACAGTTCTTCTCAAACTACACACACACTGTAACTGCTAAAACCTGCTTTTCTTACTTAATTGTAACTTCTAGGTCAGAGATGTATGTAATTTACCTAAAAATCAAAAAAAGTGAGATGGCAGATCCAGAAACAGAATTTGGACAGCCTGTTGACCCAGCCACACACCCATTTTTCCTTCTTTCTATGCACCATAGCTATGAAGTTTCAAACACAAGCTTTAGAAACATCTCCAATTTTCAGCATCTTCCAGCAAGAAGGCTGCCCCTTCAGGGTAACAGTTCATTAATACTATTGAGAACTCTTAATAAGCAACATTAATTTAGAACATCAACTAAAGAAGCAATTAATCTAAATGTTTAGACATTTAAAAAATATTGTTTTGCTGAACATTTAAAAACATTGGTGAACTGAAAGCATACAGTCAGCCAGTGATTCCAATAAGAATAAAAAAGCGTGCACGAATGTATTAATTCCTGTGTTTAATTAATTCCTAGATGTCAGAACTCTGTGGTACTAGCCAAATTGAGGGTTCAGTGTCAAAATTCATTCAGAAACTCACAGGTTTGATTTTTTGCCAGAATCAAGGAGGGTACTTGGTAAAATTGTAATTTGGTAAAATCTGTCTTCAGAAAAAAATAGATTTTCAGAGGTAATCCATGTCACTCCAACTTGAATATGCAACTTGTAAGAAAAATGGACACATAATAATGGACTAATTAACACGGTGTTGCAGACTTGATGTCTAGACAAGATAAGACATTTCAAGAATCCCTGCTACTCGTGCTCATGAGGGAAGAACAAAGAGATAGCCTTTTGTGCAACACTGATGCTGAATAGCTCCAATTATGAATTTAACACCAGGGACATATTTGTCATCACTTCCGAAGAAAACACCACACTTCAGCACATTACATGCTAAAAGCACAAGTTGATCCTTAACTGTATAAAACCAGAAACGAAACAACTCCAAAACAATACCTTAATGCATAATGCATGCTATTAAATGCAAAAATATTTTAAAAGTGCACGAAACGGTTACATTAGGAAACTATACACATTCATTGATCTCAACACGCAGATGCAAAATTCACAGCTACACTGTTTTCAAGTAACCAGACCAATCTTTTAAGCATCTCTTTAATGGGGTTTTACTTCACCATGCTCAGACAAATGCTCAGACAACATATAACGCCTTATCTCAAAATTGTAAGAGTAAAGAAAAGAGGGAAATGCATGTTCAAAGGTCTAAGGAAACACCTAACTTCAAAAAAACCCAACCAAACAATCAAAAAACATCCCAACTCAGAAAGCTAATTATCTCACTATTTTATTTTTTAAAAACTCTCCAAAGCTTTTTATTACAGACAGAAGATTAAAAAACACATCATGGGATATATTAAAATATGAGTTACACATTAATGCTGCAGAATTTCCATTCAGTGCAGAAGCACAAAGATTGAAAAGACTCTGCACCTGGATGGAAGGGAACAGTTTCCACAGTACCCGCCATGCAAAAGCGGCAGAAAAAAACCTTATTCTTCCAACTACGAAGAGGCAGAGCCAGAGGGCTCTAGGAAATCAACCCTTCCCTGAGAGCAGCACAGACCACGCCCAGTGGAGCAGGTCCCAAAAGCAGGAGACCACACCAAGGAGCTGGGATTCTGCAGTTCAAGAATGGAGACAGGAAGCTGTCAAGAGAAGCAGTGAGCAGAAACCATGTCCTTGTTGGAAAGAAACCGTGTCCTGGACTGTGATGGCAGCTGAGCTCAAGACACAGAGCAGTGAAACACTGAAACAGGCTGTCCAGGGAAACAGCAGAGCCTCCTTCACTGCGAATATGCAGGGCTCAATTTGACAGACCCCCGAATGACCTGATCTCAGGCCCTGTTTCAAGGAGACTGGCTCAGGTAAGTCCCATGCAGCCTAGATGTTTCCACAATAATATCACTATGCACGTTGTTTCAAAGATGAGACCAAAAATGTCCAGGATCTGCAGTCCCAGTTCAGAAATGTTTTCAAGGATCTGTGCATCTGCAACCATATCCTTCCTTTCCAAGTAATATTGGCACACTTCAAATGAAATACATACTTCAAAGTTTTTCTAGTTTGGGAGTGACACAGACAATTCTTGGCTCTGTTTAAACAGTGTCTGGATTTTTCCAAGACTTTATCCGTGAGCAGAACTTCTAGTTTCCTCTATGTCAGCTTCAGTTAATATTTGCAAAGCAACTGCAGACTCCTAAAAGATAGTCACTATATGGCAAACAGCAACTAGCCCTTGGTTTGACACATTTTGCCCTGTGATCATCAGCACACAAATAACTTAATTTTTCTTCAAATGACACGATTTTACAAATAAATTTATCAAATAAATAATACCCAAATATTTTCTTGATGAGCCAGGGTGATCATTTACAATCATGCTTCATTTAAAATACTGAAATTGGCAATTGTGTTATTGTAGCTTAGAGAAAAGGCAGAGGCAACTTTACAATAGAGTGATATGAGCGATACACAAGATACTGAGATGGACTAATTTAAAGCAGAACACCTGTATGAATATTTCATTCAATTGCTCAAGGGATATTTTTGCTTGTTTTTCTTAAGAGAAACAGCAGACTATATCACACGCTGCCACCTCCCTCCCGCCCAGGGCATCAGACTGCCTGTTTCTCTGCTGCACAGCAATGGATTTGCTCATTGCGACACCGTGCATGTTCTGTCAGCACAGTTTTTTGCCTCTGGGTTTTCCTGAAATAGTACCATCCTATGAAGTAAAAGTACATATTTGGAAAATTTTGCTCCTTTTCCTGGTTAGAGCTTTGGAGACAAATGGATATGGAGAGGGCAAAGCAAAGAAGGCCTTACCAGGAGTCTGGAACAGCCAAGAAATATTTGGCAACCAGGTTAAGAATAAATATGAACCAAAAAGCAAACATCACTAGATCTGGTGCTCCGAGAGAAAGAAAAATTTAGGAGACAGAAGAGGTTCAATGGGTCAAACGCCACTTCCTCAAACACTAGCTGGGCCCTCACCAACTCTTTAACACATACCCAATGGCAAGTGCCCTGGCTTCATTTCTTATTTATTTTAAATACCTTAATAGCTGTCCAGTGCATACTGAAAAACAACCTTTTGAGAATCTTGCTTTGCAGAAGGATTACAGCTTCACCATTCTTGCAGCATAAGTCTTTGCAATAAGCATTTTATTTTAGTAATCCTTCCACAAAATTACTTTCCAGAAATACTACATTAAACACTTGAATGAAATTTACTTGAAAAGGAGTCCATAGAATCAAATAATTTTTCTGCTATTACTTCAGTCTTCAAGACAAATAATCAGAAATCAATTAAAAGCTTTCTTATAAATGTACCAGCTTACAGTTCACTTTAACGATTTAAATGTTAAACTAAATTTACTTCTAGATGCTGAGAACTCAAACAGACTAGCATATAAATTTCTACAGAGAGACTGCTTCCATATACAGTAGGAAGATTCACAGTATTTCATTACGATGACTCATTATGATATTCGTGATGATTATGAAAATCATCTGGTCTATCACAACAACTTTTTAAAAATCAAAAAAATTTAATTGCCAATCCAGAAGTTAATTTTAAATATTGATGTGAAAAACATATAGATCATTTTCCAGTCTTAATTTTCAATGATTAAATAAATATCTTGGCTAACACTCAACAAATTCACAGAATCTGGTTTATAAGAAAATAAGCATCTTGTTCAGTTGAGTAAAATAATTCTAGCATCATCCTAGAATCTTATTTAAATTCTGCAGAAGCTGACGGCTTCAATATTCAAATCAACAACAGGAGAAACTGGTTCTGCAAAATCCAAATCTAAGTTATTCCTCAGGCTTTTCTGAACTAAGTTCCTAAAAGGACTCCATTTTACAGAACATAATCTAAATTTCCCTAGAATTAAGTGCAAACTCTACCAAACGCAATAGCATTAGATCATATGGAAAACAATGTTTAGGTTTTGCGACCAAATTTTCATCTGTTTTCACTATAACCCTGTCTTTAGGGCCTAGGGAAATTTAACCAATCATAGATTCACCAGTATCAGGCTAACTAATCACAACTGCTATTTTTTAAAAATCTGTTTCTAGCCTGTGCATTTTTTTTCAGTTTCTCATTTCTAAAAAGTCCTAAGTTTATGCATTTGGTACTAGCTCTTTTAGGCCATATGTGGCCCTGTGATCAGACACACAGGGATAAATCAACTGCATCATGGCTCTCACAGTTACAGCATGCTCTGGTAAACTCCATCCCAGCACACATGGAAAGCCGTCCCTACCATGAACATGATTATGCAGAGTCAATATTAATAGAAGGGGGAAAAAAAAACAAACCAAAAAACAAAAAACAATTGAGTAGAAAGCCATTTTTCAAGTGTCAATAAAAAGGAACAGTGTTGCAGCTCAGGAAATGGCCTCACAGGCAACAGAACAAAGGCCACTAGAATTAAGAGACAGCCATTGTCTTAGCTTGCAAAACAGCAGTTGTTGCATGTAAGTTGCAGAAAACTACCATTCATTTCCATGTGCAGATAAATGCCACGGTTCTTCAGAATTAAACAGTTGGAGATGTTATCACATCATCTTGAAAAAATCAAATTACATTCCTACTACACTCCAAGGAGGAGGAAAAAATAAATCAAGGTAATTTCAGCAGAGCAAACCATTACTGTC
>VZTA01028646.1:0-55857 GCA_013398855.1 Mohoua ochrocephala
GAAGTTTCAGGGTTGCAAAGCCTGGCACTAGGAGATCCCAGAATGCAGGCTGCTTGTGCATCCTGAACTTGGTCCCTGGACTTGATCTTCTTGTGGATAAGTGTTAAAAAAATCCTTTGTTACAGTTTTCCATACTTATTTTTCCATTTGGTAAATGTGGAGTCACTCAAAAGTCTTTCTTCTCCTTCTCATCAGCATGTTACTTTATAAGTTATTAATCAAAGGGTGTCTGGACGTGGCACTGAATACAGAAGTCCTGCCTTTGGGATGTTTCACCAGAATCTCAAATAAAGCACAAATATTAGTGAGCTGCCAGCTCTGTAATCCTGTGTAATTAGATGAGGAAATTAGACAGGGGTGATGCTGCTTCCTTTTTGCAGCCAGAGATCTGAGGATCGGAGATTAAGACTGTAAGTGTCTACTAATTTCCAGCGTTCAGTTTCAGATAATGAGAGCTTAACTTTTTAATTTGATTTAATTTAATTGCTCATACCTTGCAATTCTGCTGCCCTTCACTGGTTCAACCTGCTGTGGAAGCAGTAGCTAAAGTCTTCACACCTTGAAGAAAACTTCACTTTAGGAGGCTGAACTGGCACCTGAGGGGGAGAAGGGACCTTGTCAGGGATACGGCGTGGTCCTGAGGGTCCTCAAGTCCACCTGGAAATAAACTCATCGCAACGATAAAGCCCTGCACCTCCTTATTTGTTTTAATTTCATCTCAGACATAAATCTTGTGCATTAAACGATGTTAAGACAGCTGCAAGTCCCAGTCTCCTGGCCAGGGCTCAGCACAGTTCCCGACACTCGGTGTTCCTGGGATGGGGAGTTGGGCGCTGGCTGAATGTTGCCTCTCTCAGCACTTGGCCCCTGAGCCCAGCAAACTGGCAAAAACATATTTTTTTTTCCCTTGGACTGTTTTTCTACCAATATATTCAAATCTTAGTGGGTTTTCTGTTGGATTTAGTGTGCCCTTCCCAGAGAGGAGCTGCTCTGGGATTGGTGTGCAGTTTTAGAATCACAGGATCACAGAATGGTTTGGGTGGGAAGGGACCTTTAAAGGTCACTCAGCCCAACCCCCTGCCATGAGCAGGGACATCTTCCACCGTAACTTCATACATCTCCAATCAGATTTGAGTTCTGAGCCCTGGACTCCCCCCTGTTGGTGATGTGCATTGCTGTGGTACCCATCTGGACACACACAAACCCTGCTCTTCAATACCTCCCACAGCAGCTCCTCTTTGCCCAGAGTCTCCAGATGGTGCTGAAATCCTCAGAGCTTTGGGACTTTATTTGTTTGTTTATTTTTAGGTAACTTCCCACACTTGGGCCCTCATCAGGATGCCTCAGCCTTTCCATTCACCAAACAGTGTCACTTTTAGTTCATGCTGTCCTCCCTGCCAGCCCCCTTCCCAAGCAGGTCTGTGATGAAGCGTTATGGTTTATTATTAGTGTTGGTGCTGAAGTTCAGTTTCTGAGCCTCTTGTTGTTTTTTTCCCTTCCCAAAATAAATTTGCAATTGCCCCCGTGTTGTGATGTCAGTGATTTGCTTACCTCCACGCTGGATCCGGACCAACTTTTCCAAGGAGGCTTGGCTATTAAAAAGCAAAACAGAGACCCACTGATCTCATGTGCTGAGCCCCAGCCCCGCTGCCGGCGTCTTCGTGGGGGTGACACCACGTCCACCCTCCCTGCTTCTGTGCCTTTGGGGAATCAGCCCCCAAAATCAGCATCTGGCAAACATACGACTTTAACCAAGGGTTTTTTCATGGGGGGGACAGATTGAGCACCTCCAAGGATGGCAAAATTAGCAGCCCTATAGAAGAGCAGCTCAATTGTGCTTTCTGCAGTTCCTCCTGAGGGGCAGCTCCTCCTGAGGGACAGCTCTGATCTCTGCTCCCTGTGACAGGGACAGGACCCAGGGAAGGGCTGGAGCTGGGCCAGGGGAGGGTCAGGCTGGCTATCAGGAAAAGATTCTTCCCCCGGAGGGTGCTGGGGCACTGACCAGGCTCCCCAGGGCAGCCTCTACCATGGCCAGCAGCTCCCTCCATCCCACCTCATCCTGGCAGGGAGCCAGGAGTTCTCTCTCCCTACCTTTGGTTTCGGAGCGAGCGCTGCAGCTCCTCAGTCGGTCAGGCTATATTTAGCTGCCGTGTAGTGGCATTTCCAGCTTTCTATTTTTGTAAATCCTCATTTCCCAGGAAAGAGGCTGAGCCCCAGGGGGCAGGAGCTGTATTGCTGCTGTGTGACTGCACCTGTGCCGGTGCCGGAGCTGGTCCAGGCAATGCCTCCAGCTCTGCCGGTGGGATCTGATGCACAGCCCACTCCCCTTCCCTGGAGCACATCCCACAGCCATTCCTCCTTCCCTCAGAGTGCCTGCAAAGGTGTTCCCCCTCCTCGCCTGCATCTCCCCATTGCAATCATCTCTGAATGATTCATCATTCTTTTTCCTTGGCATCCTCCCTGCTGCATCCCTGCTCCAGCCAGGGCACTTTAGGGCTCCAGGCTGGGTCACACGGCGTTGCTTTGTGCCCACATGGGGTTGCACAGAGGTGGATGCATGAATATAGTATATAAATAGCATGATAGATGGTGTGTAAGAAGCACAGCAAGGCGGCAGAAAAATAACAGCAAATAAATCCAGTGTGGGAACATCTATACAAAAAGCTCTTTGAGTTCTTTTCTTGGTGGACCAAGAGTTTTAGGCTGCACAGGGTTGTTCCTTAGACACCTTAAAAACCATCTGCTGGCAGCAGCGTCCCCTGGAAAGACAGTGACTGGTCATGGTGGCCCTGGGCCCATGGGTGTGAGATCCAGAGGGACTGGGATAACTTCCCCAGGGAAGCATGGAGGCACCGGGTGCCTTCCCAGCTCTCCGTGCTGGCAGTTCTGCAGCTTCCTCCCCAGGCAGTGACTCCAACAGCAGACATCTACTGGGTTTTCTTTAGTGTGAAGAGCCCTTTCATGATCAGGTGATGTGTCAGCCCAACACAGCCCTGAAATGCATCACAACATGCTTGGCTGGTCCTTCAGGCTGGGGAAGGGACCTAAACCTCCCATTTCTTTCCATGTCTTTCAAAGCAAAGCTTTTCAAAGGCTTCGCCGTGAGAGGGATCAGGGTGGACCCAGACCCTGTGGGGCTCCCACAAAGCCGAGAGAGGAAAGGGAGAAAAGTGATGTTCAAAACACAAACACTCTCTCTGGGGTCCAACAGGGTCCTTGTGGGGTTTCTTTCTAGTGCAGTATCTCCTTGGCCTGAGAATAACCTCACATGTCTTTGATCTTGTGGTGAACGGGCTCTGGCCAGATATGCAGAGTACCCAGGAGAGCCTCTCATTAGTGCTGAATGCAAACCTGGGTTTCTCTTTCCCAGTGCTCAACAGGCAGCAGCTTCCTGAAAGAGCATCTCGGGCTAAACCTGCTCTTCCAGGATGGGCCAGCATTCCCCTGCAGTCAGGGGTAATCCTAAATATTAGACATGCCAGCATAAGCCATGGAGTGGAGGAAAGAGGGGGAGACTTGGGTTGGTGACTTGGGTTGGTCATCCAGGACCTGCAATTGCACAAGAAGAGGCCAGCCACCCACTCTGGGCCACCCAGAGCCTGTTGTCACCCAAACACTTGGAGCCATCCGAAGCCCCTCATCACCCAACATTTTGGGTTTTTTCCGAATACCTGAAGAGGCTGTGCCTCAGACTGTGAGTGAAGAGGCTATCACAGCTTATCAGCACGGGGACAGAGTTTGGAGGGGGGGTTATTGCCACAAGGAAAGCAAATTGAATGCAGGGCAGGTTTTTCTCACTGCCTGTGGGGTTTTTTCAGCTGGAGTGCTGGGTCTCAGCAGGGCAGGGAAATTCAGCCCTACAATGAGTAACTCACCCAAAGCCTGGAATGCAGAGGTGCTGTTGGGCTTGGGCTTGAGGACTGGAGGAACCTGACGCTAAAAATACATCTCAGTGACTCCTCCAAGCCCTCTTGGGCTGATGGGGACAGCACACCATGACAAGCCACCACCTGACACTCATTATCACCCAGACAAACCAGAGGGCAGAAGCCACCGAGCTGGATCGGGGCACACAGGTCTGTTTTCAAAAGCTCACTCGTTCTTTGTACCTAGCAGTGTCAGTTCATCCACACAGACAGCACACAGGAGATGAGCCGTTTAACCCGGCTCTCTCCTGAAGCTGTGTTTAGTTTTTATGCTGTTTTCACACGGGGAGGTGCTCAGGAGGCCCAGCAGTTTGCTTGTTGAGCTTACAGTCATTTCAGAAGCTGCACATTGCCTCTTGTAATCTGATTTACCTGCAGTGAGAAACGGAGGTGGGGAGGAGCGAGCAAATTCTGCCCTGGATTTTTCCTTCTTCTTTGCAATAAACTGTACATTGTCCTTCCAAACTGATGTGTTGTGATGTCCTTTTCAATTGCACTCTGAGTGCTCCGTGGTGTCCACGCACTTGAAGTATTCCTGAATTCCATCTCTCATTTGCTTTGATGCTTTTTTCCTCCCTAAATTATACTCTGGGTTTATGACACAGTTTATGAACGGTTCCAATATGGGGATAGAGCAGGTGCAAGTGTACTTACCTTATTCTATGCTTGTAATAGAAAACTGAGCCCATAAATGATAATATTTATTATATAAACTGACCCAATAATTGTTATTGTTGTTTCCTGGTCCCACCACAAACTCTGCTTGTCCACCTCTCCATCATCCACAAGCATTTTAGCTGGGAGAGGTTGTTCTTTGTCGAGCCCAGCGAGCAAAACATGGAAAAGTCAGAAACCACCTCAGTATTTAAAACTGGAGAGTCCATTGTACCTTCCTCTGCCCAGATACATTTCTTTCAGCCCCTCTGCTTCTCCTCAGACAATATTTCTTCTGATGTTGTTCCAGGACTGATACCAGGCTCCTTTGATGCGCTGAAATTCCCCAAAGAACAATACCCAGCACTTATCTGCATGTATATATTCCTTCTCTCTGCCTCCAAGGAATACTTTCCTATGATCTTCCGATATTTATTTAGGTCATTTTTGTCTCGATCCAATTTTCTCTTTGGAGAAGAAAGCCTGCATATGTTTCTTCAGATGTCACTCTCACTGCGTACAGTCACCATAAATATGCAGCTATGAAGTCTTTCCTCTGTGTAAACACTGAAATACAGAGAAAGTATCCCAGTTATCTCCAAGATTTACCCTTGGGGTACCCCTTTCCCTTGAAGTCTGTGTTAGCTTCAGTGCTCACTTCAATTAGAAGCATTAACCCAACACCAAGGCAATTTCCAAAGCCTCCATCCAAGTTTCTGCTACCAGGGTTTGCTTCTCCCAAAGCTCCCGAGACACATTCTGCGCATTTCATGCGAGTGCAGCAATTCACTGTGCCCGTAGGAACTTAAAAGGCACTTTTTACTGATCTGATTGCAGCTAATTTCTGGGTATGAAACTGTTTGAGAGCGGGAGTGGCCCCAGTCGGGAGGCAGCCCTGTCCTGCCTCTCCCTGGGTAAGGTGCCCTTGCCTTGCTTACCAGCTGTCCTGCTACAACCAGCCACCACGAGACTGCAAGAGAGGAAAACAAGGCTGGTTTTGTGTCTAGTTATCAGACAGTGAAAGATATTTCAAGGCTGCCAAGCCAGCAGTAGAGGGATTTGCTGAATTTCTGCAGGTTTCTGCAATTTGCCATGGCCCAGGTATCGCTGGCACACACAGAACCAGTTTGTTCTGCAGTAAAAGAGCCTCCAGCAACACCCAGCTCAGCAGGAGCAGGGCTTGCTCGCTGCCTTTCCAGCTCCTGAGGCCAGAGGGACTGGAGCAGAACAGAGCTTGAGCCAGCTTTTCCCACGTGGGACAAAGAGGACAAATGAGTATCTGCACCATCCGGCTCCGAGGCTTTGGGAGATGCTAAATGTCTGCCCAGGGCTGCTGGTCTTTTGTAGGCACTAATCTGCTGACATGACAACTGGATCCACTTGGGTGGATCCTGGGATAAGCACAAATTTCCATAGCAGGAGACTGCGTGGGCAAGGAACAAAAGCCCCTTCGTGCCAGCGGAGCCAGGTGCCAAATTCTGCTCGCTGTAATCTCTCGGTGAAACCACTTATCTGAAAAGGCAGGAGGAAGCTGGCTCCAGTCCTTTGCATAATTAAAGGCCTGGTGCTCTGGGCACGTAGCTTTGGAGTAGAAATCTTATTCTGCCCCTTCTCAGCTCCCAAGGAAACGTGGTTTAGCTAGAGAGATGTATAGGATCAGGACCTATATCCCTCACTTGCCATCTGATGGGTCCAGAGCCAGCTCCAAGCCAGGTGGGAGCACACCTGATATTTCAGCCACGGGTATGAGCCTGTGAGATGAGCATTTACATCTCATCACATGATTTAAAAGCTGCTTTAAGTTTGGGGAATAAATAGTTCTGTGTTCATATATACATATCTGTGTGTGGGTGTGCATAAAAACATGCAGGTGTAGGTGAGAGAGGGGGCTATTTATATCAAAAGCAGATTTGATAAGTTAAAAAAAAGTATTTTTGAGTTTCTGGGGATGTGTCACTATGGCTTCTCAATGCCTTGTCTACTGGAAGTTTTTTCTGACAGATTTTACTAAGAAGTTCATTTTTTCACTCAGAGAAAAGCATTTATTTAACCAAGCTCCTGGCAAAGAATAAAGGTTGAACTGTCCTACTTACATCAAATAATTTGGGTTTAAAGGTTTTTTTTTTATTATTCCTCTGGTGGACACGAGTGGCCAAGTTTAATAATCTTTTTAACCTCCATTTGTAACTTGTCACAGCAAGGTGAGCAAAGGTCTTTTTGTGCTCCCGTGGAGAGCAAGGCAAACTCTTTAAGGAAAAATGTCCCATTGCTCTGTTATGGCTCTGCTTTCTGCTCCAGCAGCTGCACAACACGGGCTCCTGGCTTGTTCCTCACCATTAGTTTTACTACTCGTGGTTTTTGCATGGCTGCTCCCCCTGTGAGGGACATTCCTGCGCTTTTCACCCACTTTCCTTAGTTTTTTTGCCTGGAAGCTTTGCCAAGAGTAGCTCCTTACAACACCTTCCTAGGAGCAGGCCTCACTCCCATAAGGCTGGGATGGGAAAGGCAGAAGCTATAATCAAATACAGTGCCAAATTTTGGAGGGGAGCTTTGAAAAGAGAGAATCACAGGATCCCAGGAGGGTTTAGGCTGGAAGGGACCTTAAAGATCATCCCGTTCCACCTGCCCTGCTGTGGGCAGGGACACTTTTCCCACTAGACTTCCAGCACAGAGCTTTTCCACAAGAGATGAGATTCCACCCACTGAGGTGAGGACCAACATCTTCATGGCTCACATGCGTGGTCCTCCTTGTGCTATTTTAATATCCTCAAAAATCCAGAGGAGCTGTAAATCTGGTGGATGACCTTATCCACAGCAGCAAACCTGGATGTGTTCTGGCTCTGGCTGGAGCAGGGCGAGGGTCTGACCCAGCCGAGCCAGCGCTGCTGGTGGGAGATGGGCCAACACTTGGGCTCCTTCACATGGCTCTAAGCTCCACGAGGGGCTCCCTGGGAGGTGGATTCGGAGGCCTCTGGAAAGACAGATATTCCTGAGCTGCTTCCAGCTGCTGGTGGTGAAAGGCTCACGCTGCTGAGGGACAGCCCTCCCGTGCTCACTCAGGCAGGCAAGCTATTTTTGCATGAGTAACCCTGAAACTCTGGGTGGGATTGAAAGTCTGGCGACAAGAAGGTTGTGCTCTGCATCCAAATGCAGTTATAATTTTGCTGCTGGGTAGTTTATATTCAGGCACTGCTGCTTAAGGACATAGCTGTAGAATCAATAATGTTAAGGAAGCAGCAAATTAACCAACAACTCATTTATAATGTCGATTCTGTCTGGAAAAGTGACTATTACTGTTGGTGCTGGAACAAGCCTGATTGTTCAAGTGGGTTGAAATGCATCTTCTGTGTCCTTTCATGGCGCAAAGGTGGCATCTCAACTGACAATTGATTTCATTTTAGACAAGCTTGTCTCATAACTGGGGGCTCATCTTTGGGCTCTGTAGGTGGATTTGGGTCTTCATCTGCACTTAAAATTATGTTCATGAGCAGAGATTGCTTTACAGCAAACTGATTCAAGGTCCAGCATGACTGATGCAGTCAGGACACCAGCTTGGGATGGGGTGAACCCTTGGCAGATGTGCGTGGTGCTGGTCCTTCCCTTGGTCGCTCCCTGCTCTGTTGTGCTGATATTTTGCAGGCAGTGAACACAAAAATACTTGCAGGGTTACTTTTTCCACTGACACGCACCTCTCAGGTGCTCAACCAAAGTCCTGATCCCAAATCCCTGTTAGAGCAGAAGAAATCTGCTCCTCAATATTCTCCTCCTTAAATCTGGCTGCCTCTGTGGTGCCATGTAATGTTTTACCCCCCATTTAATGTAATGTTTTTTGTCTGGGAGACACCTCTGACACGTGCAGTGGATCTGCTCTGATCTCACAATAAATCCACTGCCTTGAGCAGGACTGTTTTCCAAGATGGGGTTTTCACATGTCAATATGGATGCTCTCAGCATGGATTTCTAAAAGCAATTTTTTCAGAGTTCATACAAGACAAATAGAAGAAAAAGGTAATAGTATAACAAGCCAGATCCTACTGACTTCAGAGGGAGCCTGGATGCAATCCAACAGTGTTTCAGGCCCATAGAGCACCTTCCCTCTGACTCCAGCAGCCTGTGCATGCTTTGCTGATCAATGCACTGTGGTGCATTAATGCACTGGAGCTGCTCATCTCCAGCTGCACAGTTTGTGAGCTCCGAGGTCCCGAGCAGAAACCCAGCCCTGGTGACAATCCCAGGGTGAGAGCTCCCACTGGCACGTGCCTGTCTCAGCTCTGGGATGCCATTGCTGGGTGCTGGTCCTTCAGCAGGAGGAAGCAGCAGGAAATGCACGGCTCCCGGCAGCCCCTCGCAGCCATCGGGATGGGAACGGCTCCAAGAGGGGATACTCAGCAGATGAAAGATGCTTGTTTCCAACGTCATCTAGCTCGGATAAGCTAATCCTTTTTGTCATCCCTCAGACTCGGAAGTGGCTGTGTGATAAGGCCTGACAGGGAAACTGTCAGAACGACAGGAAAAGCAGACCACTGCTGTCAAACACTTGGCTTCTCAGTCCCCCACGGTCTCTATTCATTCATTATTGTGCACTTGGGCCATCAGTGTTTTGATCCAAAGAGCGGGTGACAGGAGTGTCCAGCATGGGAGCAGGTTTGAGCGAAGTCTGTCCCAGGCATTCTCTGTCAGCTCAACCATCCCACATGGAATGTGTATCTTCTTGCAGATGTCTGCCCGCAGGCCTGGCCGTGTGTTGGCAGCCAACGTGAGCTGCTGTGCATGGGGGCACCACTCCCCAGAGTCGTGGAAGGACAAAACTGGGTTTGCTCCAAGGAAATGGGACAGGGACCTGTCCACACCAACCAGGTGGCAGGTTTCCAGGTCACAACTCCTCCCTTTACTGGTACTGAATTACGGAAAAGTCCACAAACTAAATGCAACCAACAACAAAGATTTTATGTACCCATCTGCCCAGCTGGTTCTGTCCATGGGGGAGTTGAAGTTCCTGACAAGTCCCCAGGGCTGTTTCACCACCACTTGACCACTGGAGCACAAGTCCGATGAGGGAGCTGGGAAAGGGGCTCAGCCTGGAGAAAAGGAGGCTCAGGGGGGACCTTGTGGCTCTGCACAAGTCCCTGACAGGAGGGGGCAGCCGGGGGGGGTCGGGCTCTGCTCCCAGGGAACAGGGACAGGAGGAGAGGGAACGGCCTCAGGCTGGGCCAGGGGAAGTTCAGGTTGGATATTAGGAAAATTTCTTCATGGAAAGGGCTGTCCAACCCTGGCACAGGCTGCCCAGGGCAGTGGTGGAGTCCCCATCCCTGGAGGGATCTAAAAGCTGTGTAGATGTGGCACTTGGGGACATGGGTCAGTGGTGGCCTTGGCAGTGCTGGGGGAACAGTAGAAGTTGATCTTAAAGGTCTTTTCCAGCCTAAAAGGTTCAATGATTCCATGACCTTTCAGTCTGGAGTGTTGCTTACCTTGACTCAGATTTCTGAGGGCTTTCATAATAACCTCATTCTTGGGTATTTACTGTGACTGGGGACCAAAAAAGAGACACATCCCCAAAGCTGTCCACAAAAGCCAGAGCAACACCTGCTTTGAGAATGTCCCTAAGATGTCCCTGTTCTGTGCAGGACAGAGGTTGATGTGACACCCATTCCCACCCAAGAGACATCAGCTTGGACCAAATTTAATCAACTTCCATAGCCTAAGAAATTCATGGGTGAAGGTAGGAGCTGATGCAGAATGAGCCACCTTACTGTCCCTTGCAGAAAGGATGTAGATTTAAGATTTTTGTTATTCCATCCCCTCGTTGTGTCAGGGCAGTGGAGCACACACACCACTCATCCCTTCTTTTTTCTAGTGGATATTCCAGTAGGAGCTCTGACACTCCAGAGCAAGCCACGGTGAAAAATTAAAGGCTGTCTTACATCTGACAGCAAAGATATTTATTCCATGCTCTAGACCGAGGCACGACGAGGTGCTAGACAAAGCAGCTCCTGCTGGTTCACCCTCCCCTCAGGATGCCCTGGCTGAAGCCTGTATTTCAGAGGTGGGAAGACATTCTCTCCACAAGTTTCAAGCACAACAGAGAGGTAGGTCCAGTCTAACGAGCCCTGTGAAAGCTCTGTTGCACCACTGAGGGCTTCCTCCTGCTCTACACCAGCTGTGCAGAAACATCTTCCTAAGAGGTGCATTTTTACTTTGATTTTGTTTTGGTTTAAATAGCCTTTGAGGCCTCCGTTTGCCTCCTGTAAAGTCTGAGCCAAGTGTTCCTGCAGGCTCAGTAACCCCACCTACAAAGAAAGAGATTTCCTCAACAGCTTCTGTATAGGATGTGAGAGATTCCCAATTCACGGACGAACAAGGACAAGTAAAACAAGCTTGCAAAAACCCACTGCTTATACTGAAGCAAAATGTTTCTGTGACTTGAAACCTATTTTTGTGGCCTTGAATGGCCTAATGGGGGATTCTCTGATTAGCTCTGGCGATGGGGGATGCACAGGATATCTTACAGGAGACTTTATTCTCAGCTTTTTTTGGATGAAGATGTTGGCAACACAGGAATTGGAGGCCAACTTGGCTTTGAAAGAAACCCTGTATTCTTCATCTCAGCACCTCATCACCACAAAAGATGCATTTGGAGAGCCTTAGAAATTTGGAAAGCCAGACTTTGGCCTACTGAAGCCATGCAAGATCAGAATCAGTGCTGGGGATATCAAAGGTGCTGATGTGTGCATTGTTGGGTGGACACATCCCAGGGCACATGGCATCCAGGTGCAAGGGATCATCTTCATTTCCAAGGGATCATCTTCATTTCCTTCTTCACACAAGCTCCTTTCAGCTCCAAAAAGCTCATCAAAGCCCATGAGATCACGGCTGGAACCTAAACACTAAAAAGCTTTCAGCAGTGATAATGCTTATATAGAATGAGCTTCCAAAGAGCAGGTGGGGAGAATGGAAATGAGACAAGATTTCCTTCTAACCCCCGATGTGATGGACAGCATTACCCTGTGACGTGTCTCTTGTCTGCAGCCTCCAAAGCAGAGCTTGTGGAAGAACAGGGCTGGAAACCATTTATCTGAATTCTCAGCAGCTGCTCGGTTCAGCCACGCTCGAACCTCTCACTTATTCTTTGCAAGTCATCTGTAAACAGCCAGGGAAAGGGCTTTTTGTTCTCACAAAACATTTGGGAAGTGCCTCTGTGTGCTAAATATCCAGAATTGTGCACGTACAAAAATCCATTTGTTCTTCCATTGACAGAACCTCCCAAACATCATTCATAAATAGCAGCTGGCGTGACTGCGTGCTTTGAGAACTGCTGAAAATGGTTTTTAATAGTTCCTATCTTCATACTTACAGAAAGAAACATTCCAAAAAACTAAGAGGAAATCTGTGAAATAAGGAAATTTTTTTTGGTCCTTTGTACAGCTGCCAGATACTACGTGCAAAAAAAAAAAAAGCATGGTTTGAGGTTCCCTGTCAGGGTAATTCTAAGTTCATCTGCTTGTGGGGGCAATTTAACGAATTCCTCAGCTGATGTGCAGATCCAAGAGGTTCCCCCATGGCTACACCTTTGCCCACACCTGCCAGTGTTCCTGCTGAACCCGATTTAGCAGCCGTGGTGTCCATGCAGAAACCCGTGCCTGTTTTTGGAACCCAGTCATGTAGGACACCCCCTGCGTTGCCAAGGCGATTGCCCGCTGCAATCCCACCACGATTGCCAGAGGTGCTCCCAGCCCACCATGGCCATCAGCCGAGCAGAATGGTTTGAGTGATGAAAATTGGTCGTAAAAACCCAGAAATGCTGCAGAACGACAACAAAAATCAGCTTATCCGTGTTTGTGCCTCATTATTCCCTGCCTACGAGCATAGATCCCCTTCTCCCCGGACTTTAGGGAGTGCTGCTCCACAGCCTCATCTCTTCTCATGCAAATAAGGGCTCCCTGTGCATGAATAAGCAAAGAAGGTTGTGTCTTGCTCCTGCTTGAGAGAATTCAGCCCGTCTGGAAGCAGAAATGATGTTACTGAGGTGATGGCACGGGGCAGGAGGGAGGAATAGCAATGGCGACAGAGACGTGTGTGTGAAAGCTGAAGGAATACATCCAAACTATTTCACAAGCACTTAAAACACTAATTAGCAAGTCAGGATGCATTGACGACAGCAGTTATAATTAAACAAATAATTTGGCTGCTGGTGCTGCCAGGCTTGCTGGAGTACGAGCAGCTTCTTTCCATGGCACCAGACAAGAAATCTGCATTCATGTCCACCCTCGCTCTCCTTCCAGTTTCCTCTAAAAGCCATGGGAGCAACCGTTCCCTTCCACGATTTTCCACCTTTTCATGCTGCAGGTGGGCTTGGGCTGGCATCCAGCTGGGCTCTGCCCCCAGAGCTTGTGTACCCCGAGGTGGCATCAGGATGTGGGGTCACTGCAAAGGGCCGATGCACTTGAGACACAAATCCTACCTGGCCCCGCTGCTGCTGTGTTTCCTCCAAGGTGCCAATCCCTGCCCTTCTGCATTTGCCTCTCTCTTATGGAGGAGGTCAGCAAGGACAGCAATTTGCCTTATTTCCGTGCAGAGAACCTCATTTGGGGGCTCCTTCTTCCAGTTTCCTCATCCTTGGGCCAAGGATACCCATGGTAGACATCCCCAGTTGCTTTTCTTTGCAGGAGACCATTTGTTTGGTAATCAAAGCCAGCCATTTGGCACCTCTTGTTGATGGGGTGAATCCCTCCTGCCTCCTTTAGTGTGGTACCACCAACCCAGTTCCTTCTCCCTGGTTTCCCTCTAAATGCTTCACACAACCTGGTGTCTGCCTCATCGGGTCTGACAAACTTCCCTAAGGGACGTTTGAACCACAGGCAGTTCCCAAGAGCTGGTCCTTCCTTCCCCTCACAAAGGTGAGGAAATGTGCAGGACACACACTGCCCCAGAGCCATCCCTGGCTCCTGCACGAGGGAACAAGTCCAGAGTTTCTCGAATTGAGTGCATTTGTGGGGATTTGAGGGTGGCACTTTGATAACTGAACTTGCAGTAGCCACCCGGTTCCAGGAGATGTTGCTGTGCTTTCAGCTAAAGGCCTCGAGGAGAAGCACACGGAGTGTGGGGATTGCAAAGAGTGAGGGAAAACATTCAAAGTGCTCTTGGAGCAAGTGGAGCTGGGGACTGTGGCAGCGTGAGTCAAAGCTGTGTTTGGGGAAGTTCTGCACTTCCCAGGCTGCCGAGTGGAGATGAAGGAGGCATCTGGCAAAAAGCAGATAGGTGTTAGCATCCAGGGTTGGGTCTTCGTTTCTGGGCTTCTCTCACACCTCAGATGGTGCTGCCTTTCCATACTTGCTGGTCTGATGCGGTGCAGGAGGCAGGTCCCTGCCTTAATAAAAGTCCAGTTCTTCCCAATTGCCTTTTGGCCTGCAGCAGGAAAAACATCCCACTGCAGAAGCACAGCTCTCTGGAGAACAAGACAACAGAAGATGTAAACACTTCATCTAAGCACTTAGACAAGAGTCTGCATCTTATGATAGCACCAAGGCTGTGAGCAAAGTTGCCAGGAGGGCCAGAGAAGGGCCAGGGCTCAAGTCAGAAAGGATCTGACTGGAGGAAGCTCTGACGTGCCCAGAAGTCCTGGTTTAACTGGGTCTGTCCCAGCAGCCAGCAGGATCAGTCAGCGCGGTGCCTTGGGGTTCGCTCGGGGCAGGGGCTCTGTGCTGTCTCCTGTCACCCCCTCCCGGGATGCAGCCCCGGGCACGAGCTCATTCCCGGTGCCCGCAGCAGCCAGGACAGACGTCTCTTCTCAGGGTCACCCCGGTGCTCGTGGTCACCCTGAGTGACCCAGCCTGGGGGGCCTGGGGCCCGTGTTTGTTCGCAAAGAGCGGCCACCCTACGAGCAGAAGGAAGGACAGCCAGGGAGAACAGGAGCACTGAGGCTGTGTTTGTTCCCCGTGGGCACAGAAGGAGCTGCGACACAGCACTGTC
Organism: Mohoua ochrocephala; assembly: GCA_013398855.1. NCBI lineage: Eukaryota > Metazoa > Chordata > Aves > Passeriformes > Acanthizidae > Mohoua > Mohoua ochrocephala. The sequence goes on from VZTA01028646.1 coordinate 14,547, forward strand.
ACTACTCACACAGACCTGATGGCCGAGGGGTGCTGACAGCCCACCGTGGCTCTCCAGCTGTGTCACTGTGGTGCCCCGTTTGCTGTTGGCTCACCTGGCTGTGTCTTCCCTATCCATCATCCACTGCTCCTTCCAAGAGGGTGCAGGACATCCCTGCAGGTCTCTCACCAGCGAGGAGAGCCTTGGAACTCGGCACTGCTGCAGGCACTGTCTCCAACCCAGACACAGGGTGTGTGTTGGTAGAGCCTTTTCCCTGAGCCATGGCTTCGTCCAACAGGAGTCGTGGAAGCCAAAATCCCTGTGAGAGCAGTGAAAAGGGTGTTTGGGGTAATTAAACTCCTCTGGTTGAGTTGTGCTCCCTGCCCCAAGGAAATTGCCGTCTCATCGGGGACAGACGCAGATGTTCCAGCAGAAACTGAGAGATGATGATAACAGGCAGGGACACAAGGGCTGCTCAGAGGGTTGAGTCAGCATCTGTTGGCCCAGAGCAGAGGATGGGAGTGCTGAAATAGCTCTTTGTGAGGCCAGCAGCACCCCAGGGCCTAATCCCTGTTAAACTCCACTTCATCTGCTCTGCTCCCAGGTGAGTGCATCCATGCAGGGAGGGTTTTCCCAGGTGGAGAGGGATCCAGGCTGTATGGGTCCCATTCATCCACCCACCTGTGTGAGGAGCTATGCACATGTCCAGGGCCATCAGCCAAGTACCTGAGGCACACACTGAATGCTGTTATTCTTAGACAGGATCTGAGTGTACAACAACTAATGACGAGAAGCCGATTGTGTCTAGACACAAGTCTGGTAGCAGCAGTTCTTTGTCATGCTCAGGACGGCTGTGGAGGGGAAGCAATGTGTCAGGAGCACAGGAGGCTGCTTTGTGCCCAGTGTAATTCCTCACTGCAGATGGGAGACAGTGCCTAAAAAACTCAGGGCACCTCCATGCTTTGCACAGAGCTTTGATCCCCAGATGGAGAGCGCTCCTTGAAACAGAGCCTCGCTGCTCCCACCTCCCTGTCCAGCCTTTAACCTTCTAGGTTTCACTAACAATACGTCAAAAATAGACTAGAAATGCAACTAGGGTATGTCAAAAATAATGGAGAGCGGGGAGAAAATGTGCTGGTTTCTAAGTGTTCTGTTTTTCTGACTGGAGGTAGCTGTGGGTACAAGGGATTGGATGCTGAACAACACAGGGACTTGAAATCTCCATTTGCTGTCACTTCTGCCCATCCTAATGTCTGCACCTGGGGACATGGGCTGGTGCAGGAGGAGCAGCTGGCTCCAGAAGCATGGCATGAGAAGAATTCATGGAAATATGTCCTTTGTGGTGACCTCTGTGTTGGCAAGCTCTGAGATATCAGCCAGAAAAGCACAACGTGGAGGTAGTGGTGGGCAAACTCTGGGTCAGCCACGACTGCCAGCCTTGAGCAACTGGGGTGCAGGTGGGTATCTGGATTGGGGAACTCGTTTGAAAAGTATTTACATTCACTGAAGTGTCTCAGAGTTCATAACAGCCTCAAGGATGCTGCAGAATTGCAGCTGGGGCTCCAGAGGCTCCTGGTCTGCCCTAGACTAATTAGCTCCACTGAAATAGCTCTGAGCAGCCTGCTCTAGTGGAAAGTGTCCCTGCCCGTGGCAGGGGGTTGGAATTAAATGATCTTTGAGGTCCCTTCCAAGCCAAGCCATTGCAGGATTCTATGAAACAGGGCCATGGCAAGGACTGTTTGATCTTTAGGGATGCTGAAGTCTCAGCTTGCTCCAAATATCGCTTTTCCAAGCAGCACAAGAGAGAGCAGGAGCCCCAGGGTCACCCCAGAAGGCATCTTTTTCCTTGTCCAGGAACAAATGAAGCTGATCCATGCAAAAGCACGCAGGGGTTTCCAGCTGTGGCTGTCCTTGCACCACTGACAGGCAGCAAAGGTCTGAGGCAGAGCTGAGTTTACCTCGTGACATTTAACATGCGTGGCAAAACCAGAAGTTGAGCATCAGCTGTTAAGATTAGATCCCGACGTCAAAGAGTTTGGAATTAGCAGCACAGGCAAAAGGGAAAGCAGCTCTACCTCACAGCAAGCTCCTGTTTCATTCTTGAGACGCTCTAATTGCTACTATTTTTAATTGCATATTTATACCACAGGCTATTTCTTTCCCTTTAACGAGACAGGAGTGAAATCAGCTTATAATATTTCTACATCTCTTCATGAAGGTGCTGAAGTAACTGCCTGCTCATTTGTACTTTTTTAGGGCTGCAAAAAAAAAAAAAAAAAAAAAAAGGAATTGATAAATGCCAAAGGAATGAAAAAAGTCAGAGTTTCTTCCCACCTGGGAGATTTCAATGTGGGTAAAGGAAGGAACCCAGGAAAAGGGGGTGAGGGGGTCCAGGACTGAAACATGTGAGCCCATGGCCACTTCTCCAAAACTTCTCCAGGCCCCACCTGGCAGGAGAGTTCAGTGGGGAACTGTGGCCTTTGAGAGAAGTTGATGAAACCTCTCAGGGCAACTTGGGTTTAAAAAATCCTCGTGCTCCCAGGTCAGGGGGTTGCTGAGAAGGCTGGGACCAGTTTTCCTGCACTTGGAAGTTCAAGGAGGAAGGCATGGCAAAAGAGGAGGTATTGCCTCTTTCAGGCTGGCAGGAGCCCTCCTCTGTTGCTAGGCTAGATCTTCACCTCCCAGATGTTCACCTCCCAACCTTCAGGGTGGATAAGGTGAGGGGAAGAAAGCGAGGCAGGAGGAAGCACCCTCCATCTCATAACTCTTAGTGAATGCAGGAGTTGTGAAAAGGAATGAGGAAAAAACCCCAACCTAGTATTTTAGCTTCCAAATTTTAATTTTGTTCGACTAAAAATACAGAAAATTCAAGTTTTCGCCATTTGTGCAAACAGTTGTAAATTTTGTGGAATCTTTTAAAGTTGACCTGTTACACTGGAGATGCTCAATTACATTCAGGTTCGAGCGGAGAGACAAGGAATAAACCTATGTAAAGGGATGCTTTAGGGATAAAACACATTCTGGGGGTGGCCTTTTTTGAGAATTGGCTAAGGCAGGTGGATAAAATACCCAGTGTGACCTGTAGAGTGATAAAGCAAATGAATAAATGTGTTTGGGATTATTTGGGGGGAGGGTTGTGAGTTTGGGGATTTTGTGTCTGTGGTTTTTGGGGTTTTTTGGGTTTTGTGTGTGTGTGGTTTTGTTTGTTTGTTTGTGGGTTGAGGGGCGGGGGGTTGTTTGGTTTGGGGTTTTTTTAATGCCTTACAGGATCAGCACTTGAGGAAATAAACCTCAGAGGGGCTATTTGGGTACTGTGGAGCAATGCAAAAAGTTTATTTAAGCCTGAAAATCGAGGAGTGGCTCCGATGGGAGTCCTGGATGACCTGGCAGTGTGCTCACTGCTCATCCTTCCCAAACCACTTTCTCCAAAGCCAGATGCCTCCAGTCACCCTCCTTCCCAAAGCAGGAGCAGGACAGGGCCTGGGGGAGCCCCTGAGTAACCCCTCTTGTAAGATCCTCCAGACAGAGCACAAACCCCTGACCACTGCTCTGACCCAACGATCCCGGGCAGGTTTCCTACACTTTTAGTTTCCTAAAACCCCTCCAGGCAGTAACACCCCAAACTGGATACAAGAAAATTGAGGGACACTGCATCAGAGCCTGACTGAAGACAAGGCAAATGGCATCCACTGCTTTCCCTCAGCCACAGATTCAGTCACAGAATACCCAGAGTTGGAAGGGACCCACGAGGATCATCGAAGTCCATCTCCTGGCCCTGCACTCTCCCTGAGCAGTGGGCAGCTTGGGAGCAAAGGGAAAAGCACTTTTGGGTTGTAAATCAGACTGTCAAGAAACAGCTACAGAAGCTCCCAGCCACAGGAGCCACTTGGAAGCTACAAAGAGCAAGCTGAACTCCAGGGTAACAAAGGCTGAACGACAACAGAAAGTGCCCCAAGACACAACAAACCCTACAAGCAAACAGCAAAACCCCAAGAAAACCTCACCCCCAGAAAAGCCTGCCTGTATAAATAACTCACAAACGGTCAAAAAAACCAAAGCAGGGAACCACCCACTTCCCCGGACTGCCAGAAATGGAGGGGAAAGACAACAACAACAACAAAGCCATCAGCCATCCAAACAAACTGCCCAAACCCAGCAACAATAACCCCCTCCCTCCCCAACCTGCAGGAAAGACCCACAGCAGTAATGTTCCCTGCTGAAAAGCCATCCAGAAAAAAAAATTAAAAAAAAAAAAAAGGAAAGAGAGAACGAAATAAAGACAGAAGCCAAACAATAGTTTGTTGGTTTCTTGGAAATATTTATGAACAATATTCAGAGGAAATGTTCTCAAGGGGAAGTCACGTGACCAAGCACAGAGCTTGGGCAGAGATTGGGAAAACAGATGGGTCTTGCTCTCCAGAGGGGATTGCTGGTGCCTAACAAGTCCAAAGCCATCCGCTCATTCCTGCCACGCACATGCATCGAGGCTCTGACAGAGACCAACCTCGTACCTTCCTTACTGGCATTCCTGACGAGCCACTCCAGCTGGCAAAGCTTTGATTTATCAACCTCAAGAGTTGACTGGTGCCAATAGAGTCCTCCAGTTTTCAGAGGGTTTTGCAATCCTTTTCTTTTTCTTCAGCTGAAAATTTCAAATGTTCTTGAACTAAATACCCATAGGATGGTTTGCTGTTAATGGTCCTTGCAAGGGAGAATTTTGCACCAGAGGAGACCAATTTTGCACAGAAAGTAACAGACCACAAGACAGGTATCAATAAGTTTGAATAAAATAAGGCTATTGTGATGAATTCTGATCCATGAAAAGATGTCTTTGTCATTTAACATCCATTTGAAGAAAATGCAGTTAAGCACTGGGTTCATACGAAGATTTTAGTATTGTGTTGCTTTAATATTTTGTTTGACCACAGGTAGGAAATAATTATTCAGAGGATATCACATTAGAGCACCTCTTCATAAAATCCACCTGCCATGTCCCTAATCAATAATACTGATGTTTAAAAACCTCACTGGGAGCTTCTGAACGAGCAGGGACCTTACTCCAAATGTCTACTGGGGAAATAATAAATAAACAAATTCCACCTGGAATAAAACGTCAGCCTCAAAGGGCTGCTTGAAGTCTCTGTTGACACCCACACAGCTTCCCATGTACTGGTAATTAGTGGTGCTGCTCCCGGCCACAGAAGACAATTTATTTGGAGGTCTAATTGGCATCTTCAGCACTTGTTATTGCCTCTTCTCCCTGAATTTTGGCAGCTGTGGTGACAAGTGGTCACCCCCTGCTTTGCATTCCCCTGGGGCTGTGCAGGTGGGACCCCCAGTGTGATTTCACACCCGAGTGGGGCAGGATAGCGTTCCACTGCACAGACACGGGCTGAGCTCTTCCTGCAGTGATCTGTGCCCAGCAGGTAGAAATAAAGCTGAGATTGCTCCCGGGTGTCTCCAATCGCTGCGCCAGCAAAGCCCCGGTAATGAATGCCCAGCTCTGAGGGTGTCCTCCTGCCTCCACTCACAGCAAACACAGGAAACAACTCTTTTTGTAGCTGCATCTGAAAGCCCTTTGCTGGTTTTCCTCATAATTTGGCTTCAGACAGGCCTCATCAGGACTGGGGTCCCCTCAGCGTCCCCCTGCCAGCAGAGCTGTGTTCCTGTGGGTCCTGGGGCACGTTCCATTTCCCAGAGTGAGAGATCTGCTTACAGGACACCCTGTAAGCTCACGTGATGTGGGGTTTGGAGACTTGTTTACAGCGAGCAAACCCAGGCAGACCTGTTGGGACATTTATAATTGTGTCACCAGGCTATGCAAGCCCTGTCCAAGAGCAGGACAGGCTGTCCTCTGCCCTTCCCAGCCTCTTACCCCACGTCTTTAATTGGAGGGTGATATCACTGCTTTGACCTACTCTTCTCTAGCAAAAGAATAGCGTGCTTGCATCTGTCACAAATGCACCGAGGCAAATGTGCTTGATTGTCACGAGAAATATTTGATTCGGCACTTTTGGCCTCAAGAAAGTCACATGGCCTCCAAGGAAATTTAAATAAATTCCGGGCAAGTCTCCACGCACCCCCATACGCAGCCAGCCAGCACTCATCAATCTCAGGAGCCATTTAAAAGTTCTGCAAGAATAAAAAATCTGATTTTATTAACATTTTAAATATACTGTACGTTTGATATCCTGCATTAAGTTTCCAGGAGACATTCCCACTACGTTAATAATCTTTTATCCCTAAGTAATTCTCATTTTTCATTCACAAGTTACAGTACTACCGAGTCTCTTACAGTGCATTTTTCTTCAGTTCCCCAAGTGTTTAAGCCAGGGAAGAAGGGAAGGTCAAAAGAAACGAAGCAACTTGCTGAAGGTCCCTAAAAAAACAAAAGAAGAGGTAAGAAAACCCAGGTGTCTCCACATTGGCTCAGCACTCCTATAAACAGATTCATTTTACTGTCCTTCAAAGGTCAAAGCTGAAAAGAAGTTGCAAGGAGACAATAAAAATATATGTACACAGAAAACTTTGCACACCAAACCTGGAGCTATGTAGGTATTTTAAAAGACTGGATAAAAGCGCTCTCACTTGTTCACCACCAGAGCTCAGAGCCCTCATGTTTTAGGAAACGCAGATCCCTTCTAGGTGCCCCCACAAGACTTGGTGTTGTACCAGTGTTGAGAGAAAAAACCCCACCCACCTCTTGAGTGGTACCAAAATCATTCTTTTCGGCAAGTTGCATAAAAAACGGTCCTGGTGATGCTTGAGCAGGGAGTCTCAGGCACCAGAGCCAAACCCTGGCCAGATGGGCTATCAGAAGTGAGCACGGAACCTCAGCACCTCTGAGGCCTCCCGAAGGATCGCCATCTTCTTGAAGAGTTTGTTTTCCTGAAGAAATAAGAAGTTTCACTCCTTTGCTGAGGTAAAACAAACAAATAAAAACTCCCCCAAACCAGAGAACAGAAGCCAAACCCCACCTTTGAGTCAGAAATCTCCTGTAACTCTGCACTGGAGAGAGCCCGACGGTCTGAACCTCCCTGCTCACCCCGAAGGCCGATACCTGAGGGCGCCTGTGAAGCAGCACGGGAGCAGAGGCCATGAAGAAGAGCAGAGCACTTTTAAGACTCGACAGCCAATGACTCAGCCTGATGTGACATGGCAGCAGCCAAATTCCCTGCTATCCAGCAGTCCAGCCTCCACACCACCAAACGAGAGCTGGGAGAGCTCCCATCCCAGACGGTGCACTCAGACGTGCCCTCTGCAGTCTCCTGAGTTCTCAAAAAGCTCACGCAATTTTATTCTGAGCTTTTTCACGCTTTAGGACAGGCTAACAGAACAGCCATTGTTTTACCTCCCTTCCATGTCCTTTCTCTGTCTCCCCTGACAGGATTGGGAACACCTCCCATGCCAGGGAGCGTTTCCAGCCACATTGAACACCCACACTCGGCAGCAATGGGAGGCCACTGCACAAAGTCAGTAGGGCTGCTTGAGTCAGAGCTTGACTTTCCAGATGAAAGCTTCCCGCAGGCTCTAATTCCACTCTCCTTGGCCCAGCTCCTCAGAACCTCACAGCCAAGCAAGGCTCAATCCTCCCCGAAAGCTTCAGGAATTGGTGAGAGGAGGAACCTGCTGCCACTGTGAGTTGCAACACTCAGGGCAGCTCTGAACAAGGTGGCACAGCTGATCCTCACACCCCGATCCTCTTCCTAAAGCTGTTTCAGCACTGAGGAACACCACAGCTGAACGCTGGGAAGCTTTCCCTCCGGGAGAAGGTAAAGGCAGCTCTTGGTCTTTGGCACGACTGTGGCACTGGGTGTTTCAGGTCTCTCGTGCAGAGGTTTAGCTGTAACTCAGTTTATCAGAGTCAGGTACCTCCATCTCACCAGGCTCTCCTGGCAGGGACATGCTCCAGGAAGGGACGTTCAGTTTGGATGGATAAACAGAAAGGGTTGCCAGCAGGAGAGACTAACTGCTGAGGTGGAAAGGTGTCAGCAAAGCTGTGCTGAATGCTTTCAGTGCAACCCGAGCCCCAGCCACTGCCCTACAAGCCCAGGTGAGCACGGGAGGAAGCACAGCCTAGGTTGGTTTGGAGATGCACCATTTCCTCACAAATAGGGGACTTGGTTTCAAGAGATCGCCTTTGAAATAAAATGCCCAACAGCAAGTGAGATTCATGTCAAAACAGGCGAAGTGTTGGACGGTAAAATGCAGCTGTGGCAGCTGATGAACTTGATCCAACATCACATCTAGACAAGTGCTACATACCTTCTCCAGAAGCCACTTTTCAACCCCAAAGTTCCCACAATTAAGGACATATAAGGGCAGCATTTCACAGAAATGGATGAATTTTGAAAGACTTCTCTTGCTTATGTTGTCTTCCAAGGGGGAAGGACACATGCTGGGTAGCTGTTGGTTTCTATTTTGAAACTTTACTACATCTGAAGTTTTCAGTCCTCTGTGTGCTGGCTTTTCCCTACTGCAGCTGATCCAACACCTCAGCATCCCAGCAAAACACTGTCCCTGGGTGCTTGCTGTACTTGCCCACCACTCTCCTGGCAGAGCAGCGGGATCAGTCCGAGGAGTCAGATTTGGGAACTGGAGGAGAGAAGAGTGAATGGAAACAGATGCAGCATTATCCACATGGCTAAAATGTACCCGACGTTTCCCATGCTTGCCTTCCTTTATATGTATGTATGTATGTATGTGTGTATATATATATGTTATAAAGCTTGGCAGCAGTTCAGACCTAAGATTAAAATAATCTCTTTGTGTCATCCCAAAGCAAGAGCAGAGGGCACCTCTGTGCTTTGCCAGCTTCTCTGCCCCTGCTGCCAGCACGGACTGTGCAGGCTCCAGCTCCTCCTGGGCAAGCAGGAGCCAAGAAGGTTCCTTTTTCATAGCCATTATTTGGAGACGTTCATAGAATCAGAGAATCCAGAATGGTTTGGGTTGGAAGGAACCTTAAAGCCCATCCAGTTCCACCCCAACATGGGCAAGGACACCTTCCACTGTCCCAGGCTGCTCCAAGCCCTGTCCAGCCTGGCCTTGGACACTTCATGAAGTCCACAGCTTCGAGCTCTTCCCTCAGATGTGCTTTGCTTGGTTGGGAAGGCTGGGTTTGGGAGATTTTTAAAACCAGCTACCAGTTCCTAAGCTCAGGGGTGATAACCTGCACTGCACGCAAGTCCAGATGGAGAAGATCCACCTCAGGTGGCAGCAATAACCTGCAGGAGTGTTCAGTTCACCCCAGAAGGGTTATGAAAGATGCAGTCAGCTTCTCTAGAGCTGCTGTTGCAAGAGAATCTGGCTTTTCATTTAGAAATACATTTATTTCCACAACTAGGAGGGCCTGAGTGCTTGAGAACAAGAACTCAATGTTCACAAGCCAATAAGCAAATAAAGACCCTGAGGTTTCTTTGTATTTAGAAGCAAAAATAAAAATAAAATAAAATAAATTATGACTGAGGCCTGACTCATAATTTTCAAATTCCTGGAGGCAGCGAACTCAGTATTCTGTAGTCTCTGGTGTATTGGGGTGTTCACGAGTTTCTCTGCGCGCAGCTGACAGAAGTTTCACATGAGCCTTTCAACCCCACTGCCGTGCTCCACGGAAATCTGTTCCATTGAATGCAGTCCAGGAAAACTGGTCTGTGACTTCCACGGGAGATGCTCATGAATAATACATCTAGCTGTTTGCAGCAAATCCAAACCTCTAATGAAAAGCAAAGGCATATTCCCAGTTTGAGCTCCGCTGAGCACCAGATCAGACCCTGGCGATGCAAATCCACGGCCGGGGCGGAATGCAGACCTTCAGCCTGCCTTAACCTGGAGCACAAAGCCAAAGACTTCACTTCAAATGAGCTGCTTCACCTTTTAAAGCAGGGATTTATAGATATCTGCTTATGCTATTGGATGTTCTCTTCAGCACAATCAGCGCAGAGGGGTTTTTTGTATGCGCTGCTGCATAAAGATTTTTTAAGCAAGATTTTTTTAATGCATTTTTTATGCATATAATTATAGGATCACAGACTGGTTTGGGTTAGAAGGGACCTTAAAGATCATCTCGTTCCACTCCCTGCCATGGGCAGGGACACCTTCCACTGTATGGTTGCTCCGAGCCCCGTCCAGCCTGGCCTTTGAACACTACAAGGGATGGGATGGAAATTTTTTTTATACATATACAAAATATTTTTCATCTCCACTGCTGCCCCATGTCAAACACCCGAGGCCATTCAGTGCTTTAGCAACAGGAGCCTAGAGGAGTTTCAGACTTACACAGGCACTGGGTGGGGGTGGCTGAGCCCCCAGGATGTCCCCTACCCAAAGCCTTGACCACATACGATGGTCAACAGGACAGAGCAGCCTCTCAGCGTGCTCCTGGGAGCACCCCTGCCCCACATGGTGGAGTTTAGGCTGGGTTTAGGCATCTCTGTCTGGGGAGAGAGGGCCAGAATCGGGGCTGACAGGTTTGCTCTGCCCCAGGGATCTCTGCTCCTTGCCCAGTCGTTATTCCAGGTCCTGCTGGGGGCCATCTTCATCCCGACTGCCCAGCACTCTCCAGAGCCCTGGAAATTGATAAGGCTGCTTCGTGATCTATGGCTGCTGGTTTTAATTAAAGCTGCCTCCTCTGCATAGCTCCCAGCCTTGTGCAGACAGCAGCACAAATGATTTCAGCCTCTCTGCTCCACCAGATGCCAAGCTCACAGTTACGAGCCGACTTTATTCAGGCAAATTCTCCCCCTGCTCCCGCTGGTTCAAGTGAACTCGGAAGCAGAGAACTAAGGAGAAGATACACAGTGACAGCAAACTAACCCTCCTCTCGTACCCCTGACAAAGCAGAAAGCTGGTTGAGCACGTCCCCTTCAAACCTCCCCATCTCGGGAGCCCCTGGAGGGCAGCAGCAGAGGGGATGAGGAGTCAGCCCAAGTGAGCCCCTCACTCGCAGCCTCCTTGAGGGCAGCAGGCAGCTCCTGGTCCCTTGAACTAACCAGACAGGTCCCAGTCAGGAGAGCACAGTGTTTCCCATTTGTGAGAATCCATTCTTGATCCCTACTGACACATTCTGGGGGTGGGGTGCGGGTTAGGGCTCCGTTTACACCTGGAATCCCTTCTGGGGTTATCATTACCTCACTCCTCTGCAGCTGGGACTGGGGACATTACTGGGCTGTGACTGCCCTGACCACTCTTCACTGGGCCCCACAACTCTCTGCCCTGCACAAAGCCAGGCCCAGGAAGCTTTCCATGGGCACCACGTGTTGTCCTCACTTCCATGCTGCTTTTACAGCACGTGAAGTTCAAGCAAACCATTTTATCTTCCAAGCACCCTGGTGGAGGGGGGAAAAAGAAAAACCCCCAGACTCCCGACCCTGCATTCCAGGTGGGGATGTCCAGCACTCGGACCTTCCTTTTAGGACCACCCTTGGTAGAGATAGTACTTCAATTCTGAAGTACCAGACCATCGACAGATCATCTTGTTTGCAGAGTGGGAGGTTGTCTTCCTCCCTGTATAATCAGAGCAGAAGACAGGGTTGCCACCAGCTCGTTCCTCCCAGGCTCCCTTCACCTCAGGGCTCCTAAAATTTGGATCAGGGGCACCACAGGCTACAGTCAACCCAAGACTTGCTGTTGAAGGTCTTGGAGGGAGATGTCAGGCTCAGGTGCTCTGCACCAAGACACCTGAATCATGCAAACATGCAAATAAGCACAAATATTAATTGATGAGAGGGCTTTATGGTCACTGCAGGATTGCAGGCAGCTTCAGCTCTTTCATGTGTGGGATGTGCAGTGTCTTATTTCTCTCATGTCTCCAGTGTTGTCATAGAAGCAAGCAACATATTTTCTGGTACAAATCCACTCTGGTACATCCCAACTGGTACATTTTGTGCTTTGTTTCTGTCTCCAGAGGACAAGAACAACCATCTCGAACCTATGTGAACTTTGAGGACGTTGCAGCATGCTGGGTGTTTTCAAAGGACCTGTGGTATCCATCTCCAGGAAACAGATTGAAGTGGCAGGGAGTGAGTGGTTGTACCAGACGGTGACACTGCTCCATGGGTTTGGACTGCTAGTGCAAAAGATAAACAATTAATTCATGTGAAAATACCAAATATTTTTAGAAATTATTTGTACATTCAGCCTTTAATAGAGGTGGAGGGGAAAGATTTTTCAAGACTACAATTGACGTGGAATTTGACTCAAATGAAGAAGCTGAACAAGCCCAAATTCACACTTAGAGTTTATTTCTTCATGTAAGGTTTGAGAGCTGCATAAAAATGGGCACAGCTCTGAAATCTTCTCCCATCATGGAAATCAAAGCGATCCAGATCCAGTTAATTCCCAGGTTCTGTGGCCAGTTTGCTCACACTCGTGGCACTCGGCGATCCCACAGGGACACAGCTCAAAGCTGGGTGCCTGACCCAGGGCCCTGAGCTCCAGTTGTGCTTCAGAGGGAAGCGTGCTGAGAAGGTGGACCTGGAGACACAAGGCTGCTCCTCACCCCTGGGAGGGTGTCCCTTGTTGCACCCAGCTGGGAGACAGGGTCCCTGGGCTGCAGCTGGGGGCCAACCCTCCCAGCCTTTGCTCAGAGCTGGCTGTTGTGACGACTCAAATGAGCATTTCTGCCTGTGGTCTAGCAGGAGCTGCACGCCGAGCTCTCTGTGTGTCCTCGCTGAGGAAACGTTTTCCATAACATACGGAGCTCCAATCTATGTTTATAACAAGGCACGTCACTTCGGAGTACAGCACTTTCCCCCATCTCAGAGAGAAAACAGCCACCCAGGAGATAAAGTGCTACTCAGAGCTACCTCAGAACCAAATGGTTTTCTTCCCAGCGAGATGAAAACGCAGTATGGTTAGGGCTGCCAGCCTGAACACAGAGCTCCATGCAGAATTCATTCCCTTTCTTCCCTTTCACCGGGGCACCTTGTACGAAAGCATCAAAGCACAGTCAGCCGCACCCAGCTGGTCCAGTCCCTTCGCCAGGAACATCCCTTCATCCTGCAGAGCTCGGGAAGTGATGGACAGAGACACTGGCCCTCTCTGGAGCCAGCAGGACACTCTGCAAGCAGGCATTTGCTCTGAGCTCTGCCTGGCCAGATATTTGCGGTTCTCTGGTACCCTCAAAGAGATACTGGTTCCCCTCTCACGCCACTGCTCACACTCGTGGTGTCTCTGCAGGCACTTATCAAGCTGTGCCATCCCTCCACGGGCTCAGCCTGGGAAGAGCTTCCATCTATACTGGCAGGAGTCCTTGGGAGTTCTGCTTTCTGCTGTCCCTTCTCTGCACCTCCCTGAGGTTATGTTGGGAGTTCCACATGGCCCTGAGAGCACCCACTCCCCCAAATAATCTTTTCCTGGCTGAAAAGAACACCTTCCTGCCCTTGGAAGGGTGCCAGTAGCCTCCCATCTCCAGCCACAGCCTGGGATCACCTCTGCTGGCAGCAGCTTTGGGGTGAATCCAAACTCAGGTAAAGTGCTCTTGCTTTTTCCAGGAGAAAGCTCTGGTGCTTCCCTCTGACATAAAAGATGATGGCCGGGGCTCTTCTGGAGTCACAGATGATCCTAACTACAGTTACAGCTCCTATTTTAGCAAACTTAACTTTGGTTCTCCACATAAATCCTCCTCAGGTCCAACCTTCGTGTTCGTCTTCCGTGAGGAAACGTCATTTGTCTCTGTCCTACCTAAAAACAGATGGAAAGGGGTAGAGATGGAGCAGAGTCTTCTCAGTGGTGCCAGGCCAAGAGGCAACAGGCATGAAGTGAAATATGTGAAATTCTACCTAAACATAGCAAGAACTTGTTTGTTGTGCAAGTGGAGGGACAAGGCAGCAGGCTGGCAGGAGAGGCTGTGAACTGTCCAGCCCTGGAGAAATTCAAGCACTGCCTGGACACAGTCCTGGGCAAGCTGCTCCAGCTGGTCCAGATTTGTGGAGGGCTGGATTAGATACCTCCAGAGACAACTGGAGAGATCCCCAGTTAATAATGTTCTGTGATCTGGTCACCTCAGCCAAAAACGTCGTTGTAACTTTATTGACAGGTGCTGCCAACACCTTTCTGTAGCACGTGGACATGCTTCCCCAGCCTTTTGGGAAAAAGCCTGGCTCTCCAGTGAGGCACCATAACCGTGCCCCTTTCCCTGACCCTTAAGCAAAGTCCTCCCTAAACAGAAATCTAGGTCATAGTTTAATTTTCTTTTTTTTTTTTTTTAATAAAGTAATGTCCCAATCATTTTTTTATTTCCTGCATGTGGCAGAAGGCAGAAATCAGGGAGGATGAAAGCCAAACATGGGAGAACTGGGAAGCAGCGTCAGAGCCACTGAGTTACCTCGGGGTTGCTGTCAAATCCATTATTATTCATTACAGTAATCTCCTGCAGACTAATGGACATGTGTCCTATTAGTCCTGCAGTCACCATGGGCAAAATAAAAAGCTTTGGACAGTTCTAGGAAGGGTCTCAGTTTCAAGCCAGTTTTATATCACAGCCTATTTTTGGTCAGTGCTGCTCACTTGGGTCCTCCTCAGAGCTGCTGTTACAGGAACAGAATTTCCTCCTTAGAGATGACCATCTCTTGTTGACTATAGCTCATGCTCTGGGTGATAAAACTGCAGGGAGTTGTATCAGAGTCAGGGTGGAATCCAGACCTGAGCCTTGGTGAATTCAGTGGGGCCAGAGCTTCCTAAGTGGCTGCTCAAACAAAAATATGTATTTGGGAAATTTTATTCAAGGCTACATTCAATCATGTTTCAATATTGGACACTATTTGCTGGTGCTAACATTTTTTTTTTTTCTCAGAAAATAATCTTTTAGCAAAACACATTGTTCTGCAAAGCTTGCTGACCTTGTGCTAATTAACCACACTTTTAGGCACACAGCATAACCTCATGCTAAGCTAAACAATGAGCAGCCTATAAATAAAAAAGAGCTACTGCTAAATTTCACATGTTTGGCTTTAAACTCAAAAGACTTCCACGGGGGTAGGAGGTTGCTTCCCTCTATATTTATCTCTTTTAAATTAACAGAAAGGAAAAAATAGACCCCTTTGCCCTCAGCCTGGAACATAAGGTCAGGATGACAAGTGGCACGGGCAGGGCTGGGGGAGTCTGGCAGCTCGATCATCGCCATGGATGTGCTGGCAGCACCCTGGGCTCAACACTCCATATCCAGCAGGAAATGATATTCCCCTCGTGTCCTGAGTCACTGCCCTGAGATTTGACATCCACGACATGTTTTAAAAAAAAATTAAATTAAAAATAGTATGCTCAGTCTTTCCTGCCAGTTCCTGACATGTGATTGTTAAGAACATCAGGAGAAAAATACTTGCCATTTGTTTCCAGAAGCCCTGGGGAACAGAGACGTGAAACCTGGGAGTGGCTCAGAGGCTTTCCTAGAAAATGGCCCTTGCCATGCAGCCAGATATTCCTTGGATCCCAGGAGCTGCTGCTGGTGAAGGGATGAGGCATCCCCTCAGCCCCGAGCTGTGTCGGGGGGTCTGTTCTGGCCTCTCTCTCCAGGCACCACTGACGTGCTCGTGGTGACACGATGGAAGCTGTCTTTGGGCTGAAGGGAACAGAGACCCTCAGAGACCCTCTTGGCGTCCCTGCTCTCCTCTGCTCTTCCCGTGGCCCTGCTTGGCTCTAGCCAGGCTGAGGATGGACCATATCCACAGGGAAGCTGGCACAGAACCTGCCAAAACATGGGGATGCTGAGCTGAGCCTGCCCGGAGCTGGAGGACAGGTGGTGGCTCAGATGCCATCCCAAGGCAATGCTTTATCTTGGATTTCTAAATTATGAACCTAGGCCTCCACAAATGGCTATTTTTGTCTCTCTAATGGGATGGGGAGGCCCTGGCACAGGGTGCCCAGAGCAGCTGTGGCTGCCCCTGGATCCCTGGAAGTGTCCAAAGCCAGGCTGGACGGGGCTTGGAGCAACCTGGTGTGGTGGAAGGTGTCCCTGCCCATGGCAGGGGTGGGATGGGCTTTAAGGTCTTTTCCAACCCAAACCATTCCATGATTTTATGACGTTTGGACACTGAAGTGTCCCAAATGCTAGAGCAACTGACAAAGAAACTATTAGAAAGTGGATCCTGTTTTGATAAACCTGATTTTGGTGTTAAAATAATTTTTCACCTGTAAACCTTGACTCAACCTCAGTTGTAAATCCAAGGTGGCAGGTCATAAAGGTCACTGGTAAAGCAGGGAAAGAGAGGATGGACATGGACTGAGGGGTCTTTGACACTAGTTACAAACACAAATGAAAGCTAACATAGAAGACAGTGACTTTGATGGTCTCATCCCTGAGAGGAGCCAGGGAGTAGCAGGGCCCCTGAACACAAGTCTCACATCCCTTGATGGAAAGGTGCATGGTGGGATTTTTCCAGAAGCATCCCAGGTTGGTCTTCCTGCCTGCAGGAGCCTGTGGTCATCCTGCTCTGCCTGCAGGAGCCCATGGCCATCCTGCTCTGCCTGCAGGAGCCCGTGGTCATCCTGCTCTGCCTGCAGGAGCCCGTGGTCATCCTGCTCTGCCTGCAGGAGCCTGTGGGCATCCTGCTCTGCCTGCAGGGGCCCATGGTCATCCTGCTCTGTCTGCAGGAGCCTGTGGTCATCCTGCTCTGCCTGCAGCCATGTGAGGGCCATGAGAGCCCGGCCGTGAGCCATTGGTCAGGTCCTCTGGCCTGCTGAGCTCAGCAGCAGCACAGCAAGGGGGAAGCTGAGAACGCTGAGGATTATCTGATGAACAAGAAGCATCAACTGCATTCTTGGATCACCTCCGGGTTGACGCCCCTGGCACAATTTTAATTGCTGAAGATGCAGCCACACCACGTGGATCTGTTGCAAGGACTGAGAAACTCGAGGACTCTGCTTTTTTTTTGTCCCTTTCTCTTGCTCATCAAGGAGTGCTTGCTGCACTGGGCCGAGGTACAACATCACTGCTGTGCCTCAGGCACCCGGCTCCAGTGGAAAAACCCAAGAAATTCATACCCATGTCATGCCGAGCTCCATCAGCCTGTAAATAGCAGTGATGGCCCCGAAGAGCCCAGGGGAATGGGAAATAAAGATTCCTTCCCCTGGATACTACTGGGCTAAAACGCATCATCCAAAGGCCCCGCTGTAGGGCGAGATTCCCCCATGGGGCTGCAGATGAGGATGTTGAGTTTGAGGCTGCTTATTGGCATTTGGAAGGAATTTGTTCCACCACTGGAAACTTTTGTGGCCAAAGAAGTTAGAGGGGGGAAAGCCAGTTAAACTTTGGCCTTTTTCTATGGAGGGTAAACTTAGAAACATGACTTAGATGCATAATTTAGAAACCCAAGATAAAAGTCAAGCCAGCTGCTTACCCCACAGCTTTTTTTTTATGATTATTGCTTACCAGGCTTAGCCACAGGGCCTAAGTGCATGTTTGGAGTGCAGACTTTTCTGGCTGAGCCATGAAACCCACCAAGTGTAATTTTTGACCATGTAATTCATCCTCCCTGAACAGATTCAAAACCCAATGAAGCAGGAGGGAATAGGATATGAGTTGCAAAGCATCTTTGTGCACACAGGCTTTGGTGACCAGTGATACCCGTGTTATGGTGTGATGAGATTTGCCAAGGGATTTTGTGATGAGAGAATATCAGTGGATGATAAAGCTGAAAGCCTTGACACACCAGAGGAGCTGTGTTTGTGTATGGACACTGAAAATCAGTTTGCCACTCATTTTGTCCTGGTCTAAACTAAACCAAAATTAATGCCATGGTCTCATCTCACCCTAGATCGGCTTCTAGTTAACAGCTCTGAATAATTCAGGAGAAAGCCTCTCTCCTGCCAGTTCCTGCTGCAGTCAGCACCTCCAGCCCCTTCCGTGTGCACAGCCCTGGCTCTTCGCTCCTCTGGCAGACACTGCCTACCCTGGGCAGGGGGACACTGCTGTGTAAAAATGAGATTTCTGCCTGCTGCACTGGTTAGACACTTCCATGGGATAAAGGGAAAAGGGAAAATCCAGCTGCTCTTCATCATGTTAGGAATAAACTCCGTTGGTTAGTGCAACGTGCAGCTTTCATAAATTCATTGCTGCAGTTAGAAGTCTCTCCTACTGAATGAGGTTGTGGTTAACAAGACAAATTATGAAAACCTGTGCATTTCCACAGATGCAAATCAATCGTGGGACACTCTCCTGCTCCGTGCTGCTCCTCGAGCATCTCTTGTGACAAAGAAGTTTTCTGCAAACAGAGTTGCAAGAGCATGTTGAGATGTACTGAAATATCCCCAGTCACATTTTGCACGTGCCTGACAAGGGTCAGGCTTTTCAGCCATTTCATCCCGCTCTCACACACTGTCCCAGCTTCCAACAAGGAAATATTGAAACCCTGGCTTTGTTCGGACTTCTGTAGGCATGGAGAAATTGATCTCCCCAGGGTTCTGGGCACTGTAATTAATTTGTTCTCTTTCTAATGTTAAAAACTATGTTGTGATTTCGCTGTCCCAGACAGACATCATGGAAAAAATGGTGCACGTCCCTGATCCCATCTCTTAATGGATTAAAATAGACTTGGAGGTACAAGGTAAGAGCACAAGGCAGTGAATCAGACCATGCGCAGGTTCTGCTGGTTTCCATTTGCACCCCTTGAGCAGAAGCCTGAGTCCCTGCCACAGCACAAGAAACTTCATGCCAAGATCTTGAAATGACTGTTCTAACATCTCTCCACGGTGATCTGCACAAATCCAGGCAGTCAGAGCTGCTGGCAGGCAGGTACCACTTGCTTTCCTCACTGGGACTCAAGGGCACTCCGGCCAGGATATGGGGAAGCCAGGGAAGGGTTTCTGCCAAG
Organism: Mohoua ochrocephala; assembly: GCA_013398855.1. Lineage (NCBI taxonomy): Eukaryota > Metazoa > Chordata > Aves > Passeriformes > Acanthizidae > Mohoua > Mohoua ochrocephala. The sequence goes on from VZTA01028646.1 coordinate 33,332, forward strand.
CTGTTTGCCAACTGGTTGCCCCCCAGAACCTTCTTGTGCCTGGAGCTGTTGCTCCAGAGGGGCAGGACCTTGCACTCCTTGTTGGAGTTTCTGTGGCTCCTGCCAACCCATTTCTCCAGGCTGTTGAGATGCCCATGGATGGCAGCACATCCATCCGGGTCCATGAGCCATTCCTCCCGGTTTTGTGCCACCTGCAAACTGGCTGAGGGTGCTCTCTGCCCCGTCATGCATCCCTCAGGTCATTAAGGCAGAGGTCTGGGCAGCACACTGAAGTATTTCAGCCTTCTTGGTGGTCCAGGTGGGTTCTGACGAGCTCGGGGTGGGATTTCTGGGTACAGTCGGGAGCTCAGCTTCCTTTTAAAAAGCCTGAACACTTGCAAACACTGGTGTTAAACTGGGGCTGTTAGATTTGCAAGTACAAGCACTTCAGAAGTGCCAGCATTAAAGTTTCATATCCAACTTAAATCAGTTCTCTCAGCTGTTGTTCACTGGCTCGCAGACGCTTTTCCCCGGAGCAGACAGAGCTCAGGAATGTGTGGTTAATGCGTGGTTTGACATGACACTGCCTTCTGCTGCAGAAGTGGGTAATGGGCCCAAAAACTGTTCTCACCAGCTAGGCAAGGACTTCCTCTGGACCATAGTTTCTTGTCCCCAGGTGGTGCCAGGACAACTCTTTGTGGGGCCAGGCTGTCAGACTGGTTGTGGACATTACCTGGTTTAAAAATGCATAACAAGGAAGAAGCAGCCTACTGTGTTGACTTGGTATTAAGTGCTCCTCTAAAGATTAAAGCAAGGGTTCCTCTCAAAAACTGGATAAACTTGCAAAAGAACTGAAGCTGAAATAAAGCTGTGATAAGCCATGCCCTTGTCTAACTTTTGAGTGGGTGACTTTTTTTTTGGAGCTACTAATGAAAATAAGTCCAATGGCCTGCGACTCACTTTCGACGACTCCACTTCATTTAGGGACCAGTTAGCAACAGATCGATGTAAGGAGCAGCCAGCATGTGTCATTGCCAGACACCTCATCCCCGTGGAGATCTCCTGCCAATGCCTTGTTTGCAGTGAGATCAATGACCTGGCAGCTCACCTTTAGGCTCCGTGGGAAAGTAATCGCAGGAGGAAGCGTGGGGAGGTCTGCTTTTGTCAGGCAGGCTCTGGCAGGTTGTCAAACTGGCAGCTCCCAAGTGCAGGTGAGGGAGAAGGTGCTCAGGCTGGTTTCCTGTGGAAATGAGGCTGTTACCATCAGACTGAGACCAGGTTGGCCCAAGGGACCGAGCAGGCTGCAGGAAAGAGCTTAAAAAAACAATCAAGTCCGCTAAACTTTGTAAGAATAGAGAAGCACACAGAGAAAAGTGATGTTGTTGGTGCTGGCACAGAGGGAAAGACTGGGAGAACTTTTCTCCTAGACATTGCCTTCATCAGATGCTGCTGGCCATGGATGTACTCACCAACTAATCCATGGGAATGAAGCTCCAGGGAGCGGCTTGTGCAGTCCTCTGGCTGGGTGACACTAAAGGAAGAGAAGAGAGACACATTTTCTGTGGTTGTCGTGGGTGACATGAGAGAGGAACTGATGAAAGGAAAGCTCCGGGAGAGGAGGAGAGCAGAACTGAAGTCGTTTTGGAGAGAGCAGAGCTCTATGATCGTGTATTGTAGGAGGTTGGCTGGACCTGGGGCTGTAGCAGTGCAAGAGGTGCAGCAATGTGTGACTGTCTGCAAGAAACCAGGCTACATGAATTCTTTTTTATCATTTTCATAGCTCCCCCAGTAACTTTTGTGCCACGGATTAATGTTTTTGCAGAGAAAAGGATCAGAAAGCTGGGCGAGTTGTTCATGGGTCTTCCTGCATCAGCAGAAATACATCTCACGTTCGGCCACACTTGGCAAACCAAGTTGTGTTTAGCCTGTAGCTAGAAATGTTTATAATTTGTTTTAATATTTATAATTTGTCCCTGAAAACTGCACTGAGTATGTCATCACGCTGGAAAGTGTTCAGCTGGTGTCAGCTGAAGTAAGGGAGGTGGGCAATTATCTTGCAAGGAGTCTGTGCGTTCAGGTATTAAAACACCCACCACTGCTGCAGTCTGGTCCCTGTGAAAGGCTCAGCTGCTTTGCAGTCTATTTTTACAACTCCTTGGGGTCAAATCATCTCTGCAAAGCAGGATTTAATGAGAAGGACTGACCCGTTCTGCTCCTCCTGCTATTCGACAATGACATTTTACCCAGCTTGTCTTCTCCTCGGAAGACAAACCATTCGTCAGGCCCACTTTGTAAAATGGGTATTTCCATGAGATTGCCATGGCACCCCGGGGGGTTCCAAAGGCCTCTCACAGAGAAGGATTTGCCTGGCACTTGTGTTCCCTCACTAGCCAGCCCTGTCCCACAATGTCATGGCATCAATGCAACCAAGCCATCGGCCACCCTTCTCCACCTCAGGAGCCTGTGCCAGGAGAGGAGAGCAGAAACATTTCTCCAAGCAGAACACGTCCAACCCAGTAAGTTCACCAGGGAAAGGTTGGTCAGCAGCTGGGTTTGGGGCAGCTCCTCAGGATCCCCACCAGACAACTCGCTCTGAAACCCAGTCTTCCAATATCCTGGGAGGAATGGGACCATGCAGGCACCGTGAGTCTGACTTCACCAGTGCACTAAGCCTGGGTCTGAGGGCTCCGTGGCTCCTCTTATGGCCCAGCATTTTGCAGCCATCACAAAAAAAGGATGGGGAGAAACAGGGTGTAATTCCAGCAAGTCCATGAACTTCTCCAGTCAACGACAGATAGGAACGTCTCTTACTCAAAGCTCCGAGCGCTTGGAGGTATCCCTCCTTGTTCTAGCAGGGGAAAGAAATGTTCTTGCTAAAAATGGGGGCTGGGGTGGAATACACAGAATCATGAAATTTTAGAATCATTTAGGTTGGAAAAGACCTCTGAGCCCATCGAATCCAACAGCCGCCCCAGCACTGCCAGGGCCACAACTAAAACATGTCCACAAGTGCCACATGCACGTGGCTTTGAAATCTCTCCAGGGATGGGGACTCAATCACTACCCTGGGCAGACTGTATCAGTGCTTGACAACCTTTTGGACGAAGAAAATTTTCCAATATCCAACCTAAAACTTCCCTGGTGCAACATGAAGCTATTTTCTCTTGTCCTATTGCTTGTTGCTTGGGAGAAGAGACCAACACCCCCCCAAACCTGCCCCTAAGCACCTTCTAGCCTCTCAGGACACTTGCATTTGAACCTTAGATTCATCTTGAGTCAAAAGGAGAACGCCCAGCACAAACCTTAAAACAGCCTGGCCAGGGGTCTGTGTTCTTCTTGCCTCAAACACTGAGCTCCATTTTCCTCCAGCTGTGACCGGTGCCATCAGATTGTGGTGGCAGCTCTCCATTTCTAGTAGTCAATTTTGCTTTATGAGATTGATCCCTTCAGTATTTTGTTTTCTGCCATTACTGCAGAGAGCAATGATCAGAATATTTAAAATATTAGACTGCAGCTTTCCTGTAATAGCCAAGAAAAAGCAAATCTGGAATACCGGAAGGTAATGGCAAGGTGGTTGGATGTTAGGGTCTGTTCGTGGTAGGCAGAGTTCATGTTCCTGGCCATGACTTGGTTTATATTAGGCAGAGAAATTGAAGCTTTGTTATAAAATTTGAAGGACTTTTGGTTCTGAAAGACGAAAAGTTTCTTCTAACTCCATCTACCCCGAGAAAATATATTCTCCCCAGCATTTTGTGCTCCCTGCCCAAGCAGACAAATCTGAAGTTACCGAGACCGTGACCTTTGTAACTGCTTGTGGCAGCAGATTGCAGCCCGAAAGCAACACTCATCCAGGGAGATGCACCTGAATGTTTTCATTTTCTTTGGTAATATGTTTGCATTGCAAAATCATCCAGTCTCATCTATTTATGGTTTATGGCTTAATACGGCCCAGGTTTATACCGTCTGAGTAATTACCAGGATTTGCTCTGTGAAGCAGAGAAGTTCTGGGCAGACATTTTAATTTCCATCAGCTGTCATACCCTGGGAAGATAATTAAACACTCTTCGTTTTCCATTTTAAATGGTATACAAAAGCTGGACATTAAACCCAGAGAGCTTTCCAAAAGGGAACATGTGGGTAGCTTCAAACTTTCCTTTGGCACCTAGCCACCAGCGAGGGTCAGCCCGAGTTCACCATTTCCCATTGTGTAAGGCTATTTGTTTAACATTTCTTTTGTCTGAAGTGGCCTTGTCAAATGAGATCTCCACATAATTTTCGTTTGGCCCTTCACTCACATCTGAGCTGTCACTCCCGTGGAAGCAGTTTGACTTTGAGCTTAACAGAAATGTAGGCATGAGTAGACAAAGCTTTAAGAAATCCACATCATTTTTCAGCTTAATCAGAAAGGTATCCTTAAAAAATGGAGTAGGCAGCCCCAGAATCTCATGGTGTAAAAATCCAAAGACACTTCCAAGGCCCAAGGTTCAAGAACTTGGTTCACTCTGCCACTGCAGACAGGCTGGGCCCCGAATTTCAATCTCTGTATTTTCTAGTTAAAAAAGTAAGCCTCACATTGTTTTGAGCGAGGGACACATCCTTCTTCACATCCTGTCCTGCATGGCATTGCTGAGCGGGGCTGAAAGCCTCCCCTCCTCCAGCGTGAGGCCGCCACACGTTGTAGGTGCACGTCATCCCCAGCGCCCTCGGGGTCCCTCTGACACGGTGCATCCATGTGTTTGCTCTCTGCCATGCAAGGACATCCCCCGAAACAAATTAATGTCATCTCCTGGCAGGTCTGTGCTCCAGGATTTAGCTGGGGACTGGAACTGCAGTCGCTGTTGCCATTCTAGTTAATCCTCCTCGGCTGCAGTTGCAGTCCAAGATTTCCAGCTGGGCACGTAGCTGCTTGTGTACCTGCTCACCCAGCTGGTATTGAGCCAGAATGGTGGCATTTGCTCTTATTTTAAATCTAAATTAAACGCAATATGGAGAGGGATGTTGCTGAGCACTTTTAAACTTATAATTACAGGTGATATCACAGAACACTGTACAGATCCACCTCTACTGGTATTCAATATGTAAATGAAAGAGACCAAGTTGCTGTTGACACAGAACCACACGGGCTGGGAAGGGCCTCCAGAGGACCCCTACTCACTCCCACCTCCTCATCGGTGCAGGTGCAGTGAGTTGCTTAGAACCATGTCCAGTTAAATTTTGGATAACTCCAAAGATGGAGCTTTTACTGATGTCGGTCTTTCTCTACCCTCATGGTAGAAAATTCTCTTCTTCTATAGAGCTGGAATTTTAATCTGACACGTACAACAAAAGGAAAAAGCATCAGCTCTAGCTGCATATAGATGCTACACTCATTTCTTGTGTGGTTTGTGAACCCCTCAACATTTCTGCTTCCTCCTTAGCATTTTCCCTCTGCTAACAAAATTACATTTCTCTAATCGTCTCCATTGTCCATATGCCCCATTTGTGTCCTGGAAACTGCCAAGGTTGTGTCTCATTTCAATTTCTTGTTGGCCTTGCTCAAAGGCCAGTTGCCATTGTATGGAAGTCCGGTATATTTAAAATAATCAATTACAGAGAATGACACAGTTCCAGCTGCCTTCCAGAAGGCTCCTTTGGCAGGAGTCAAACACTGCAGCAGGAGCACACACAGGGCTGCCTTCTCACGGGTCAGTGCATAGAACATAAATTGGTGCATGGGATGTAAACGCCCCCAGTGGGATCCCCTGCCAGCCCTACACCACACCCTGAAAGCTCTACCCTCTCAGGGCCGTGTCCTGCTGCTGGCCCCGGTGGGTCGCTGCCGCTCTCGTTTGCTCGTGTCCCTGGAAAGGAGGGGGACACGGCTTCAGAGGGTGCCCCGCGAGCTGGGAGTGACAGAGCACACTCTGCACGTCGCAGCACATCCCGTCACTTATGTGTCTGTCACCTGGAGACACGGAGCTCCTCCTCAGAGGGACCCTGCAGGCCCAGCACCCCAGCACTGCACTGCAGGATGAAAGGGAGCTCCGGATGGGAGCGATGCTTCCCCTTTGTGTCTCCCTTCGCTCCCAAGGCTCTGAGTTTTCCTGAGTGTGATCACCAGAGTGGCCCTCACTGCCTCACACGGCACTGCAGCAACACCTTCCCGATGCTCCACCTAATCTGCTGCAGCCTTCCAGCACAGCACACGTCCAGCGTCAGCAGAGATGGGTGTCCCCCAAAGGAAAGCTGTCTGAACTGGTAGGAGATGAATAACTCGGTGTGATCACAAGAATTAACGACACTAAACACGTCTCCGAAAGGCTCTGGGCAAGGCCCTGATGGTCACAGACATTCCATGAGCTGCTCTTTGCCACAATATTGTTGGTTTTGATATCCTTAGGGAACAGAAAATAACGCAAATTAGTTATATCTTTACAACAAAGATATTTAGCTCTTCCCTGTTCTCCTATCCCTCTCTGGGTGATACATCTCTAGCTATACAGTATAAATCAGAAAATCACTACCTTTGGCACCTGTAATTGGAAAGGTTCTTCCTCTAACGAAAGGAGACAATTCTGAAATGGTGCCCCATGATGCTAAAGAGCTGCTGTTTCTACATTTCTGCAGTGGGAGACACTGGGAAACTTGTAAATGAACAGATATTTCAAATTTGAGAGTTAAATGAGGAATACATATTATTTCAATGAGATTTTAAAAATACTTTTTTTTAGTTACTCATGACGTTGTGGAAGAGCTTTGAACAACCCCTTCCCCACTCCAAATCCCAATGGCACCTTCCAAAAATGACGTGGAGCAACAAGGAGGATTCAGACTTCAAAAATCTGAAAACATCTGAAATTGCCGTTGAAAAGGAAAGATTTTATTCTTCGCTTTTTCAACGGGGAAAAATAAAATATGATGCTGAAGCAGATCTTGAACGTAGCACATTTTTCATTTAACGAGGAAAACCAGGCAATAATTTCCATCCCAGTGGAAGAAGTGCAGCTCTCTGCACAGTGCTCTCAAGCAGGCCCCCTCTGTGTTAGCATGCACCGCAAGCTGTAGCTATTTTAATGCTTTTTAGCTTCGGCATTCCTACATGGCATTGAAAGCTTCCGGCTTTCCACGAAACTAATCTGTCCTTTAATGAGGTAGCTGTCTAGAATGCATATTCCTTCCTATGCTATCAGATAGGAAGTTGGGAAATGGAACAATAAAATACACATAAACTGGACCAAAGACGAACATCCTGCAAGGCTCTGCCCATGTCCAATGTGGCAAACTGTTCCTTCTCTTTCCACAGTTGTTTTATTATTCTTTGCTTTTTTTTTCAGGGCTGAGCACAAAATCTGGTCACCTTCCTGGTTCTCCATCTATGTGACTTTGCCTTTTAAGAAGATATATTAATGAATATCATTAAGCTGGCACGCCCTGAAGTAATATTAAGCTACTTTAAATATATTCCCCCTAATATACCAGCTGGTTTCTGTGAAGAAAAGATTCCCTTCAAGAGATTTCCTTCTAGAGAAGAAATATCCTCTCATTTGCCCCACTCCTTTACCTTTATAGTTAGACTATGTGTATTTTCAATTTGTCCAGCATTCTCCTGCTGCGACCTTCACCACACTTCCTTCTCAGATCAGAGTTGATGGCTGGGTCTGCTTTCACTCAGCTTCCCACAAGGCCATAACTCTGCTGTGGTTTTGCTCTCAGAAAGCAGAAATCCCACCTGGAGTTCCAGGGAGGTGCCATTGCCATTGCAGACTACCAGTTGCATTTTCCCTTCAACCCTCAGATGATCCTTCCATGGGTAAGCTGAGCTTCAGAACATGAAATTACTAACAAATGGGCATTTTGCACACCCAAATGGGCGTTTTCTCTTCTTCCTGGTAAGGAATTGCTGCAGCATTGGATGAGAAAGCGATAGCTGGTGGGTCCCTTGGGAGCCCCCCTCGCCACATGTGTGTGGTTCTGTAGAGGTTTCCCCAGACTGTCACCAGAGAAACTCCTGGTTCTGTATGGAAACGCAGTGGGGCAACGAGTGAGGGCTGAGGACTGAATCCACAGGGGTTTTTATTTTGGAAACCAATAATTTCCCAATTATTAAGCTAATTCTCATCTCCCTTACTTCATTCCTGGCCATGCGGCACCTGAAACATCTTCCTCAGTTTTCACTGACTTCTCCTTCCTTCCGTGGCTCACTCCTGTGGGACTGTGCCTGTCTGGAGAGCAGAGCTCCTGCCCCATCCTCGCAGGGAGGCCGCTGCCATCAGCTTTTCTCCTGATGCGAAGTGACTGTGTCCTTCTGGGGGGTCGTTCACGCTTATGCTTCCATGCATCCAGCTCCAGGGCCTTAGGAGATGCTAAAAAAACCTCTTCTCCAGACAGCACAGCTTGGTTGGGCTGGGCCAACCCAATGTGAATCGGGCCAGCCAAATGTGAATTGGGCCAACCAAACGTGAATTGGGCCAACCCAATGTGAATTGGGCTCCACTGACTGCAAGCAGAGCCAAGGCAAAGCTTTCTAGTGTGGCTGTTCAAATCAGGCAACGAGATCACCGTCCCTCTGATGAGTGTCCATCACCTGCCCAGCACTCATCCCAAGCTGGCTGTTCAGCTTTGGTCGCTGCAAAGAGGTGGGAATTACACCTCAGCTCACTGCAGGAAAGGACAGGATTTTGCCATGATCCGGTCAAAAATTTATTTTAACTGCCTGTAAACCTAGGGCAGAGTGCTGCTAGCAACAATTCAGGATAAAAGTCGCATTGTGGCCCTAAGGATTAAAGGAACTAAATTGTACTAAAGTATTTAATTTTGGTGACAGACTTGACATCAGCCCAACAGGTGGTTTAGTAATAGAATCATTGAATATCCCCAGCTGGAAGGGACCCACAGGGATCAGAGACTCCAACTCCTGGCCTTGCACAGACACCCCAACAATCCCACCCTGGGCATCCCTGAGAGTGTTGTCCAAATGCTCCTGGAGCTCTGGCAGCCTCGGGGCTGTGTCCATTCCTTGGGGAGCCTGGGCAGTGCCTGACCCGTGAGGGACTGCAAATACACCAGGACATTAACAACATCATTTGAGACTTCGAACACTGCAGCGATAAAGCCAGTTCAATGTGTAATTTTATGAAGAGATTCTCTCTTTGGGTCTCAAAATGTGCATGTCTCTGTCAATTCTTCTCTTTGCAAATGAAATTTTTTATCTTCGCATCAATTTCTCCCACCAGCAGGTTTCAAAGAAGGATGTTCACTTATCTAAACACTGAAGCTGGTTTGGGCACTTGCCAGCTTCGAAGGCATCGTGTTCATTATCCACTGGACTGCTTTGAAGGATGCCTTTCTTCTCAAATACTACATCCTTTAGAGGCACATTTTTTATTTATATTTTATTGGGTCTTTATTTCTAGAAGTTTCTTTAGCCCCCCAGTAGCATCCAGAGGAAATTTTGTGGCAGGGATGAGGTAAATTAAAACCAACTATCAGAAGGGAAGGGTTGTTTTCGCTAGTGAAATCAGCAAATGCCTCTGTCAGGAAGCTCCACATGGAGACCTCAATTTTTGCCCTTTTCCTGCCACACTGCCCCTGTCTGTGGGACAGTCGATACTTGTCCTTCAGCATCTGTGCTATAATTTTGATGTGACTGTAATTCTCTATTCCTAGGGTTCCAGGAAGGACAGTTGCTCCACGTCAAGCAGGAATACTGTGTTTCCTTAGACAGCACGTTTTACTCCCTGGGCAGTGGCCACGAGAGATGCCGGGGAACAATAACGGGTAGCGCTCAGGACACTTCTGGTCTGGCCCAGACGAGGTGCAGCATCCTGGGGCCATGGGAGGCAAGACTTCATTTTCCCTTTTAGCTGCAGATAAAGAAGCAACAGCACATTGCAGCCCCAAGGTGTGCCCAAACAGGAGCTCCAGAAACCCAGGCAGCCCCCTCACAACACGGACACAACCAAGAGTGCATCTGTTGCAGGGCTGGCAAGGGAGCTTTTCGATCTACCAACCTTCCCTGCAAACCTCACCCTACAGATGAGCTGTAGCTGCCTTCCAGACTCAGCTGCCGGAGGTGCCCTGTCCCGAGGATTCACATCTGCCTCTCGTTCTGCCCTCTGCGACTCAGAAGAGCTGCTGCCAAAGTGTCTCTGCTCACAATCTGCAGCCCACGTGGAAACGGGAGCTGTCAGAGCTGTCTGCAGGGAAAACATGCCTGCTCACATTTCGCCGGGCTTTACTCATTCCTTTTGAGTCACTGCTCCTTCGGGCACTGCTCTGCACCAACGTGTTTGCTCTGTCAGCAGCTGAAAGGAAGGCACGGGTAGGTTCCTCCGGTGCTGGGTGATCCGAGCCTGGAGTTTTACTTACACAGCGCAATATTTCTTCATTAAGATCACTGTGAAATCCTGATGCCAGCCAGATAACAGTTGCTGAACTGAAGTCACTGCAGACAGGGAATTTTCATCCTTTCCCTAAGACACGGCTTTTCTTTATTTTAGACATAGTTTTTTCACTGTGACGTCTTTCATGACATCAGTGTGGATATTGTCTAAAGAACTGAGTAGGAACATCAGATGATGTAGAGGTCACAGTGTGTTTTGGTGGTTGAATACAAAGTTTGGAGTTTAAGAGTTGAAATCATCTTCTCGGGAATATTTTGCCTGGGAAACATTTGACAAGTGAAAAACTACCATAGATGACTGATAGACTTGGTCCAGTGTAGATTAACTTTATGAAATTCATATGAATAATTTGTTTCTGTAATTTTAGATTTCACCTAAATCTCTGCCACTGTGCAAAAACCCTGAATGATAACATCGCTCAGGAGCATGACACAGGACTATTTTGCCATCACTTTTAAAGATAAAAAATATTAAAATATGTGAAGTAACACGAGCTTAAACCCAGTAACATACAACAGAAAATGGCAGTGCTTACTAGCTAGAAACAGAGAATTTTCAGCAGTAAAACAACACCTTCTTTCTTGTGACCCTGTCTGGCAACCTCTGCTGTGAACAGAACTATTGATCCAGGGAGGGTGTTGTGCTCAGAGGCTGGGATTCAGCCTCCCTGTGTGCAGACAGCTCTGCTCCCAGCCTGCTGCCCAGCAGGGCTCCAGCCAAGTGGAGATGACCTTGCAGTTCACAGCCTCTGTGTCTTCTGACAGATAAGCCCAGGCCCAGCCCAGACACTGGTTTCCCTTTCAGCTGCACATGTACAGGGGCTTTCTTCTGCATCATTTCAAAAACTCAGCTCCTCTCTCTCACATTGATCCAGATTTCAGGCCAGTTTTCACTTGCCTTTCAACCTTCTTATCATCTGCAGCTGAGTCATCTCCCTTGTTTCCTGTAGTCTGGATTAATTCCTTCTTTGGCAGATGGGATTTCCACTCCCACTCTTCCTCCACAGGCTCCTCGAGCAAGTCATCTTGCTTTTCTGCCTCAGCTTTTCCATCTCTAACAAGCGAACCAGGACACTTTCCTTCCTTGGACCAATTTTGAGAACAAATCCAGTTCTGTCTATAGAATACCGTGATGATTGCCACTGAAAACTGCGTAATCAGTGTAATCCATAGTGTGCTCTCACAAGGGTATCCACGAATAAAGAGATTCATTGTAACCCTCTTCCCAGCCAACTACACCCCAGGAATGGAGAGTTACAGTCACATCAAAATTATAGCACAGATGCTGAAGGACAAGTATCGACTGTACCACAGACAGGGGCGGTGTGGCAGGAAAAGGGCAGAAATTGAGGTCTCCACGTGGAGCTGAGGATTTGTGGGGCTCAACCCGAGCTCATAGAGAAGGAGGAGGAAGAGAAGATGCTAAATGGACCAAACACAGACACCTGGTTTCTGGGACAGAAGCGACAGTGGTGGAGAATAAAGCTTGGAGGCGCTTTTAGCACCTCATTCAGGAGCCGACCTGAGATTTTAGTAGCCAGCCCTGTAAGTGCCCTTCCTCCACAGCCCTGGTCACACTACAGTGACAGAAAACAATCTCCCAGGGAAATCCACAGAGCTGCAGAGTGCTGAAGTTAATGAAAACATCATCCAGCTCTCCACCTGGCACTTGGACTGTGCCAATATTGACCAAATCCCTGATGGTGTTAAATAGAGTCCCTTTCATTTGCAATGCAAACAGGTAAATATTAACGCTACCTCTAATAAGACCTGGAGAATGCACACACCGAGCCCTGCTCATTATCCTCAGGCACGGCCTGGAGGGTACAGAGCAACGGAGAGGATGTGCTCTGTCTCAGCTAACTCAGACCCACCTGGAAGAAAGCTGAAAGCAGAAAGAGCTCTCAGCTTATGCTGGACACAAGCTCGTGCATTGGAAACGATACCAGAATGCTCTGTATTCATGCTTCATCTGTATTTTCTGAGCTCAGAGTGAGGTCTGAACAGCTCTCCCTGCAGTGATGGGTGTGTGAGGACACTGCAGGATGGATGTGCCTGAGGAACCTCCCCATCCCTCCCTGTGCTGAATGGGACCAAAGGACACCTGAACTCCCTCGGCTTCCAAGGATGCTTTAATTTATTTTCATCAAACCAAAGAGGACACAGCCCTCCACACTCTTTGTATACATTCTTTGCTATGAGTACGGACTCCTTCTTTGGAGAGTAAATAAAATATTTACAGTCTATAAATCTAGGAGAATTGTTTCTCTTTCAGTAGCAGATCGACTTCCCTGGCCTGCTGCAGGGCAAATTGAGCATCGGTCTCCAACTCATCTCCTAGCCTACAAGATTTATGCATTTTTAGAGCATCTTGGAAAAGATTTGGCGATTTGCATATGATTTTTTTTTTGCCAGAGAGGATACTGAGGGCTTCTCCTACAACACAAATTATATTCTGTAACTATTGTTCTGAGAGTCTTTTGTAACGCAGCTTTGTAGGACGCAGACTTTCTTTTGTTGGCTTCATTTACACCTGCTGTGTTTTACGGGCTCTGCACCACTCACATTCCCGAATCATTTGCATTATTCCTCATACCCTTTTGGCTGAGAGGAGCGCTGGGTTTTACATAGCACTTCACTAGCACCTTGAAACAAATCGTAAGGCTTGGGATTTGTGCCTTCAAAGTGCTCTTCAAATACAGCCGAATACAGCTTTGCACCATTGGGGTGAGGAACCAAGAAGAGTTTATTCCTGTTTCACTGGAAAGCGAGTGGCTGAAGCGACGCTGTGTCCCCATGGACCCAGAACATGCCCAGGTAGGACATCAGTGCTGGCCCCCACCATGCTGAGGGAAGAGCATGGTGGAATTGGAAATGGTTAGTCACATTCAAAGGAGCCCTAATGCTGCTTTGAACCATAGAAACACAACCTTTGGCGTGTTTCCACGCAGTCTCAGAAGTCATTGGGCCGATTTTCTCCCTGTCCAACACCATGGAGTTGGGTGAGGCTGAACCTCCTCCAGTGCTTCTTTGGTTGTACACACAAATGGGAGTATGTGTGGTGTGCAGGCTCCTGTCTGGTCACAGTACAGAAAACACTTAGATAACACTTAATCCAGTTAAATGGAATAAAACTAATGGGGGCAGCTATTTCCCAAAAGGAAGTATAGGAGCGCAGGTTGCTGCAGAGATGAGTCGAGTGGTCTCGTTCCCCAGCTACTGGGATGTGTGTTAGGACATTTAGGAGCCTGATTTGGTCCTCATTGAAAGGAAAGCAGGAAAACAGTCATCCTCTGCTTTTGACAGCTAGGATGTGCTCGATCTCTTAGTTACTCTGTTTTTTCCTTCATTTAACTGCTCCACCACCAGCTAAAGTCACAAGCATGAGTGTCTGCTAAAGAGTACAAACAGGTCAGGCTTTTTCCTCCACCTTCTGCCCATGAAATCAGCTAATGAAATGTGAGGTCCTGCTCATCCAGACACCTCCAAGCCTGACATGGAGTAGGCCAGCCTAAGGAAGATGTTTGAGGACAGACTGACACCCGCTGAGACACCAAATGCCGTGGCCACTGCTGACAGATGTTGTAGCGACTGAACCAACAGCTGTGGTGGCCAGGGGGTCAGAAGACCCCGGTGTGGGGTTGGCCCGCTGCTGGACCAGCTCCAAGGTTTAAAGACCCCCCTTTATAGCATGAGCTGTAGGTTCAGGTTTGCCACACACCTTTGCAATGCCAACAGCAGGTCACAGAGGCAAGCACAGCCCCGAGGCTGCTTTGCATTTCCTTGCCATAGTTGTGCAAAGGTGGGAAATCTCCCTTTACCATTGCACAGAGGATGAAAATCAAGGGTTTTTAGAAGCCAGATGAAGTGTTCCACCTCTGAACATTAACAGAAGCTTGTTTAAGGATCTTCAAAGCGTTTTCTTTCAATCTGGTTCAATCCAACTTTTCTTTAGCATCGCACCTGGGCCTCTGAGTCACAGCGAGCTCCAGAGACTGGCAGCTCTTTCCCTCTCCAAAAAGCACACGCACGCACAGAGACTCAAAACAAACACCAAACCAGTAACAGATGTTTGCATGGTAGCATACCATAAAAAATGACACTGCCACGGTCCTTGGAGGAAGGTTAATATTTAGTTTGGCGAACAGTTTCTTCAGACTTCCAGGGCAAGAGCAACCTTAGGGAAGATGCCTCTGTAGTTTTTGAAGCCTGGAGCACCCCATCCCACCTGCAGCAGCCTGCAGATGCCATTGGAGATGATGCAGAAAGGTGGCAGCTCTCCTTTCTTCTCCTGTAGCACCATCTTTCAACTCCTTTCAACTCCTACCCCCACCCAGAAAAAGCTGCGTTATCTCTATATTTAGCTGGATCACCTGGGTGGGTATTAATACATACTCCTGCCTCCTGCCCAACTCCTGCCTCTGCTGGGGCTCAGCAATTTAGGGGAGCTGTCAGTGACCCTCAGCTGGTTTTGTAAAAACTACAATTAACATGGACTGTCACAGGCTCAGACTGTGGAGGAAATGTCTCTCTCCTTTTTTCCTGAGGTCAGATTCCCTCCCAGTCCCCATGGTAACTGGTGACAGACATTCCTCTGGGTATCCATCATCTTTTTGCCATGAAAAGCACCATTTGAACCACAGGCAGACTTACAGCTCTCCTCCTTGCAGCAGTTTGTTTTCTGATGGGGGTGACAGGAGACAGGCACCCTACTCAATCCTTTTGGGACCCTGCACAGGGACCAGCAGATTTTCTGTGCAGATCTTCAGAGACAGGTTGTACCAAAGCAGACTCGGGGAGAGTTGGGCAAGACGTTCAACCTTCTCCACATCATCCTGTGGACCTGCTCTGGCTTTCCCCTCACCTCTCCTTGTTGTTCAGCAAGAACACAAGAAGCTGGCGAGAAGACCCCACTTCACAGAGGTCTTTGGACTTTAAAAGAAGAAATATAGTTGAATTTTGTGATAACAAATAACGCAGAACTGCATTTTGCTACTGCCCTTCACTGGTCTGAGAGTGGCCAGAGTGTTTTCATACCATTTTTAACCAAACAGCCTCTCCACAGCCTCTCACTGGGATGTATAAATTTTTGAACTGGACATCGAATCTGAATTTCTAGCTCCATAATAGTCTTCATTGTCCAGACATTATGATGGAAAGTGCATTTTTCCATTCTGCTTAAACATGCATAAGTAACTCCCAAACGATGTGTCATATTTTAACACATTTCAATGGAAATGCTAATTCCGACTCGTCCCCAAACCAACTAAACTTACCTGGAGTGAACTTCTAAGTGATTTGCAACCTGTAATCACCTTGAGTGTCTATTATGACTTTGTGGAAGACTTGCCTTTTTAATGCCTTCTGTTGCCATCCCAGTTGCTCTCTCTGTGCCTAGCCTACAGAGATGATTAAGATGAAACTGCTGGCAATACCCTCCCTGCCTTTTTGTAAGAAACATCCTTCTTTCTACTAACATTTTGCTTCTTCCTCCCAGAGAGAACCTTTTGAGCAGCCTAGGGAGCAAGGGAGTTTGTTTTGATAATGAACTGAAAACCCTTTTTTTTAGTAGTTACTGCTGAAGCAGGAGCATTTCCACAGATCTGCAAGCTGAAAATGACAAGGAGGAAGAAGGACAGATAGACACTAAAAACGTAGGAGAGCAAGAAAGGCAAGACTTTTGACATGTTTATTGAGAGGAAGCTCCCAAAAATGATGAGGAAATTATTGCCCTCCTCAACACCATCCAATTGCCCCCAAGGGTGGATTCACCTCACACGGCTTAGACATCACGACACAGGTGCCTGTGCTCGTGCCAGTTATCCCAGCAAAACACAAGCCTCTGGAAGGTCATTCATTTCATTTCAACACAAACCAGCCTTTGGAGGTCCTCATTTCCCTTCACTGGCTCCAAAGGGATCCACGGAGGACTTGGCTGTAGCACAGACACCTGACTGTGAGACGGCAGGAGAAGGCAGGCAAATCCTAACCCACAGCTCTGCATCGTCAGCTATACATAAAAGCTACAATGAAGATGCATTTGTGATTAATCACACATCCTTGCGAGTTGTGAAATTCCATGTAAGAGTTCCCTCATGAACCATAACACAGGCTGCCTGTCAGCTTAATGTTTTCTGTAAAGGTGTGCAGCAACAATTGCTCCAGAGGAGCTCAGTGTTTTGGACCAAGTTACAGTTTCTAAGGGAATCATAACTTTGCCTTGATTTGAATGCAATTAAATTCTCTGCCATAATAGCAGCATAATGACAAGAATACTTTTCCTTTATTTCCCCAGCTTGGAAATTAAAAGGGAATAACGCACATTGGTGTGTTAGAAGAAGGAAGAGACCTTCAATTCCATACAGACAGCAGTATTCTCAAGTCAGTGTGTTCTCCTTTCTGGTATGAAAAGGGGTGCAGGAAAACCCAATTATATATTTCTTTTTAATGCCCACTTCCCGTGCATGAAAAGCAGGAAGTTGTGCCAGCAGTTAGAACGTGGACTCCTAGCCATGGCTTCTAGCTTTTCTTCTTAGCCCCCTCTGGGCTTTAGGCTACTTACTGAATCCCTACTTGCCTGCCTGAGATGTTGAGACCTGAGACTTGATCTGATAAAAGCTGTGTGCAGGCTGAAGTTTGCACATGGCACACAGTCCCTTGCTGTGATGCTGATAAATGCCCTGGGTAGAGCTTTACAAGTGATGACT
Organism: Mohoua ochrocephala; assembly: GCA_013398855.1. Classification (NCBI taxonomy): domain Eukaryota; kingdom Metazoa; phylum Chordata; class Aves; order Passeriformes; family Acanthizidae; genus Mohoua; species Mohoua ochrocephala. The sequence goes on from VZTA01028646.1 coordinate 50,399, forward strand.
TCACCCATGCCAGTTCTACTGCTCGAAGCCATCCTTCAACTAGTTATGAACTTAGAACGTTGTTTGTTGGGTTTTTGTTTGTTTGTTTGGGGGGTTTTTTGTGCATAAAATACATGAAAAAATCCCCAAATTCTTCATTACTGTTACAGTAACCACTTTTCGCTTTATGTTCTTGCAAGCAGTGTTTTTATGGACTTTTATGGACTTTTTAAAGACTGATTTACATAAAATTTAACAGTGTTTATCTCCTAATGCAGGAGATACGGTTGAGATCTTATCACAGCAAGTAAACTGCTGTTATTGCATTCTGGCACCCTGCCAAGGAACCATTACATGGCCAGTCTTATCTCCTATCACAGCAACTCAACCCTTCCCCAAATAACCAGGCAGCAGAGTGCAACATCCCTGTGTGAAGGATGGCTTCCCAGTAACCCTTCCCATGGGAGCCACGGCCTCAGCGGGCTCCCTTGAGGCATTTGTCACATGGATGTGGTCTGTGATCACCAGCAACCTGCAGGGGTTGGTAGTGCAGAGCCCAAAGCAGTGCTGCACAGAGGGTCTCTGGGTGGGACAGGTGCTCTTTTTGTCACTTAAAACTCTAACTTAAAACTAGGCTTTAACTTAAAACTCTGTGTATTCCTGAGGGAGGTGAGGAGTGGGAATGGCTCTGTGTTTTCCAAACACCTGTGCCAGAGAAGAAATCACCAGTGAGCAGCGTGCCTCCCAAAAGGAGACGCCCACCTTTCCCCAGGAGGAGGCAGAACTCCTCACACAAGTGTTCTTTGTATAATTTAGTGTCAGAATGAGCTGTGTTAAAGCATAAGAGGCTTACAGGGAAAGTCATGCAAGCCTACCTGGTACTGAGAAACGAATGAGCAGCCCAGAAGAAAATGTTCTTGGCTTTTTTGGTGCTAACTCAGTAACAAGCATAATTCAGCCTGTGCTTTGGATCCAGTTCTGCACCTTGAAAGCCCAGAGGGACCTTCTGCTGGTGACCTGAACAGGACCACAGCACCCAGTCCTCACTTGCCTCTCCTTCCCTGGGTTTCCAGACCATATATTGCCTGTTTAGAGAAGTGGCATAATAAAGGGGGGTGGGGTTCTGGCAAACTGGACCTTCAGGCACACAAATAAAAGTCGATCTTGGGAGGCGGATTTGATGATCCTTGTGGGCCCCTTCCCACTCAGAGTATTGTATGATTCTGTGATCTTTGCTGATTTATCTTCTTATAGCACAGGCACATGGCCTATGATTCCAGTCCCAGCACGAAGCACACTTCAGGCTAAAACCCCAGTGCACTAACTTTGGCAGCATCTGTGCTGAATCCAAATGTTGAACAGTTGACAATTAAAGTTCCTGCTTATCCTTTCCTCTCTCAGCCCTTGCCTGAAATGAACAGGTAGCTTTGCTAAACTGTTTATCCGGAATTAGGACCTCGGGATTGGATGCTCTGCCATGGATCTTTTCTTCTTGTTTATACAGCTTCCAAAATGTGGGTGGCTCATTGGAGGGCTTATCTACCTATTTTGTCTTATCTTCCCTAATTGCAAGCTCAGGTATAAAGAGAATAATTGAATCTGCAGAGTAAATAAACAAACACTGCACGCAGAACTGGGATCAGTAAAGATTGCCCAAAAATTCCCAGGTGTATCTGTAGGTTTCTCCCTTTACTGGGATCAGTAAAGATTGCCCAAAAATTCCCAGGTGTATCTGTAGGTTTCTCCTACAGCTGGGCTTGCTTTGTGTCCCGGGGTTTTAATGTAGGCCCTGTTCTGTGATGATGAAATGGTGAAACAGAAAACTCTGGAGAGTTATGCAGCGTTAAGTGACACAGAATAATCTTTGACTCTTTTTAAATGTTTCGTTCTCCTTTTTGCCCTCTGAACAGGTGTAGTGCTGGGCGAGGTGAATGGGAGCAGCTCATACTTCCGAGGGCATTATTTATTCCGAGATAATTATTTATTGGTTAAAATGCATTCTCTCTCATATGCCCAGAATTTGCAATCCATGTTTTTCTTTATTGCAGATTAACATCCATTTCCATTTTAATAACGACAGCGAATGCAACAAGCAGGGCCAGACTATGCAAAACAAACATCCACTAATTTGTAGTCGTTTAAATATGTAAAGCTAGTCTTTGATGTTAATGCACCATTAAAAAGGAGCCGGGAAGTTCACACGTCTGTTCCTGTGTCACTTGTCAAGCAGCAGAACAGCTCAAAGAGCAGCTCGTTGGTTTGCAGCATCAAACCCACCTCAACAATTTTGGCATCCTGTAAAAAATTTCGGTACCTGACATCTTCACATTTTACAGGACATGGAAAATCCGTGGGAGGAAATTGCATCTGCAGGGCTCGTGCCTTTCTGTGCCCTCCCTTCTTTCTCCAGCAGCACCAGCAATGGGGTCCACATGAGCCTGACTCCAATTCTGCAGCAGTCCTTGGGGATGGGGGAACGGCTTCATCACCCTGGCAGTCAGAGTCCGTGCACAGCGACCCTATTTTCCAACCCTGGGAATTATGTTTACAAAAATCTTTGAATATCAGCACAGTTAGGAAACAGTTCAATGTTTTGGGAACTACAATTCTTAAAGGGAAAATGAATTTGTCACTGTGGGGCTCACTTTAGCCAGGATCAGGGTGACAGCAATTAATCAAAATCCTTAAACTGTTCCTGGCAGCAGCTTGTGCAGCATTTTAGTTCTTCTTCTGAGCTCCTGTTAATTGAGAAAAATGTGCAGCAATTTCACCTATTTTTCTATAAGGCGAGCCATGACTGCTCTCATTTCTCCCATTTCTGAAGTGAAGAGCTTCACTAAAGTATCAGGAAATCATCAGTGCCTTTCAGAAAATAAAACAGGGTGACTTAGGCATTTGAAACAGTTTCCAGCTTGAAACAGAGTTGCGCTGATAGCAGCTATCTGATTCAAGTAATGGTCTATTTTTTACCCATAACAAGTAGGACACAGGTACAATACAAAGACTTTTGGCATAGACAAGTGAGCTGCATTCCCACTTTTAGGGGAAGGCAGATAGATCCTCATTAGCATTGCTGTATTGATATAACTGAGGCAACATGCGAGGCATGCACGCACTGATTACACTGCGGTACTGCCAGGAAAGCCAATTTTTTTCCCCCATAAATAGGCCAAATTGGTGTTTCTACACCAATTGTTTTGCCTGCTATCTTAAGAGGCTTGTTCTTTTCTTTTGGCACAGAGGTGGAGCTGCTTTCAAAAGAAAACAACCAGGTACAGGCCACTGACTTTCCATACTCGATTATAGCCTCATCTTTCCTCTTTCCAAGGGTTTTGAGGGGCTTATTATTATAAAAATAATGATAATTTTGTCTTTGCAAATATTTGTCTCTGGCTACTTTCAGTCCATGACTCTCCCAGATCCGAGTCAATTCATTCCTGCAGCAGCAGGAGAAATGAAGCAGGAAAGCAAATTTCTCTTCTCATGCACAAAAAAAGTCAGGATGAAATTTGTCCTCCTCATGCAAGAACAACCCCCAGCACTTGGTTTTGATATTAAACCCGTAATTTATTCTTGGGTAATGAACTGATACCTAGTTTGAGCATCACTAGGCAGGGACAGAGCACCAGGCACAGTTGATGGGCGCTACTCTCAGTACCAAATATGTCCCAGATATCAGAAATTGTTTACACTGTTTATAATTTTTCAGCTTCTAAAAATAACTCTCCAGTATGCACTGTCTCATCTCAGAAATGAGTAAAACAAACACCAGAAATCAGGGAAATTTTCTGCTTTTAGACATATCGTTGACTCCATGAGAGTGGCAGACAAAGACTCCATCAACAAATTTGTGCATAAGGAAATGGATTTTCATGTAAATAATTATTATGAATGTTAACTAGCTGCACACATCACAAGGAAAACATCAGGGAGGTTTGTGGAGGCGAAACAAAATATGTTTGCTTTGTGCTGTTCTTTTATGGTCATTTTTATTGGAAGCACAGTTTATAGAGGCATAGCAATCATATATGTTTCACTGTAAAAGCAACACATTTCTCTGGAAACAGCATCAGGCTCCCTGCAGAAAAAACAAAGTTGGCCCCACTTCACAGTTATCCACCTAGAGTTGAAAATATTCCCTCTTTTGGAATGTCTTGATGTTGTTTACGTGCACCTTTCTGGTGGTGATTTCCAGTGCAGCGAGAAATAATTAATTGCTAGAAAGTTGAAGGTAGAAATTACTTCAAATGGGATCTCGCCAAGGATTTGGCAAACAAACTGTTATTTATTTCAACATTTTCATCATGGTGAAGGAAAAATGTCCTTAGATGAAAACTTATCTCCCTGGATTATTGGATGATACTAAAACTGTAAGTGATGAAAAGGATGTAGGCTTGCTGGAGTCTTTCTAGTTCACATGGTAGTATTTCCTGGCAGGAACAGCTTTTATAACCCAATCTTCAAAGAGGCCTCACCTCCATCTCCAGTTTTTCAGTTGTTTTCATGAAAAACTCTGCCCCTGCGAACAGAAAACCACTGGTTTCTAGTGAAAATTTTGGTGCGATAGAGCTGATAGGCATTGCATTCCTGGGAAAACAACTTCCATGCTAAGGAGGAGGAGCACTCTGCTGTCCCCCTGCTGAGTGGGACAAGGACACCAAAGGCACGGGGGCCTGTGTTTGAGATCCACATAAATATCTCAAAGGCAGGTGCCAAAAAGATGGTGCCAGACTCTTCGGTGGTGCCCAGTGACAAGACGAGGAGCAATGGACAAAAACTAAAACAGAAGAAGTTTAACAACGTGGAGCCATGGACTATCCAGAGTTGGAAGGACCCATATGGTCATCAAGTCCAGCCCCTGGCCCTGCACAGACACCCCAACAATCCCACCCTGTGCATCCCTGAGAGCGTTGTCCAAACGCTCCTGGAGCTCTGGCAGCCTCGGGGCCGTGCCCATTCCCTGGGGAGCCTGGGCAGTGCCCAGCACCCTCTGGGGGAAGAACCTTTCCCTGATCTCCAGCATAAACCTCCCTGACACAGCTCCAGCCATTCCCTGGGTCCTGTCCCTGTCACAGAGAGCAGAGATTGGAGCTGCTCCTCCACTTCATGGGGAAGAACTTCTTTCCGTGGAGGGAGGCAGAGCCCTGGAACAGCTGCCCAAGGAGGGTGTGGAGTCTCCAACTCTGAAATATCCCAAACCCACCTGGAAGTGTCCCTGTGTCACCTGCCGCTGACCCTGCCTCCGGTGACCCTGCCTTGGTGAGCGGTTGGACTGGATCATCTCCAGAGGTCCCCCCCTAACCCCACCGATTCCATGAGTCTGTATTTGTACATCTGCGACCTCCCCGGGCGCCTGGTGCTCTCCCGCTCATCGCCTCTGCCCCGCGGCACCGGGGTCCGAGTGCGGGATGAGAGGTGCCCGTGTGCGGGATGAGAGGTGCCCGTATCCCCATATCCCCGTATCCCCGTGCTCCCCAAAC